>CM068727.1:3959858-4320667 GCA_035079005.1 Fraxinus americana | reverse complement strand
CTGTTGAAGAAAGCATTGTATTGCCTCAAGCAAAAACCAAAGGCCTGGTATGACAAGATTAATGGGAATTTTCTGAAGCATCAGTTTAAGAAGAGTGAAAGTGAACCAACTTTGTGTTGGGAATTTACTTAATTATGCACAGAGGAAATAAAACAATTTTCAATTCCAAAACGAGGATCTGCAATGTGTTTAGATAGAAACTGTGATTAGAATTATACCTTTGATGAATTCTGTAAAACCCTTTACTGATTCACGAACTCCAATGATCACGATCTGCATTCCAAGCTGTCCAATTGTTCAGCCTCCAATGGTGATCCACAAAGAGAACAAAAATGGTGGTTAGGGTTTCTTTTCTTGTGCTAGCAAGAATAATAAAAATCCATACATTCTCAAACCCTAGTAGTTTATTAATATAAGTCCAAATGGACTCGACCCATCTATTAAACTTAACCCGGTCCAATATTTAATTAATCAAATTAATTAAATCTGGTCCATGAATTAATTAATCCAATTAATTAATTCGGGCATATTAATAAACAACTCAATTAATTAATTATCCAACACTTATCAATTAATTAATTGGTAAATCTCATTTTTCTGATTCTCTTTTGTGTGTGACCCATTAGGTTCCCGATTACGATGCCGAACGACGTGAATTATTATTTTGATCTAATCCGTCGATAAAATTAAAAGCGCCCCTTTTAATTTAACACTAATTCACTTCTAGTTGTCCCCAGTTGACATCTAGCAATGTATCGAGCAACAGCCCATGTGACGGGAAATATCACGTAGCATGACAAAAACCAAACTTGTTCATTTACCGTGAAACTATAATCCTTTCGTCAATATGATCCGATCAATTATGAGATATGGATATGTGTCAATCTCAATTATCAGATCATATCTTTTATTCCTTGTTAAGTCAATGCACGTCGAAAACTCTTTTCCGACTTGTAGATTCACCTTGGCCAATGATTTCATTATTAACCAGCTTGGATGAAATGTAGATCATAATCTCTTAATATTTAAGAGTGGCAAAGGAATCCTCTATTGATCATTCACAACCTTCATATAATTCTTGACATACCCGAACAATCACGTTAGCGACCCTTGGCAGAACAACATCCAACACCACCAAAGTATGTACCTTGCCCACTCATATAAGGTACTATGATGACCTCAAGTTAAAGGACCAATTCCACTACCGAACGTTAGAGATTAACCACTAACACTTAGATAGTTATCCATGTGGAATCTCTCAGCGGGTCTCCAATGTTTTGTTCTTTAACAAAATATCCACGTGTTCATTCAAGTGTCACCACACTTTAACTTATGAGATCAGCTACTTACTTCACAAGTAAGAATGCTACATGCGATAGTCTATCCGTAATAACGATATCCGTATCTCGTTATTACCTCGACCACGGACGATTTAAGATTCAGTCATATGTAATTTGTATCTCACAATCACAACTCCTTGTGATCAACAAATCACCAAGACTTGAATCTACGGATTTTATTATTTAATTTATTAGAATATTAATTCAATTAAATAATAGATATTGCCATATATATGCATTGATTATATATATTCAAAGTGTTTATGTCCAAAGTTGATTGGACCCTGAGACATGCCCTTACAAACTCCCACTTGCACTAGATCCAATCACTTATGTATCCCATATCATAGGGAAGTCTACATGGCGATCGTGTTTATCATATGACAACTCTTTGTAGGTGGATCTTCAATTTAATAACTTGTAGAAATTCGTTGTTTATTTCGTCATTTCATTGTATTATCTTTCCAATGAGATAACAACGCACTTAACATATGTTTGGATCATTGATGAGACCTTAATTCCTTCGCTTGCACGATGGCTTCCATTGTTATCACAATACATAAGCGTGTGATCAACAATGTTAGGAACTACTCTAAGTTCAGGTAATGAACTTCACGATCTGAGAACCACAACTTTTGTTGCTTTGTAAAGCAATGATGTATAATGCTACCATTATTGAATCAACGGTTATTTGGAACATTTCCAACACGCACCGCTTAAGAGTAAACCAATATCCTATTTGAGATGTGCTATTATTCAGTGCGACTAGAAGTTAGCATCATTCTATCCATGAACTCTCAGTTCATTTTCTCCATATAAAATCTTCTCGAGATTTTATCTGCATAGATTGGGATGAGTTAAGCAATCTTCTAGATCTATCTCTATAGATCAACTTGCTTCTCCCACATCCATCACGGAGAAATTATTTGACAACCATAATTTCAACAATTGAAATATAGAGACGTCGTTTCCTATAATATGTCTCATACATATAATATCAGTAATACGACAATGCTCCCACCATCTTCTTGTAAACGCACATTTCGTCTTCATTTTTGATAAAATCAAACATTTTGACTTTTGTATCAAATCGAAGATTCCAGCTCTAAGAGGCTTGTTTCAATCCATATTTACATTTTCTTGTAAACTCATTTACAACCTATGGGTTCTAATCCATTAGGCAAGTCGACCAAGGTCAAACCTCGGTTATATACAACAAGTCCATCTCTTTAAGTCAACACTTGACTTTATTTCTATGTAATTAGTAGGTTCATTATCCTTGATTAGTAATCATGAATTCGTACCTTCCCTAGGAGGTCAAATGATCCTACAAGATTTACAACGAAGCTAACGTGTCCTCGAAGTCTCCACTTCACACGATCAAGAGTATGTCCCTCGAGTTTGGTGTGGGATAAGACTCGAGGTTGGCATCCTATTCGGTTAATTATATCCGTGGACTCTTGAACTCTTTCAAGATTTATTCCTACTCACTTGTCTCTCTTAGAGTAAACACTTTCTCTAAGAGTATGACATGTCTTGAGATGAGCATCTTCTTCTCAAAGAGATTATAGAATTGATATCTAATTATCTCTTGGATATCCACAAATATATAATTATCGGATTTAGTCTCAAACTTATCCGATTCGGTGCGCTTCACATAAAGTGTCACAACCCAAACGTTCATATGAGATATGTTGGGCCATTCCATAACTTTCGTATGGAGTTTTTTTGTCAACCGATTTAGATGGGATACGATTTTAGTGTGCAGCAGCGTGGCAATACGGTGCATGATCTCAAAACGATTTTTGAATACTTGCATGGCTTGTTCTCAATTGCATTATATCTAATAGTGTACTATTCCTCCATTTCGAGATGCACCATTATGTTGCAATGTATGTGGAGGAATCCCTTTGCACTTGAGAATCTAATTCTCTTTTAGATAATCTAAAATTCTCCATTTTAGATATTCTTTACCTCGGAAACAAGTCTTAGTGTAAGAATACATTTACCTATTTGTTTATCAACTTTTAGTTTGAATCCACTTGAACATTTCAAGAGATTCATGCTTGAATTTCATCAAATATACGTGATCATTTTCTACCGAAATGATCATTAGTAAATGTGATGAGATAAGATAAACTTCACACTGACATTAATTGATATGGATCTACATACATCACTAATAATTGTCTGCGAGATCATTTTCCTTTTTCAAGTAAAAGGAGATTTGGTTACTTGTGTCTTTACGGACATGATTCGCATTTGTCAAATGATTCAAAATTATTTGACCCAAATATCACATTTCCATGTAAGTTTGGAATTGCATTCTCATTTATGTGACCAAATGCTGCAATGCAGAGATATATGTGTTATTCAGATTATCATTTTTATGCACTTTCAATTTCTATACTCAATTTATAGAACACTACAACATTTAGAATATAAATGTCATTTTGTAATTTACCATAACCATTAAGATGTTATCAAGATGAGAGAGAACAACAAATTGTCCTTAACATTAAAATAATTCATGTCGAAAACATGAAATTTATTTAATGCCCTTGGTAATGGTAAGAACAAAATTAACATTTCTCTAATTCTAATATCGAGCCTAAATGCTTGATGGCAAGAAATATGCTTCTACGAGGCAATGACAACAACTTTTGCTCATTTTCAACGTGTAGGTCAACTTCTCCATTAACTACTTGAGAGATCTACTTTTATTTAGTTTACTTGCATATTTATATAAATATGAAATCCATTATCTAGTATCTAATACCCATGAAACTAAGGAAATAGATATAAGCACTTGCAATTTCATTTCCAAGCTGACCCCATCATTCCAAAATGATAATAGGGATCATCAAATTTGGTATCGATCCTTATTCGCTTTAGCACTGTCTTATTAAGTCATCTTCGATTTGCTTTCCAAAAGCATCCTTCAGACTTCCCTATCGGGGAAGTCTATGACTAAGTTGTCCACTACAAATATAGATGTTGGACTTAACGAGTTTTCGACATCTCAATGAGCGTGCTTCGAGTTTATTCATGTTAAATTCATAATTAGTTATGAATAATAACTCTCTGAAAATGAGAGATTGCGAGAACCAAGTCTATACTTAGTTCATTTGTTCATGATCGAACGCATGATTAGTCTAGACAATTTCTCAAAGTAGTCTACATCTTCGAGACTTAACGAGCCTTGTGGCGAAAATTCTTACGCCATTATGCCTTTGGTATAGTTCTTTGGAAAATATCATATATTTCCTCGTATGTAGTTGTTCATCATTCAACATATTGAGATGAAAAATCATGTGTTAGCACTATCCCTATACTCTTATGTTGCTTTGTAACTCCGGGTGACATAGTCACAAACATCACATATGTTTGTAGTACTATCGTCATCCTTTGTGTTTTATTCACGGCGACCACCTCTTCTTTTAATCGAGGTCATCAACGGGTGTCTCTAGAAAAGGGCTACTCAAAGGACACAACCAATTTTTCATGCATGAGAACAATTCTCAGATTGCGGCGTCAAATCAAGAAAATTTGCTTTGGTTGTTGGCATACAAATATGCCTTTCAAATTTATGTGGTTACTCATGATTCAATAAATGTAAACGACGAAAAAGTAAAGAAATAATATATATATAATGCATGAATTAATTTAACATGGCCTTTTAAATTAAAATTAATTTCGCTCCCCCATTGTTTAACTCAAATTTATGACCCTCTCACATAAATTTATGGAATCCATACTTGATTCCCAGAATTAAGGGTGGGGCTGACCGTCCCATTTGTTATATTAAAACCTTGAGTGTACTCAACAAACCCTAATAAAACATTTTGGGTAGATACTATTATCAATTGTATCTCCATACAACTCCCAGATCATTAAGCTGACAACTCTTTGTCTTCACACATCTTATGTGTTAGCTTAACATGCCTCTAAGATTCATCTCCTCGAGTGTACTCAATAAGAGATAAATATTAGTTAAGTCAAACCCATCATTCAGAAATATCTAATATTTCATAATGTCAAACATATCCCTAATAGACCAGCCTTGAGTGTACTCAACAAGCTAAGATCGATTTAGGACTCTCGTTTTTCACTATAATGGTGCAAGGCGAATATAAATATGACTTAATATTTTAACATGCCTCTAAAATTTATCTTTTTGAGTGTACTCAACAAAAGATAAATATTAGTTAAATCAAACCCATCATTCAGAAATATCTAATATTTCATAGTGTCAAACATATCCCTAATGGACCAGCCTTGAGTGTACTCAACAAGTTAAGATCGATTTAGGACTCTCGTTTTTCACTATAATGATGGAAGGCAAATAACAAATTGACTTAATATTTTTAACGAGGGATTTTTCATACAAAAGATCTCATCGTAATAATTATATATATTTTATTATACATGTAACATGCAAATAAACATACATATAATAGTGTGGACGATTATGGACTTATACTATCTAGTCTTCCCGAGCCATAAGGAAGACTAGTCGGTCAGTTCCTAGGGGGTATAGCATTGATTAATACAATGCTCCATCTCTATGGTCTCCTCCTCTTTTGTATCTTTAATTAGTTCAATTGCAACTTGTATCCTATACTAGTTGGCACGGAGGCCTACATAATGTTGGACGCGCAGGCCCATAATAGTAACAACGGACTCGCATGTCCAAAATAAATAAGAGCTCGCAGGCCCATAAAACAACAAGAATAAAACTAACCATTCAACACATCCACATGGTCGAGTCCATAATCATCCACTAATTAAACATTTATCAAATAAATGCTTTCCTATATAATATCTAATATTATATGCAAACATGTTTCAAGTTTCTAGCAATTAAAGTCGTCTAAACTAATTTAGACAAATGAATCGGAACAATTAAATAATTAATTAATCAAATTAATTAATTAATTTAATTAGCAGACTTATTTAATTAAAATCAAATTTCAATTAAATATCAAATTAGAGTCCAACTCTAATTCTACAAATATAAGGCGGGACTATTTAATTAAAATCAAATTTTAATTAAATACCAAATTAAAGTCCAACTCTAATTCCAATAAAATTTTAGGGCAAGACAATTTAATTAAAATCAAATTTTAATTAAATGTCAAATTAAAGTCCAACTCTAATTATAATCAAATTAATAAGGTTGAATTTAATTAAAATCAAATTTTATTTAAATACCAAATTTAGAGTCCAACTCCAACTCCAAAATATTAGGGCGAGCTTATTTAATTAAAATCAAATTTTAATTAAATACCAAAGTGAGTCCAACTCTAAATTCAAAGTTTTAGGGTGAGACGATTTAATTAAAATCAAATTTCAATTAAATGTCATATTAGATTTCAATTCAAATTTCAAGAACATATTAGGGTGGATAATTCAATTAAAATCAAATTTCAATTAAATATTAAATTAAAGTCTAACTCTAATTTAAAATGAATTAACATTTTAACTTAGGATAAAACTCCCAAATAAAATAAAATTCAATTTAGGGTCAAAGTTTAATATATAAGTTAAAATCCAATTTTAAAGAAAATATAAAAATCGTTAATTTTTAAATAAAATTTTAAACGGGTCAATTTTGAAATTTTAGATCAAACCCATTTGAAATACAAGTTTAAAACCATTTTAATATTTAAATTCAAAAACCATTTCAAATTTAAATTCAAAACTCATTGCTGAAAATTACAAAGTTGACCCCGGTTTAAAATTACAAACAGAGCCTCCAAATTTCATAAATAGTGGAATAGGCCCTTTTCAAATAATTGCAAACTTGACCCTAGAAAAATAATTGCAGCTGAGGGCCTGAAATTCCGTAAATATCAAGAGGGGCCCTCGCCTCCACCTCTTCTCCCGTAACTGAAACCCTACCAAAAAATCGACCCTGGCCGGCGCTTCTTCACGGCGAGTCCCGGTATCGCCGCCTTTCTGTGACGCCGAATGGCGGCTAATCATCACGTAGTTTCGGCGCGCAAAGACTAAGCTGCATCGCAACGTCGCTTGGCGCGACGCAGCGTGGCAACAGTACATCGCGGCAATCGTAGCGACCATGACGCACGATGCCAGCATCTTGCTGATGGTGGTTGCCGCCGTTCTTGGCCGTAAGGGTCAAGGCCATTGACCGCGCTGCCCTTCTTTCCGATTTTTTTTTAAAAATAGATTTTACAATTAGAAAATCAAATTCTCTTAATTGCTAGAAACATGAAAAATATTAACAATCAACTTTTTGATTGTTCTGTAATTCGAAACAATTTCTAACAAACACAAAGTAGGCTCTGATACCACTGTTGGGAATATACTTAATCATGCACAGTGGAAATAAAACAATTTTCAATTCCCAAACGAGGATCTGCAATGTGTTTAGATAGAAACTGTGATTAGAATTATACCTTTGATGAATTCTGTAAAACTCTTTGCTGATTCACGAACTCCAATGATCACGATCTGCATTCCAAGCTTCCAATTGTTCAGTCTCCAATGGTGATCCACACAGAGAACAACAATGGTGGCTAGGGTTTCTTTTCTTGTGCTAGCAAGAATAATAAAAATCCATACATTCTCAAACCCTAGTAGTTTATTAATATAAGTTCAAATGGACTCGACCCATCTATTAAACTTAACCCGGTCCAATATTTAATTAATCAAATTAATTAAATCTGGTCCATGAATTAATTAATCCAATTAATTAATTCGGGCATATTAATAAACAACTCAATTAATTAATTATCCAACACTTGTCAATTAATTAATTGGTAAATCTCATTTTTCTGATTCTCTTTTGTGTGTGACCCATTAGGTTCCCGATCACGATGCCGAACGACGTGAATTATTATTTTGATCTAATCAAAATCTATAAATTAAAACGCCCCTTTTAATTTAACACTAATTCACTTTCGTTGTCCCAGATTGACATCTAGCAATGTATCAGGGCAATACATGTGACGGGAAATATCACGTAGCATGACAAAACCAAAATTGTTCATTTACCGTGAAACTATAATCCTTTCGTCAATATGATCCGATCAATTATGAGATATGGATATGTGTCAATCTCAATTATCGATCATATCTTTTATCCCACTATTAAGTCAATGCACGTCGAAAACTCTTTTCCAACTTATGAGTTCACCTTGGCCAAGGATTTCATTATTAACTTAACTGGATAAAATGTAGATCATAATCTCTTACTATCTAAGAGTGACGAATCCTCTATTGATCATTCACAACCTTCATATAATTCTTGACATACCCGAACAATGCTGTATTAGCGACCCTTGACAGAGCAACATCCAACACCACCAAAGTATGTCTGCCCTCATATAAGGTACTATGATGACCTCAAGTCAAAGGACCAATTCCACTACCGAACGTTAGAGATTAACCACTAACACTTAGATAGTTATCCATGTGGAATCTCTCAGCGGGTCTCCAATGTTTTGTTCTATAACAAAATATCCACGTGGTCATTCAAGTGTCACCACACTTTAGCTTGTGAGATCAGCTACTTACTTCATAAGTAAGAATGCTACACGCGATAGTCTATCCGTAATAACGATATCCGTATCTCGTTATTACCTCGACCACGGACGATTTAAGATTCAGTCATATGTAATTTGTATCTCACAATCACAACTCCTTGTGATTAACAAATCACCAAAACTTGAATCTATGGATTCTATTATTTAATTTATTAGAATATTAATTCAATTAAATAATAGATATTGCCATATATATGCATTGATTATATATATTCAAAGTGTTTATGTCCAAAGTTGATTGGACCTAGGGCATAACACTTACAATTTGTATGTCAAGACAAATGGAGCTGATGAGGTACTTATTGTATGTCTCTATGTTGATGATTTGATTTATACTGGTAATACTTTGATGGATGAAACTAGGAGTTACATGGTTAATGAGTTTGAAATGACTGATTTGGGGTTGATAAATTATTTTTTGGGTCGGAAGTGAAGCAAACTGATGCACGAACTCTTGTGTCCCAAGAAAAATATGTCATAGATCTTCTTGCTAAGTTGAAGATGCAAGATTGTAATCCAGTGAAAACTCCAATGAACACCAATCAAAAACTTTGCTTGAATGATGGACAAGAGAAAATTGAAGTTGGTCTTTATAGAAGGCTGATTGGAAGCCTACTATATCTTACTAATAGTAGGCCTGACATCTTGCAAGTTATGAGTCTTTTGTCAAGATTCATGCAAAATCCAAGCAAGTTGCATTATGGGGGTGCAAAAAGGGTGTTGCGGTATTTGAAGAGGACTATTTCTTATGATCTTGTGTATTGAACAACTGACAACTTTAAGCTTTTTGGGTATTTTGACAGTGATTGGGGCAGGTTCTCTTGATGATCGAACGAGCACCACTGGTTATGTTTTCAATCTTGGATCAGCTGCAATCTCTTGGAGCTCAAAGAAACAATCATCTACCGCGTTGTCTTCATGTGAATCAGAATACACGGCAGTCACTTCAACAGCACGTCAAGCTGTTTGGTTTCAAAGAATTTTGGCGGATATGAAGCAGAATCAAACAAAGGCAACGGCAATTATTGTGATAACGAATCCACAATTGCTATGACGAAAAATCTAATGTACCACAGTTGCACAACCGACGCCGGCATATTGATACCCGACATCACTTTATAAGATAGAAGGTCACAAATGGGAGCATCAAGATACCATATTACAATACAGAGGTGCAGCTTGCAGACTTGTTTAAAAGACCACTTCCTTCGTTGATGTTTGAGATGTTCAGAGATCAGTTGGGTATTGCAAATTCTCTGCAGTAAGGGGAAGTGTTAAAGACACTACTGTAGAAATTCCTTATTTTTAGTATTTGATTGAGTCAATGAGTTGTTCGAGTCAATAAGTTAGTTCTAAAGAATTCAGGTATTTACTGTTAGTAATGGGTCTTTATTTTTCTCATGTAATTTGATTCTTACTTTTTTATTGGAATTCTGTTTTCTAGTTGTGCATTTAAAGTTTCTCCTATCTTCAATAAATACATACGAAATGTTTGCTTTCATGCCTCTCTTTTGTGCCTTGTGTTACTTGTCTCCATTTACCTTTCTCTTCCTAACAGTTACAGAGAGGTCTTAGTGGAGTTCTATTGTCTTGACATAAACCATTCTTAATATAAATGAAATCAAGCGAATGAGTCTCTTAAAACTTCAATGTCAATGTCATGATGTTAGGGATAATTTGAAGGCAAGAGTGACTTAAAGTCTGCAGTAATCATGTGTCCTATACCTCCAAGTATATACTTCAAGAGGATTGACATAAGGGTAGATTATAAACCTCTAGTAAAATGCAAGTCCATGCTCTTGTAGTGCAGAGAATCGTAGATACTCAACATAGGTCTGTAAGTCCGGTAAATGTTACCACATTCCTTCAAGAATCAGAGCAGGAAAGACAATTTATAAACAATGAGACGTGCACTTAGTTCATTAATATAAAATGATATTTTGACAAGTTGAATCAATATGAAGCTTCCATCAAATCTTCTCGCCTAATAAAATACACATCCTTTTAGGATTCTGCTCAAAAATTTTCTATGATAAACTGTGAAAAATGATCGCCAACCTAAAAATGCAAATATAATAATAATAATAAAACAAATCAAATTCATTCAAAATGCAAAAGCACACAAGATTAAGACTAAGTCATGCAAAAAGCACACAAAAGAAACAAGAAAAGCAGCACGCCATGAAACATGAATTTTTTTCGTATAAATGGTGTTAAACTTAGCCCCAGTTTGGCGCCCGTTAATTTGCATTTTTCATCCCGCTTGCATTTTGCTACAGTTTGCAAGATGATAAGTATGTTTTATAGACTTGTTCTGGGCTTTAAATAAAGACATTTTATAATTCTTTTGATGAAATAAAGTCTAACGCAAGACAAAAAAATTGAAGCACTTGTATGGAATAGTAGAAGATATGCTCATCAAGGTTGGAGTCTTTATTTTTCTAGCAAATTTAATCATTATAGACATTGAAGAAGCACATCAGAGGCTAGTTATTTTGGGATGAACTTTTCTGTCAACTAGTTGTGCTTTGTTGGATTTTGAAATAAATGAGCTAATTTTGAGGTTAATAGATAACCAGTATAAATATTTAGATATGAATTGGAATTCCACATGTGAAAAATCTTATGTGGATTGTCTAAAATCAATAGAATAAAATTAGGTAAAAGTATTAAGTTAGATGTTCGCTTGCTTGAATATGTGTTTAATGAGGGGCATTTCAATAATCAATATATATAAAAAAATATTTGGAAACTTCTCTTCATAGTCTTTATGATTTGAGTTGTTAAACTTATAAGGGTGTTTAAAACGTGTTGCTTTGAAGTCATCTAATTTGGGAGTTATCGGTCGAAAGCTAACTACATGGGTCATTTAGAAAACTTAATGAAGAGAATGCTACAAATAGAAAAAAATGAAAAATAAAAAAAAAGCAGGTGTATGAAATAGAAGACACACCATCTGTCTTGGTTAAGTTTTGAACATTTATTTAAGAAAATTTGACTTTTGATAAGAAATTATTGGCTTAGTTGATTCTTGGAAGTTGAAGCAATCAGAATAATTGGGGAATCGTTATTTGTTGAAGTGTTAACTTGCAATTAGTGAAATCTATCTAAATTAGAGAGGTGATGATAAGTATGAAGATTCAACCTTTAATCACACACTAGAAAAGGAAAACGATTAAGTTTGGAGGTGTGAGAATTTTAAGAGTGATGAAAAGACAAATTTGACCATTAAAGGTTGTGAATGAAATTACTTTTGCATTCATAGTTCCTCTACTTAATTCTTCACACACGTGTCAGTTTTACATTAGAAAAGTGAGTTTTAATTTTGGTAATGTAACTTGAAGCTATTTATAGATTTAATATCACGCTTTCAATTCTCAGGTAAAAAGCTAGGTTATCTAGCGAAACCTTTTTGCATGCTTGTGTGTTTGTTTTTCAGTTGGACTATGGTTTTGTTTGAGAACAAATGAATGTTCAAATTTGTAGGTTTGATAAGTATATTTTATGCATTTATTCGAGGTTTTAAATAATGACATTTTGTAGATATTTTGATGAAATATAGTCTAATTTGTGTTATATTGTATTTAATAGTTAAAACTCATGATTTGATGAAGAATTGAAGAAACCAAGCGAAAAATAGATGAAAATGGCGAAATCAAAACTATGGGGACTAAATTGCAACAAACTCAGAAGATGTGTTGGACTTCATGATAAAGATTCGAGAGTTTTATGGATCAACTGAATGAAGAAAGATGTCAAAGAGATGAAATATAGTCAAAATATTATCACATGTCAAGTCTCAGCCGAAAAAGTTATGTTCTACATTTTTAGCCTTTAATTGAGACTCAGTTGGAAAATGATATCAAATAAGAATTGTAGCACTTTAAGTTAGCTTTCTAATATATTTTGAATTACCTCAATTGGATATTGTGAGATAAATATATGACAAAAATACTGAAAATTTACTTGGCAGCCAAAATTTAGCCTATGCGAATGCAAGGACGGACTTTGTGTGGCCGCATTTGTCTCCAAAACAGCAATATGTGGGAATTAATTCTCTGCCATGCGACAACAATCAGTTCTACTATGCGGGCTGCAAGGCACAATTCTGAGGAAAAAAATCTGTTTACTTCTTTTGATGAAACTCTATATGAAAACAATCTTTTTGGGATCATATATATTCCAAAACTCAACCAGAATGTTCCAAACCTCCATTAGACCTAATTCTACATACTTTGGAGGCGAAGTACAAGTCTATACATCAAATCAAAGAGAATAATAAGGAGTTTGAAGATTCATAGTCCAATTTCCAGATTCAAGATAAGAGCGTAGATCTTTCCTACTTCATTAATTCTTATTTCCGGGTAATGCTTTTCCTATTTTCTTGTGTAATATAATTAAAAGAATGTTAGTTTAAATTCTTCTTATATTGGATGGATGATGAACCTTATTAGTTGTTAATTTCAATTCAAGATTAGTTAATTTAGTAATTCTCTTGAGTTTTTTGATTACTTATGCTTCATAGAGCGTTGTTCGAATAATTGGCCACCATTTAGATAACTTGTAGTCTATGCATAGCGTGGGGGAAGGGTTCAAAATAGGTAGAACACTGCATATTTAACACACGGACAACATATATTAGAAATAGTATTCATGGTATGCGCAATTTTGTGTATAAATCCTTTGAAATAATGTATGTTTTTGTTAGGAATTTGGACTAGGAATATGACCAGATCTTGCTGACCATATGTTTAATATATCTTGAAAAAGAATATTGTATAAAACCAGATTATCGATTTTCATTAACACTAGAAAATAATTACTACTTTTTATGTCAAGAATTAAAATAGAACTAATAGGAGGATTCAGAAATCTAATACATTTATCTCATATCGATAAAACCACTTTTAATTTCTTTCTTAGTTAGAATTAGTATAAACAACAAACCCAATCTCTTTTGCGTTGCAATACGTTGAATTTGGTAATAATTGATACACTATTATTAAACATTATTCCTTGTGGAACGATATCTCAACTCACTTATTATATTACTCGTCCACGATCACGTACGCTTGTGAATTTTGTCTATAGACAATGCAGTGTCCTTTCATATGACAGAAACTTATAAATTTCCATCTAATCGTTGGAGTTCAAATGGACCATTACGCCTTCGTTCTTGAATCTAAAATGACATAAAATACCCTCCATCACTCAAAAAACCCTAAGCGCAACTCTCGTTCACTTGCACGTCAAATATAGGGACAGTAAAGGAAATTCGTATTTATGTTGATGTGCTGCAATAGTACAAGTCAAATGTTTTTACAAGTAAAGAATTGTACACATCAATCACATCAACAGGCGGGCCCCATGTTTGTCGAAAATGTGTGAGAAAATAATGAGATATAATGGCTTTAGTGAACAAATCAGAAAATTCGGCTTCCACTTGTTCAATATTTATCAATGTATTTTCAACCAAGTGTCTTTCTATGTCTATATATTTTGTCCTAGAGTGTTATACATGATTGTTTGAGATGATCGATGCCCTTATTTTCAACCTCGGCATACCCTCTTTCTTTGAAGAATTTTCATTCTGTGCACTTTTGCAACAATGTGGTTTGCATTCTAGTTATATCATATGTTGATGTCTTTTTTCGTTATGCTTTGCTATATCATGGCGTTGTAGAGCCTTAAATTTTTGCCCTACTTCATTTTGGTTCCTGAATTTTTTCCTTTGTTCCACTTGAGTCTTTTCTTTGTGCGGTTTTAGTCCTTCATCAACTTATCTTCTATGTTAAGTCCTCATCATCCCATAGTAATTAATGACAGACCAGATGGGAATTTCAAAAGGTTGCAATATACTCCTCAAGCTTTCCGATTGTTGAATTTAACTCATGACACTTATGATTCACAAATGAGTGCATCATTTATACTTTCAGTTGATCAATTGTAATGCGGTTAATCATTAAGTGCTTCAAATTAACTTTAATTATGCTCAAATTTCACCTATTTCCATTACCTCCATTGAAATTCCTTTTATGCCGAGATCTCCATCCGTTTTGCAGATGGTTTTAGGTCAACAAAATAAAAATTCTTTCCCTAAAAATTTTACCCAAATTTTTACTTGTAATCTTGAGTTTTCAAGCTGCTCCAATAGTTTTTTCTCCTAAATTGTAAAAATGTAGAAATGCATCAAATCATAATTAAATTAAGCCCTTTTTTGGTTTTGATTATTTGAGAATCACTTGTCTCCCACACTCAATTTAAACAATATATTCTCAAAAATCATTATCAACGTTTCAAAGAATTACTTCTCAAAGACTGATTATCAAACAAGTGCTAAACTGTGTGTAATGAAGTTAATCAAGAATCCAGAACTTTGACAAGACGAAAATTACGTTACAATTACATTTTCATCCTTGACAAACAATATCCCTTCAGTAAGTTGATGCTCCGACTATTAAAATCCATTAAAGCTCAAGCGTTTGACCTCCTTTCCCTGTCATCTATCTTCAATTCCATGACACTGAAAAAAAAAATCTATCATTCGTTGTTACCTTTGGTATCAAACACTATTGACAATTACTTTCTTCTAAAGCTTTCCTTTTATCAATAATTTTTTTTTTTTTTTTGCAATTATTGTTAAGAAAATGGCACTACCAATAGTTAAGCATCATATTCTATATAATTCCCATTGTTGGCTGAAATAATAAATATAATGATAGATTTAGAAATGTTACACCGTGCACAATCCGTGTGCTTGACAACCGAATCCTTTTGTTTTTGTTTTTGCACAACAAGATTTGATTTGGTAACACTTACCTGATTGTCTCCTTGGAATATCCAACTATATACAGTATTGCAACATGGCACTTAAACTCATAAGTATAGAAATTCATGTGCATGAGTGCAAGTCCTGCGCACTGGTGCGTTCGACGACCAAGAGGCAAAAAAATATTTTATTGAATTTGTTGGCTAAGATTGTTTGAAATTCTGATGTGTTATAAACCTCATTTGGATTATTTATTTTTCTTAACCAGAAAGAGATCATTTAACCAAGGGACAGAAAGCAGTGTAACACTATAAGGTTACGGATTATAACCTTTTATTAGTATCCCTACATCGCCCGTCCCTTTGTTCAAATCACATGTATTTGGGAATGATTTTCTGGGATTTATTTTCTAAAATGATTTAGCTAGGCAGATTAGTATCAGGTAACTTTTTCGTTAATTATCAAAGATAAACCAAGATGTAGATGCCAAATTTAAATATCAAATGGACTAATAAAGGACCAAGATATCTTTCCTAACATTTTCTGTTTTATACATATGAGTAGTACATGTATATATCAGTGTCTTTAATTTTCAGTGAGACATTGATGAAGATGAGGATGAATTTGATGATTTGGAGAATGAATTTGATTATAACAGTAATGAGAGGAGATCCACAGCAGATTGCAGCAGCATCTCTCTCAGCTCACCTTAATATTGGCCAAAGAGCTTCTGGAATCACTATCCATTGGAGTTGGATTTCTCAGTGATTGCTTCGGAAATTCCTCTCCTCACTTATGGTCAAGAGGTAGTTGTAGGCTCAAGTTTTTTCTTATTTAGTATGGTGAATTTTTAATGTAGTTATTTAGTAACAATTTTTTGATAGAAATATATATCTTTTACGAAGGACGATACCATTTCTGCGGAAATAGTTATTTGAGATTTTAACATTAAAATGGTGTGAAATATGTTTGCACTGATATAAGGTTTGTCCAATAAAGGATCTCTTTTTTTCTTTGGCAATTCAAAGAATTTTTCGGCCAAAAAGTGTATCTTGGCATCGCAAAACTCATATTTCAACAATCTTTCAGAGTTTTAGGTACAAAATACTAGATCATGGCCTTTGCGATATCATGGCCTTGTAGAGCCTTAAATTTTTGGCCTCCTTCATATTGGTCCCTGATTTTCATTGTTCGTTTAGCTAGAATATTTTCTTTGTGTAATTTTAGTCCTTAATCATCTAGTATTCTGTGTTAAGTCCTCATCATCCAAAAGTCATTAATAATAGATCTCATATTCAAATTCATGTGCACGTGCGCTGTTAACACCTTTTCGACCTTGGGCAAGCCCTCTTTCCTTATGCACTCGTTTTTTACTCTAAAATGACACAATTACCCTCCATCACTCAAAAAACCCTAAACACAACTCTGGATCACTTGCACGCCAAAATATAGGGGCAACAAACACTACAAAAAAAAAACCGATTTCGCGACAAACAAATGTTGTCGCAAAAATTGAGTTTTTGTCGCAAAAGTAATTTAGCGACAACAATACGTTTGTTGAGGGTATTTTCGCTCTATATGAGTCACAGAATGTGTTTTGCGACGACTTTCGTACATTCGTCGCAGTATCAAAATCGTGACACTATTTGTTTGACGCAGAAAATACGAAATGGCAACACAATATCTATAGCCATAATGTCGTCGCAATATATATGTCGCAAAAAATTTAAAGGGCGACAAGTGTGTTTGTCGCAACTAATGTTCCAATAAAGTTTTTACGACAAATATGTTCATTTCGAATGTTGAGTTACTGAACATATTTTGCGACAACTTTCGACCATTCATTGCAGTAACAAAATCGCGACACTATTTGTTTGACGCGAAAAATATGAAATGGCAACATAATACTTGTAACCATAATGTCGTCGCAATGTATATATGTCGCGAGAAAATTAAAGGGCGACAAGTGTGTTTGTTTCGAATGTTGAGTCACCGAACGTATTTTGCGACAACTTTCGACCATTCATCGCAGTAACAAAATTGCGACACTATTTGTTTGACGCGAAAAATATGAAATGGCAACACAATTTTTGTAGCCATAATGTCGTCGCAATGTATATATGTAGCGAAAAAAATTAAAGGGCGACAAGTGTGTTTGTTTCGAATGTTGAGTCACCGAAAGTATTTTGCGACAACTTTCGACCATTCATCGCAGTAACAAAATTGCGACACTACTTGTTTGACGCGAAAAATATGAAATGGCAACACAATTTTCGTAGCCATAATGTCGTCGCAATGTATATATGTCGCGAAAAAATTAAAGGGCGACAAGTGTGTTTGTTTCGAATGTTGAGTCATCGAACGCATTTTGCGACAACTTTCGACCATTCATCGCAGTAACAAAATTGAGACACTATTTGTTTGACGCGGAAAATATGAAATGACAACACAATATCTATAGCCATAATGTCTTCGCAATGTATATATGTCGTGAAAAATTTAAAGGGTTATCGCAACTAATATTCCAATAAAGTTTTTACAACAAATATGTTTATTTCGAATGTTGAGTCGCCGAACGTATTTTGTGATAACTTTCAACCATTCATCGCATTAACAACATAGCAACACTACTTATTTGCCGCAGAAAATATGAATTAACACAAAGAGTCTATCGTGCCATCGTTTGTGCAACGAGTACAGTTGTTGCCTAATTTATTTCGTGATTATTTATATACGTCGCATATTTTATTTTACAACATATAAAATTACTGCGCAAAGTATTTTGTGACAATAAACATTTATTATCGCTTCAGCAATGTACAATTATCGCCTAATTGATTCAATTTAAACACATAATTTTAAACAAATAATTGTATTTTAAACACATAATTCTAAACAAATAATTTTATTTTAAACACATAATTTTAAATTTATTTCATCGCAATGGAATCATTACTGTGGTGCACATTTATATGAAAAATGTAACTTACCTTATTAAAAATAACTCGCGACTTTATGAAATGAAAAAAAAAAAAAAAATCAGTTTACTGTCAACGAAATAAATATAGATCAATTTATGACGGAGCAGCAAATCGTAGTTAAGATGATTGAGAAAATCTAAATGGGCATTTATGAAAAAATTATTACACCTTGAACGCAGTCTCAAACTAATGACGTGGGACATTTTCGCACTCCGGATAAGATTTTACTGCAACAGTCTCATAATAAGTACCTGGAACCCCCTAATGTAGGGAAAACAAATAAATTATTAACAAATTGTTACCAAAAAAACTAGGCAAGTCTTTTTAGAATAACAAAAATATCATCTACCTGGTATGCAATCCGGACCTTCGAACCATAAGCAACCCGAAAGTTCCTTAGAACTCCTTCCAAATACTAACAACTAAAGACCATCCAGATAGAAACAAATCACCTAAGAAATGTCTCAATCATTAGCTAAACAAGATTCCTACTACTTACCAATAAACATTACAAAGATAAATCACAGATCAATCATAGCCATCACCAACTAATTAATGACTATCAAGGATCAAATCGAAGGCTAAATTTTGCATAGTTTACAATTCAAAATTTAATACAATCTACAATCTGCAATTCAATTTTATAAAAAACAAAATGGAAACTTGCATTGTATACACAACAAATAAAACGAATATCCTAATAATGCAGAAAATGTGCCACCAATTACATAATTCTAAACAATTAATTGTTCAGTTGATCCAAAGTAAGACTAAGCTTTATAAAAGTTGGCAATTTAAAACCAACTGCTTCTAGAGCTCAAATATTTCAATTGCAATCTAAGACAACATAAAAAGGAAAAAGAAAATCCACTACACAAATTGATTATGTTCATCTTCTGTAGAGTTTCATATCTCAATTAAAAATAATATAATTATCCTAACGGTAAAGACCAAAGACCAAAAAAAAGTGAAACTCCAAAATGGAAATCAACTAAAAATATAAATGAAGACTTTCAATTAAAAGTAATAAATTTCGAAAACACCTTTAGAAAGAAAATCTTGAAAATCACTTGGCCTCTTCTTCATTTCTATTTTTAGTTTCTTCTACATGAAGGATTCATCATGTAATTAAACAACGATACAAAAACTTAATCTGTTTTTTATTCTTACATCAAATACCTCACACAATTAGTAAAGCTAAAACAAAGCAAATAAACCAAACATATGAAATTTACAAATGATTTCAAAAACCAAGAGATCAAAAATATTAATATCTTGAGGAAAGTGTTTAGAAGAAAAGAAAACGGATGATCTAGTTGAAGCTGATTTCTTACCTCACTGCCTTCGGTAGAGTATAATTAGGAGCACTCTCCATTGGCACATAAAGTAGTATGTAGAAATAAAAGATTGGATAATTTCAGCTCTACATCTATGACTCTTAAACCTGTTAATAAATGAAATCACATATGAGATAGCACATAAGAAAACTGTAAGCTGCTATCATGTTTTGCATAGGCCTAAAGAGGATCTCGTGAATAAGAGAGACGGGATCTCCATGGAACATGTCAGAAGAGAAGGGGTACACTTACATAACATGGCCTATGGTAGTTGCTAAAAATCTAGTTGCATCAGATCTTCCCATATATCTAGCAATTTAACATAATAAAGTGGGAAAAATGATTCATGTAGCCCATCAAATTTTATTGGGGAAAAATCTTAGTTATGTGTTGTTTTTGCATAGTTTAGATAATCAAATCATAACCATTCTTATTCTTTAATCGCCGGTCATGAAAAATAAATAAATCAAAGGAACCTTTTCACTCTTCGCTAAATCTATTTTTCTTTTCCTTTTGGTGCAAAAAGGTGCAGAAGTACCTCCAGATTTCTAATCATCTGTTGCCCAAAAGCGTCATCTGGATGAATCTGTGAACAGCACGAATATCAGTCAATCGATTATAGTATAAACAAATTCAGTTTCTGTGGAAGCTAGAAACATGAAAGTGAAAGCATGAGAACCAGTATACAGGCAATGTCAGCATTAGAAATGGAGAAACCCAAAGAAAATTGAAAAGTTGAGGTTTAAAACATTCCACAACCTGTTCAAATAAGAAGAATACAGCTGTAGAAAATGTCTTAGATGCCCATCTGACTATACCGTGGCTTGAATCTGGATCCAAATATATAAGAACGCATTCTGCAATTATAAATGTTGGCAAACTGATAATGACATCAGATTGACAAGGTTTAATCATTCTTTCATGTGAACCAAATGTACAAGATGATCACTTTATCAGATATTTTTTTGGGGGTGGGAAATGTCATGTTAATTTTGTACACCAAACCCTAAAAATATAAATACATACACGACTCTTAGGATTGAATGGGAAATAAAGCAAAAAAAATGAAAGTAGTAGTAACATGAGCTAGAAACTTGTGCAGACCCAAACGCCATAGGATCCCCTAACCAACTACATCCCATAAAATAATGTCATTGTCTTTGCTACCAGAAGCAAGCAAAGATCCAAGCTGCTTGTATCGGATGATTGTTACAGTGCCTTTATGTCCATTCAAAGTGGTTTCACATGTTCCTTTCTCATTATCCCATATTCTTACATTACAATGTACACACAATGCTGAAGACAGTATATAAATGTGCTAGAAATCAACTCGAAAGACCCCAACAAACATTAGAATTATTAAAATGATATTGCCCTAAATGTCATTCTTTTCTTCTCAAGTTCTAATCTTTCGCCATCCATCTCAATAATCCCTGCATAAAACAACCCCAGATTAAGTCAACACTCTAATCTACAAAACACTCAGTCCCCTACACTGCAAAAAGTAACATTAATCTTAACACCCCACCTTCAGAGTACATAAAACAAGATTACAAATTACACACAATGCTGAAGACAGTATATAAATGTGCTAGAAATCAACTCGAAAGACCCCAACAAACATCAGAATTATTAAAATGCTATTGCCCTAAATTTCATTCTTTTCTTCTCAAGTTCTAATCTTTCGCCATCCTTCTCAATAATCCCAGCATAAAATAACCCCAGATCAAGTCAACACACTATAATATACAAAACACTCAATCCCCTACATTACAAAAAGTAACATTAATATTAACACCCTACCTTCAGAGTACATAAAACAAGATTACAAATTACACACAATGCTGAAGACAGTATATAAATGTGCTAGAAATCAACTCGAAAGACCCCTACAAACATCAGAATTATTAAAATGCTATTGCCCTAAATTTCATTCTTTTATTCTCAAGTTCTAATCTTTCGCCATCCTTCTCAATAATCCCTGCATAAAACAACCCCAGAGTAAGTCAGATTTCTCATTACACCGTATGAAATAAAATCTTGGGTGACCATGTTCCACAAAAATATAAAAAATATAAATAAATAAATAATAAAACATATATTCTAGCTAAAAAAAAAAAAAAATTCTAAATAGATGAAGATCAACTGATGCCACAGAGAACTTTTGAGCAGTCATTACATCTCACTTTCTGGATTCTTTGATAAATGATGCCGTTCAATGTTGATTTATAGTTTCACATGCTTCAGATGCACAAGATGTCGTTCAATTGGGTAAAAAAGTAATCCAACTCTTATTTTAATTTGTTTTAATTTATAAACATTAGTTTATAAACAGAAGAAAACTCTACCAGAATGATATGACATCATTTTTCTCAAAATAATATCATCAGGCAAATTGATACTTACATATTCACAGACACAAACACCAAGAAGTAGAAAAACAAAACATGAACAAAATAGTATGATTCATTAAAGAGGAAAAAAATTGCATTCACATAAAAAATTTAGACACCAGGAAACCACGACCTATGAAACATTGAATTTCCAATCTTTGTTTTACAATTGCAATTTTGAAGTCAAGAAAAGTTTAAATTGGAGCTACTCAGGGATAAATTTGCAGCACAACTTCTTAGACATTTTATTGAAATTATATAGAGCTAAAACTTATACAAACAGAATACATACACGGGAATATTTTGGTGAATAAAAAACTAAATGCCAGGTGGTATAACTGCCTATATTCCTTTTGTACTGGAAGAGCATGTGCACAGGTAATTCACAGAGCAATCCGTTAGCCAGCAAATTGGGTGGTAGTGCTGATTGTTTTACCTCATTACTCTAACACCCCCTCTCAAGGTGGAGTGTATTTCTAACACTCCAAGCTTGTCTCTAAGGAATAAAAACCTGGAATGTGAGAGAGGTTTTGTAAGCAAGTCTGCTGTCTGGTCGGATGATGGTACATAATTAACTTCCAGTTCACCTTTCAAGACTTTATCTCTAACAAAATGAACATCAAGTTCTATATGATTTGTTCGTGCGTGATAAACTGGATTTGAGGCTAAAGCACTTGCGCTCAAGTTATCACACCAGATTTTTGGTACTGAAGTCACTGGTATTTTCAATTCCTTGAGCAATGACTGGATCCATGTTATTTCAGCTGCACTGTGAGCTAAGGCTCGATACTCTGCTTCGGTACTCGACCTCGCTACTACTTGTTGCTTTTTCGAACACCAGGACACCAGGTTGTCTCCAAGGTATACACAGTATCCAGCAGTAGATCTTCTGTCATCTGGACATGAAGCCCAGTCAGAATCAGCATATGCAGTTATGTCAAGGCTGTCGTTTTTACAGATTGCAAGTCCATGTCTTAGTGTTCCTCCCAAATATCTGAAAACTCTCTTAAGTGCTTTCCAGTGAGCATCAGTGGGTACTTGGAGAAATTGACTCATTCTGTTAACCGCATATGTTATATCCGGTCTTGTATGAGCTAAATATTGAAGTCCTCCAATGGCACTCCTGTAAAGAGTTGGATCCTTCATAGGTTGCCCTTCAGTCTTTGAAATCAGCTTCCCAACTGCCATTGGTGTTTGACTTGGCTTAAGGTTCTCATATCCAAATTTCTTGAGTAGATTAGTGGCATATCTTGTTTGAGTTAGATATAACCCTGCAGCATCTCTATGTACTTCCATTCCCAGAAAATGACTGAGATTCCCCATATCTTTAAGAGCGAAACATGTGTTCAGATTATCAATGACTTCTTGCAGCTTCTGAGAACTGCTTCCAGTGATTATAATATCATCAACGTAAACAAGTGCAAAAACCTCGTCCTTACCATCTGCAGAGAAGAAGAGTGAATTGTCTGCTGGGGATTGCTTGAAGTTCCATTTTAGCAAGGTGTTTTTCAGTTCTTCATGCCAGGCCCTTGGAGCCTGTTTTAGTCCATATAGAGCCTTGTCCAGCTTGCACACAGAGTTTGGATTTTCATTATCTACAAAGCCTTGTGGTTGGTGCATGTAGACTGCTTCATTCAGTTTCCCATTTAGGAAGGCATTGTCTATGTCGATTTGTCTGATATCCCAGCCTCTTGTAACAGCTAGAGTCAGAATAATTTTTAGTGTAGATGCTTTAATTACTGGACTGAAAGTTTCTCCATAATCAATCCCTGGTGTTTGGAGAAATCCCTTAGCAACTAACCTTGCTTTATATCTCAGAATCTCTCCCTTGTGTCGCTCTTCAATCTGAACACCCATTTGTTGCCAATTACCTTCATTCCAGCCACAGGTGAAACCAATGTCCATGTCTTATTTTTCATTAAAGCATTGTACTCTTCTTGCATTGCTTTCTTCCAGACATTACTTTGTAGAGCATCATCAACATTTAGAGGTTCAGTTCCTATCAGTTCATCCTTTGCCTGACTTGTATAAACCTTGGGTTTAAAAATCCCTACCTTGCTTCTAGTGATCATGTGGTGACCTGCATTCTGTGTGATGTTCTGATCCTGGTGCATAAACTCATCCCTCACATTTTGAACTACACAATCATTTTGATTGATATCAGCAACATCTTGATTCAGTTGTTCTGTCTGATCTAACCTTTCACTTTCAATTTCTCTACTTATCTCATACTCAGCCTCTTGAACTGATGCTGTACCAGAAGAGTTTGCTGCAGGTGATACTTCTGAGATAGTTATATCAGCTGTTCTGTGAGGAGTGGATAAGTGAATAGACTCACTGTTGAAAGGGAGAAGACTTACAACAGCTTGGGAATTTTGTGATTGTGACATTTTGTTTAGGAAACCTGTTTTGAAAGGGAAGTCTAATTCATTGAATATTACATGTCTTGAAATATATATTCTACCACTTGAACTCAAGCATTTATAGCCTTTTTGTGTATCACCATAGCCAAGAAACACACTTCTCTGGGAGTGAAAATCGAATTTATGTCTTTGGTAAGGTCTAAGGCATGGATAACAGGCACAACCAAAGGTTTTGAGAGTTTTATAATCAAAGTCTCTTCCATATAACACTTGAAAAGGCGATTTGTTATTGAATATAGGAGTTGGCAATCTATTGATCAGGTAAGTGGCTGATTTGAATGATTCCCACCAGTAGTATAGGGTCATTTTTGCTTCTGCCAACAGGGTAAGTCCAGTTTCAGTAATGTGTCTATGCTTCCTCTCAGCTCTACCGTTTTGTGCTGAGGTATAGGGGCATGTATGTCTAACTTCTATGCCAGACTCAGAGGTAGTTTTGGTAAAATTTCTGAATTCTCCTCCAAGGTCAGATTGCAAGGCTTTGATTTTCTTTTCAAATTTGTTTTCTACAAGGTTCTTGAATTGGATAAAGGTACTGAGTGCTTCAGATTTCTGCCTTAAGGGATAGATCCATGTGAATCTGCTATGGTCATCCACAAAAATTATGTAATACTTGAATCCTGAAGTGGAATTTAAAGGTGCAGGTCCCCAAATGTCAGTATGAATTAGGTCAAATGGTTTTAAGGCATGTGAGGAAGAAGTTTTAAATGGCAGTGCATGTGATTTTCCAAGTTGACATGATTCACAGAAGGCTGAATTTTCATTAACCTTGAAGGATTTATTACATGACTTCATGACTTGACTCAAAACATGGTTTGAAGGGTGGCCTAATCTCCTATGCCATACATTAATTTCAGACTCAGAACACTTGACTGGTTGGACAGACTCATCACACCTGGACTTCACTATGAAGCAACTAGAATTATTTCGGATTTTTGATTCTGGGGGTTTGAGGCTAGATCTTGGTAACTTCAGCTGATATAACCCATCTTTAAGTACTCCCTGCAGCAGAATCTTCCTGGTTTCCAGATCCTTAACAACACAGAAATTAGAGTAAAATTCCATGAATACACTATTGTCATTTGTGAGTTGCGAGACACTATTCAAGTTCTTTTTAATTTCAGGCACAAGCAGTAGTTTATTTAGTGAAAGGGACTTGTTATTCAGAGAAGGAATACCTCCTTTTCCAACATGTGAAATTTGCAGGGAATTTCCATCACCAATTAGGACTCTTTCTTTACCTTCATATCTTTTAGCAATGGATAGATTTCCTTGATCTGATGTAACATGATTGCTTGCACCAGTGTCTGCGAACCAGGCTGCATCTTCAAACATTTGAGGTGAAGCTACAAAGGCAGTAGGAGTTGAGTTGTTGTTCTGCTGATTCAGATTTCCAGGCCTGCTTCCCATGAATCTATCATCATATCTATTGAAACACCAACTTGCTGAGTGATTGCTTAAGCCACAGATCTGACACGGTCCTCTATTTTCATTTGGCCTATTTACTCAACCCCTTCCTCTTGTTCTTCCTCTATAGTTTCCAGTCCTGCCTCTAAAGAACCTACCACCTCCAGGACTTGTCCTTTGAGTGAGTTGTACTCTTGACTGGCCAACATTGAGCGAAGCAAAGTTGCTTCTAACCTGATTCAGGTACTCAAGTCTGCTCTCGAAAGTCATTAACACAGATGATAATTCATACCATGATATGGTTTCACGGCTGTTGATCTGCACAACGATAGGGGTGTATTCATCATCAAGTCCTGACAGAACATGTGTCACTAAATCACTGTGATCTACTGGTTTTCCAGCAACTTGAAGGTTATCAGCAAGCTGTTTAAGGTTAGTGAGATACTGATCCATAGTCATATGCCCTTTCCTTGTTCTTTGCAATTCTCCTGTAAGAAACATAATCCTTGATCTGTTTAGGATGCCATAACTTTCTTCCACAGCAGTCCAAAGTGTGCTTGAACTGGTGCATCCCATCACTTTCATTGCTATTTCTGGTGTCATGGATGAGTATAACCATCCCATCAACAACTGATCAGTTGAGATCCACTTGTTGTATTCTGGATTTAACGCCATTTCCACTGCTTCTTCTCCATTAGAGATTGTCTGTGAGGCAAGGAATTCTGCTGGGCATTCCTTTGTTCCAAGCAAGAACCCTTCGAGATTGTGGCCTCTGATTATTGGCATAATCATGTTCTTCCATAGTAAGAAGTTGTTTTTGTCAAGTTTGATAGATGGAGTTTGGGTTAGATTCATCCCAAACGGTGAGGCTGCAATTACTCCATTTTGAGTAGATAGTATAGTGCTTGGAGCTGACTGGTTGCTTGCTTCGGTGTTAGCCATTGGGGCTCTGATACCAAGTTTAAATTGGAGTTACTCAGGGATAAAATTTGCAGCACAACTTCTTAGACATTTTATTGAAATTATATAGAGCTAAAACCTATACAAACAGAATACATACACGGGAATATTTTGGTGAATAAAAAACTAAATGCCAGGTGGTATAACTGCCTATATTCCTTTTGTACTGGAAGAGCATGTGCACAGGTAATTCACAGAGCAATCCGTTAGCCAGCAATTGGTTGGTAGTGCTGATTGTTTTACCTCATTACTCTAACAAGAAAATACAACCCCAGACTCTTAAGATATTAAGAATCAGAAATAGTTCTCGACAACTTTATGCTTGTGGTTCAGATTCATCCAATATTTCAATGAAATCTTTCAATTTCTTATTTTACTATGTTCGACTCTAAAGTTATTCCGTTGGAAGTCAAAATTATGCTTATGTGAAGTGCAAGAACATGAGCTTTCACGGTTCCAGCTAGATCAATTTATTGCTTCCTCCCCCCCCCACCCCTCCCACCCCTTACAGTACCTTTTTGTCTTGCCCTTCTTGGCCTGAGTTTATGTCATCAAACTTTAGTACTAAATTACCTTGCAAAAATAGTATACTTCACTCTCCTAAAGATTTGAGACAATATGGAATAAGTCTGCCTAGATCAAGATTTAAACTTGCCATGACCTTTTGGAAATGCTATGGTAATGTTTAGAAAGACAAGAATACATGTGACAATGTAGATTTCATCTAATTAGAGCGTAGTTCACTATTTCACTATCAAGGTTCAGTCTACCCTTCATTTTCTGTCAACCTATGCTTCGTAATTCACATCCATCAATGATTAGTCAACAACTGAAAATGTTATTTTTTGCAAATTGTGGAAACTTTCAATGCTTAATGAAGATAGAACTCTGAACAAAGAACATGAAAATTAGAACTAACAGTAGGCAAAGACAAGATTTATGAAACATACTGTGACTGACATTAGCAGCATCTCCAATCTGGAATCCAAGATATTGCTCAAGGACCCCAAAATCATTCGCTTGTGAAGATTGCATTGTATTCGTTTCCGCTTGCCTGCATGCCACAATTAAACTACCTAACAGTTAACAAAATAGTAATCTGCATAACTCAAAAATTTTATCAATTCTCGAGTAAGATTGTTATAAGATTTTTTTTTTTACAAAAAATTCTTGCAGCGTGATCCTGGACTAAATCACTGAAAAGTTTGGGTTTGTCTGAAATCTAAAATGGTGAAAATAGGAAATATAACTTCTAAGTATAAATACATATATGCGTGATTTAACATTCAAGATTTCACGTAGAAGTCATGATTTTTTCTATTCTTTTTATCAGTCAACCTGATAATTATAATAATTATAAGGGGAAATATTGCAAAACTTGAAAATAAGAAAAAGTTCAATTTCTAACTGTAGAGTGACCAAATATTCAAGGTATGAAAAAAAATTGTAAAGAAAGTTACATGTGATTGGAAACTGGCATCGAAGAGATGATGAAGATTGGATTCCCAGCAGTCACACTTCTATTAACCTTAGCACCAACTTTAATCGTTGTACTACACATAAATCACCATCACCTCCTCGGATTTTCAGAATCAAAAATCTGAAAAAACAACTGAAAGAAAATTAATGTTCGAAACCCTTCTTACCCAGAAACTTTTATAAGACAGATTGAACGCGCAAAATACACACATTTTAATAATCAAGAACACCAAACCCCATAAAACCTTCTCACAAAAAAAAAAAATCTCCAAAAAGGACAGAGAAAAAAAAGGAAGAAAAAACCAGGAGACAGAAAACTAAAGACGGAACCCAAAACTATTCAAAAAAAAAAAAACCTTCAATTTAAATTGATCCAATTCCTCGACGGGTGGAACCTGTAGTTCCGAGCTCTCCCCTACACGGCTAGGGTTCTACACGGGAGGGTAGCAGCGCAGTGCAGAGAGCAATCGGCGTCGGTGGATTGTATTTGCCCCCAAATTTAAAAACTGATTAAATACATAGAAAAACCATAAAATTAGCTACATAGGAATTGCTGGAATTAAGAAATTTCACTAATTCCATTCATATTGTAGGCCACTAAATAACATACCATTTAAGAGAAGTCGGCTCGACCACCATCGGCCCATCGATTCCACCTCTATCGCAACTCCAAACCACCGCCATTCCGTCGGCCTCCACACTGACCGCGTCGAAGTCTTCTGTCTCCATGGATGCGTGTGTGTAAGGAGAAGGGCTTAGGGTTTGGTTTGGTGGTGTGGTGTGGTGTGGTGTGGAGCACGTATGAAATGAGGCAGAGCAAAAGCCACAAGGGATATATATTTGAGTGAAACCGGTTAATGAACAGTACAACCAGACAAGTGTGAAAACGGGCGTGCGAAAATGAACAGTAAATTGCGTATCCACTCTTTTAATAGAGTAGTGAAGTGATGATTGCGTATCCACTCTGTTAATAGAGTAGTGAAGTGAAGTGAAATAAAGGGGAGATGAACCAGTTAATGAACAGTAATTATCCACTTAAGTGTGAAAACAAGGAACTCAAAAATGAATAGTAATTTCCACATTCACTCTTTTATTTTAAAGTGTGTATATATATATATATATATATATATATATATATATATATATATATATATATATATATATATATATAAAGTAAAGGGGAGATAAAGTAAAGGGGAGATAGAGATAGAGATAGAGATTTAGGCCCTGTTCTCTTTACTCTTTTCAGACCATTTTCTATTTTCGATTTTCCAAAATACAGAAAACGTGTTCTCCTTCTCATTTCACCAAATTTACAACAAAATTTTCAATGGGTTAATTTCACAAACGGTCACTGAAGTTACATGAAAATAACAAAACGGTCACTGAAGTTTCAAAGTTTCAGAAACGGTCACTGAAGTTTGAAATTTATTTCACAAACAGTCACTGAATTTTCAGATTTTTTGGGCAAATTTGAGGCAATTTTTCGATAACTTCCGACCACCAAAATCATAGATTTCGGATACCGTTGGAAAGCCCATAATGTCCTCTTCAATTACCAAAAAAAATCTTCCCAAAATTCCAAGTGATTCGGCCGGAATAAACCCGCGAAGTCGGCACCCAAAAATTATGAAAATCTGCCTAGATTTTCAGATTTTTTGACCGAGTTTGCGGCATTTTTCGACTCCTTCCGACCACCAAAACCGTCGATTTCGGATACCGTTGGAAAGCCCACAATATCCTCTTCAATTACCAAAAAAAATCTCCCCAAAACTCCAAGTGATTCGGCCGGAATAAACCCACGAAGTCAGCTACCAAGAAAGTCCGAAAATCTGCCCAGTTTGGGTAGCTGAATTCGTGGGTTTATTCCGGCCGAATCACTTGGAGTTTTGGGGAGATTTTTTTTGGTAATTGAAGAGGACATTGTGGGCTTTCCAACGGTATCCGAAATAGATGGTTTTGGTGGTCGGAAGGTGTCGAAAAAATGCCGCAAACTCGGCCAAAAAATCTGAAAATCTGGGCAGATTTTCATAATTTTTGGGTGCCGACTTCGCGGGTTTATTCCGGCCGAATCACTTGGAAATTTGGGGAGATTTTTTTTGGTAATTGAAGAGGACATTGTGGGCTTTCCAACGGTATCCAAAATCTATGATTTTGGTGGTCGGAAGTTGTCGAAAAATTGCCTCAAACTTGCCCAAAAAATCTGAAAATTCAGTGACCGTTTGTGAAAGAAATTTCAAACTTCAGTGACCGTTTCTGAAACTTTGAAACTTCAGTGACCGTTTTGTTATTTTCATGTAACTTCAGTGACCATTTGTGAAATTAACCCAATTTTCAATTGGTAACTATTTTAAAAAAAAATTTACATATAAAGTTTTACCAACAAATTTTTTTTTTTTTTTGTTCATAATTAAAATTTATTTTATAGTTTCTAACTTTAATTATCCATCTGTGGCTATTTAATAATTTTTTATTTTTACTTAAAAAGTTTATCAATAAATTTTTATCATTCGTAATTATTTTATAGTTTTTATAGTTTTCAATGGAATTATCCGTTGGGAAATCCGTTGATAAATTATTTAATTTATTTTTTACCATTTACTAAATTATTTAATAACAAGGGTCAAGTCACAACAATTACTCTGTGGAAAGTAAGGGATGGATATAGGTAAGAGTATTTGTTCATAAAAAGATTTCGTTGTTACCAACTAAAATTCCGTAGCAAATTATTATAGTTAAAAGTGAATTACTTTTACCAATGGATAATCCGTTTCTGATTAACAACGTCACCTAAGGAATATCCACGATGAAATATCCAAATGTTATACGAATACATGAGACACGAAATATCTGTTGGTAAAGAGATATCGTCGTTACCAACGGATAATCTGTTTCTAATTACCAACGGATCTGATCCGTTGGTAATTTTTCGTTGGTGAAAAGCTAATTTTTAGGAGTGGCCCCCACTGCATTCGTGTGCCTGCGACGTGCCTTCGTGTTCCTACAAGTTGTCTCATTAGTTGCTTGAATACTTCAAAATCATGTGATGTCCCTTAGTGTCCGAGGTGTGCCTGAGTTGCCTTCGTTTGCATGAAAGTACCTTTAAGTATGTTTGCGTCCCTGCCACGGCATGCACACGTTGTTGCCTTCGTGTGCCCGAAGTGGCTGAAAGTGAAAGTGTCCCTGAGTTGCTCCCATCATGCACACGATACTGCATTCGTGTGCCTACGTCACCGACACGGCATGTGTGCTTGTGTCCCTGACATGGCCAGCACACGGTGCCTGGGAAAGCGGGATGATGCCTGACATGGCCAGGACACGGTGCCTGAGAAAATCGGATAATGCCTGACATGGCCAGGACACGGTGCCTGAGAAAATCGGATAATGCCTTACATGGCCAGGACACGGTGCCTGAGAAACTCGGATGATGCCTGACATGGCCAGGACACGGTGCCTGAAAAACTCGGATGATGCTTGACATGGCCAGGACATGGTGCCTAGGAAACTCGGAAGTTGCCTGACATGGCCAGGACACGGTGCCTGGAAGTGGTTGAGAAAACCCGATGATGCCTGACACGGCCTGCACAAGTCCCTGCCACGGCCTGTCGGGGGGCTGCCATCGTGTCCCATAACGGGCAAAAGTAAACATCGAGATGTTTTAGCAATGGATTGCCGTCGGGAGCATAAAATGATTGCTCGGTACAAGAGTAACGTTCGAATTTCGAGCATCCGGACTCGTTCCACAAAATCTCCCATCCTCCCGTCCCCGTCCCCGTCCCCCATCCTCATACATGCACCAAAAAACGTGGAAATCAAAATTGTTTTCGGCAAAAAAAAAAAAAAAAACAAATGCTCCTCAAAGAGTTCACCTTCCGTGATTTTTCGGGATTTTTTCGCATCCGTTTTCATTTTTTTTCCGATTTTCCCTATTTTTAATATTTTTTTAAAAATAAAAAATAAAAATATTTTTTCGTCGTAAGTATTTTTTTCGGAACCCCATTCAACCAAACTTTCATCCCCAAAAAGAATTTTCCAAAAAATCGTCTCCGATAATCCTACAAAAAATGGAAAAGAAAAAGTATGATTCCACAGCCTTAAAATGTCTACTGGTGTCACTTGGGTTTTTTCTCCTAAGTCTATTATAGGGGGGAGAGGGTGTTGAAAGGGAACATGTATCATGATCAAGCTGTTAGGGAACGCAGCTACCTCATGGTGCCCTGTGTCCCTCCCAACATAGGAAACTTTTTTTAAAGATATTTTACTACTTTTTTTTTTGTGACATTCTTTATTATTTGTCGCAACTTCACACATTTCACAACAACTGTTTATGTCACCTTATATATTTTTTGGTATTTATTTTTTTCATCACAATCTTCGAGACACACTCTAAAAATGTGTCGCGTTAAGTCACTTATTGCGACAACTTTTTGTATGTCGCGAAAAATCTTATCGCGAAATCACGATTAGAATTTTTAGCAACAAATATTTATTATCGCGAAAACTAGACCCTATTACATCACAAGCATTTTGTTGCAAGAAATAAATGTTTGTCTCGATAAGTTTCCCACCAAAAATATGCAAAAATATTTTGGCTTCCCTCATATTTTTGGTGACATTCTTTATTATTTGTCGCAACTTCTCACATTTCACCACAACTTTTTATGTCGCCAAATGTTTTCTGGTACTTATTTTTCTCATCACAAACTCCGCAACGAACTCAAAAAATGTGTCACGTTAAATCACTTATTGCAACAACTTTTTGTATGTCGTGAAAAATCTTTTTGCGAAATCACAATTACATTTTTTAGCAACAAATATTTTTTATCGCGAAAAGTAGACCCTATCACATCATATTATATCACTTATCTCTCATATTTTTGGCTACATTCTTTATTATTTGTCGCAACTTCTCACATTTCACGACAATGTTTTTTGTCGCCAAACGTTTTTTGATACTTCTTTTTCTCATCACAAATTTCGCGACAAACTAAAAATATGTGTCGCATTAAGTCACTTATTGCAACAACTTTCTGTATGTCGTGAAAAATCTTATCGCGAAATCACAATTACATTTTTTTAGCCACAAATATTTTTTATCGCGAAAAGTAGACCCTATTACATCATATTACATCACTTATCCCTCATATTTTTGGCTACAGTATTTATTATTTGTCGCAACTTCTCACATTTCACGACAATTTTTAATGTCACCAAACGTTTTTTGGTACTTATTTTTCTCATCACAAATTTCGCGACAAACTAAAAAAATGTGTCGCGTTAAGTCACTTAATGCAACAACTTTTTGTATGTTGCGAAAAATCTTCTCGAGAAATCACAATTATAATTTTTAGAAACAAATATTTTTTATCGCGAAAAGTTGACCTTACTGCATCACAAGCATTTTGTTGCAAGAAATAAAGGTTTGTCGCCATAAGTTTCCCACCAAAAATAATTTGGCTTTGGCGACATTCTTTATTATTTGTCACAACTTCTCACATTTCACGACAACTTTTTATGTTGCCAAAGGTTTTCTGGTAATTATTTTTCTCATCACAAACTTCGCGACAAACTAAAAAAATGTGCCGCGTTAAGTCACTTATTGCAACAACTTTTTGTATGTTGCGAAAATCACAATTCGAATTTTTAGCAACAAATATTTTTTATCGCGAAAAGTAGACCCTATTGCATCACAAGCATTTTGTTGCAAGAAATGAAGGTTTGCCGCCCTAAGTTTCCCACCAAAAATATTTTGGCTTTGGCGACAGTCTTTATTATTTGTAGCAACTTCTCACATTTCACGACAACTTTTTATGTCGCCAAAAGTTTTTTGGCACTTATTTTTCTCATCGCAAACTTCGCGACAAACTAAAAAAATGTGCCGCGTTAAGTCACTTATTGTAACAACTTTTTGTATGTTGCAAAAAATCTTATCGCGAAAATCACAATTTGAATTTTTAGCAACAAATATTTTTTATCGCGAAAAGTAGACCCTATTGCATCACAAGCATTTTGTTGCAAGAAATGAAGGCTTGTCGCCCTAAGTTTCCCACCAAAAAAATTTTGACGCCTTGCTTCCCTCATATTTTTGGCAACATTCTTTATTATTTGTCGCAACTTCTCACATTTCGCGACAACTTTTTATGTCGCCAAAGGTTTTTTGGCACTTATTTTTCTCATCACAAACTTCGCGACAAACTCAAAAAATGTGTCGCGTTAAGTCACTTATTGCAACAATTTTTTGTATGTCGCGAAAAATCTTGTCGCGAAATCACAATTTTGTTGTAGTGAAAGGAAATTTGAATTTATGGTAGTGGGCTCCAATACTACAAATCAAAACGTTTTTAGAAATAAATAATTGTGCACATCAATCACATCAACACATGGGCCCCATGGTTGTTGAAATGGGGAAGAGACATAATGGGGGCCAAACGGAGGCTTAATGCATAGTGCAAATTCCCAAGAACTTTCTACGTGTTCCAAGTCTAGATCTGTCCAGGGTCTCAGTGAACTAATCAGAAAATTCAACTTGCACTGTTAATATTTATCACATTATTTTCAACCAAGTGTCTTTCTATGTCTGTATGTTTTGTCCTACAGCGTTATACATGATTCTTTGAGATGTTGAATGCCCTTATGTTATCATAGGACATGGTCATATATATTTTCTTGATTAATGCCACAATCACTAAGAATTTGCTTCACCACAATCATTGAGCATTTGCTTCATGCAGAGAAGTTTTGTATATAAGTTGGGCAAAAAATGATGCTTAAATTTACATCAATTGTGACTACACTACTAATTGCAAATAGAATAAGTATGTAGAATTCCATGTTATTAACATTGATGGGATAAAAACAAGTGCAGATGTAAACTTACACAGTACACTATTGTTGCACATAACTCCACTTGGGTAAACACCTCATTTCATCTTAGGAATACATTGTAAAATACATTTCAGTAACTGAACCTGGCCAGAAATATATGATAAATGGTGAAAAGAGAATATTAACCGTATTTTCATGTTTTTGCCCATCATTTTCCGGCCTTCTTTTATGACAGTACAAAATCAAAACATAAAGCTGAGAAATTAGTGTATCTTTCTCTGTCTAAAAATGAGGACCAAGTTGGAAAATAGTTGAACCTAGAATTGGATTCTCTACTTTTCATTTATCACATAGTTGTCGTAAGGTTCATTAATGGCTACCACTTCAGTCCTTCACGGTTCGTGTTTAATTTTTCCAGCTCTAATACAATTTTGAAACAAAATTTGAATTTCTTGCAAGCAGAGCTCAAAGAGAGACCTTCAATTTCTAATTAAGTTCAGCCCTTGTTTGATTTTGAAAATCATTTCTCACCCACACTCATTTTCGACCATACATTTAAAAAAAATAAAATAAAATTATTTTAACATTTCAAAGAATTACTATTCAAAACATTATTATCAAATAAGCGTCGAGGGGCGTGCAATGAAATTAATTAAGAATCCAAAACTTTGTCAAGACAAAAATTAAGTTAGAAATACCTTTTCATCATTGACAGACAATATCCCTTCGGTAAGTTGACGCTTCATGTCCTGCAATTCATTAAAATCTCACGACATTGATAATATAATCTAATGGGTAAAAACAAGTTTTTGGATTATAATTTAATCATGTGGTGTTACCTTTTGTGTCTAATATTATAGACATTTACTTCTAAAAACTTCGTTTTGTCAATAAATTTTATGGAGTTATTGTTAAAACAATGAGACTACCATCAACCTACCAACACATCTATTTTCCATTGTTGGGTGAAATGATTTGTACAATCCGTGTGCTTGACAATCGAATCCTCTTGTTTATGCATTCACACAACCAGTTATTCGATTTGGTAACACTCACGTGCTTTTGTCCTACATGCAATATCCAGCTATAGTATTGCAACGCAATACTTAAACTCACAAGTCTATAAGTTCATCATGTACATGTGCGGAAGTCGTGTGCACTGGTGCGTTCGACGACCAAGAGGTAAAAAAATATTTTATTAAATTTGTTGGCTAAGATTGTTTGAAAAATTCAGATGTGTTATAAATGAGATTTTAATTAATTAATTTATTTTTTAACTAGAAAGAGAACGTTTAACCATGGGACGGAAAGCAGTGCAAAATTATAAGGTTTTATGGATTATAACCTTTTATTAGTATCCCAACATCGCCCATCCCTTTGTTCAAATCATGTATTTGTGAATGATTTTCTGGGATTTATTTTCAAATTTGATTTAGCTAGGCAATTAGTATCAGGTAACTTTTTAGTTAATAATCAAAGATCAACCGAGATGTACATGCTAAATTTAAATATCGGAGGACCCCCCTTCCAGGCTCCTATTGCACTAATAAAGGACCAAAATATCTTTCCAGCTGACATTTTCTGTTCTATACCGATGCTGGGTATATTTTAGAAATACCAGATGAGTATATATCAGCTCCTTTAATTTACAGGGAGCCCCGGAGTTGACAGCGATGATGATGAGGATGAATTTGATTATAACAGCACTGAAAGAAACGATCCAGAGCAGATTGCTGCAGCATCTCTCTCAGCTCACCTTAATATTGGCCGAAGTGCTTCTGGAATTGCTATTCCATCGGAGTTGGATTTTTCAGTGATTGCTTTGGAAATTCCTCTCCTCACATATGGTCAAGAGGTAGTTGGAGGCTCAATCTTAGCTTTGGTTTCTAATATTATCGATAATTTCCAACATATTCTAATTTCCACTGTTGGGTGAAATAATAAATATATTGATAGATATTATAACGTTACATCCTGCATAATCCATGTGCTTCACAATCGAATCCTGCTGTTTATGTATTAACACAACCAGATACTTGATTTGGTTTGGTAACTCTTACTGCTTATCCTTCAAGCACTATCCAACTATAGTATGGCAACATATTACTTAAACTCAGAAGTATTGAAATTCATGTGCACGTTCGCCGTTTACACCCTTTCGACCTTGGGCATACCATCTTTCATTGAAGAATTTTCATTACATACACTTGTGGAGCAAACGTCATTTGCATTCTAGTCATATAATATGTTGATGTCATTTTTTATTATGCTTTGCGGCATTAGGGCGCTGTAGAGCCTTAAATTTTTGCCTTCTTCATTTTGGTCTCCGGATTTCTTTCTTTGTTCAACTTGAGTTTTTTCATTGTGCGATTTTAGTCTTTCATCTTCTATATTTAGTTCTCATCATCCAAAAATCATTAATAATAGATCTGATAAAAATTTCAAAAGGTTTCAACTATCTGCAAATTAAGTTAAATGTAATGACATTCTCATAAGTTTCTACATTCTGTGACTTTCACACATCCTTTTTAATTATGCCACATTATTGTTTGGCTCTTTGTCCAGATGAAAATGATGATTTGGTGTTAACAGCCTTGGCACTGTTCTTAATCAGGAACTTTATCTTGTAGTTTCAGCCCATTTCATCTCGCCCACCTGTCGACCCATGAATTCTTTTAAGCGGGCCGGAAGACCTGACGTAAGGGGACCATCGAAGCAGTGCCTCAATTTTCTCTCATTTGAATTCTCAAATTATGAAACCCTTAAACCATTCTAAATATAAATGCAATCACGAGAATGATTTACTCATAGCATCAATGTCAATGTTATGGTGCTAGGAATAATATGAAGGCAAGAGTGACTTAAAGTCAACAGTAATCTCTAGTAAAATGCAAGCCCATAATATTGAAGCCCAGAGAATCGTAGATACTCAACATAGGTGTTGGAATATAAGCATGTTCAGCAGCATAGCAGATCACACAACTTGAGCTCACGTTCAACTCATTCTAGCTCCTTCTAGTTTCTTCTTTAGTTTGTTATTAGTTGTTGATTTGTTGGAATTTAGTCCAGCTCTTCAATTATAGAGACTTCCATGTAGTGATTAGTTATATTAATTAGCTATTTTTATCTATAAATAGATTAGTATGCATTGTAATTTCTCAAGTTGAATGAATGAAATATTCTTCTTCTTCCTTGCCATTTACAGCAGGTTCTATCCGTTTATTTTCGTAATATAGTATCAGAGCAATGCTCCTTCCGTTTGCAACTCTGTCAGCCATTTTTTTTCTTTAGTTGGCAATTTTGCCATTGATGATTTATCAGTTCAGCATTTGCAACAGTTGTGACCAGAGCATCACTTCGTTGTTTCACATAACTGTATTTTCGGGTGATGAATCACATAACTGATTCCGTTTCTTTCCAACTTTTTACTGGAATTTGCAAGCTGCAGTAGATTTGCAAAACCAGATCTATTCATCCTCTTCAATAGGCAATTCCGCCATTATTGAGTGTTTTCATGGAAGTTATTCAGATTTCCATTGTTTTTGTCCTCCTTCTATAGAGTTTTTTCATGGAATTTATTCCAGTTCCATTTCCCTCTTGTTAAAGTGAGATTTGTCAAATAAATTCAGCTATTGACAATCCGTTTCTCTTCATCATTAATGCAATTCAATTCAGTTCCGAAGTCGGACAGGATTGTAAACTAGTTTACGAGAAGAACATGATAACTCCATCGAAACTCGTAACTGGTTTGTGCACAGATTTTGCTTTTCTCTGTTGCTTGATGCAGTCAAGAAAATCTCCCATTGCAGATTGGGTTGCAAAATGTGTCATCATCATTTCTGATTTCATCTCTGTGCATCATCGTTTCTTCGTGTATCTTTAAGAATTTCTCGACAAAATATTTTTTCCCTTGGCACTTCTTGGTACAGTTGTTGGAAGAAACTGGAGTAGTGCTCCTAACAGTCACGGCTCAACATTTCATCAGATTCAACTAGAATTAATAATTTGATGGATCAAGTTCTTAGTGTTCTCCTGTTTATTATATCACAGACTCTGCAGATATCTTCTTCCAATGCTTGCATCTCTGTTTTCCTCGCCAAGTTCAAGATGTTCCATCTTGACAGGGAGTGTTGGAATATAAGCATGTTCAGCAGCACAGCAGATCACACAACCTCAGCTCACGTTCAGCTCATTCTAACTCCTTCTAGTTTCTTCTTTAGTTTGTTATTAGTTGTTGGTTTGTTAGAATTTAGTCCAGCTCTTCAATTCTAGAGACTTCCATGTAGTGATTAGTTAGCTTATTTTTTCTATAAATAGATTAGTATGCATTGTAATTTCTCAAGTTGAATGAATGAAATATTCTTCTTCTTCCCTGCTATTTACAGCAAGTTCTATCCTTTTATTTTCTTAATAATAGGTCTGCAAAAAAGTCAAGTCCAGTATATATTTCCACATTCCTTCAAGAATTAGAGCAGGAAAGACAGTTTATAAACATTTAGATGTGCAATTAATTAACATAAAATGATGTTTTGACAAGTTGAATCAATATCAAGCTTCCATAAAATCTTCAAGCCTAATCATATACACATCCTTTCAGGATTCTGCTCAAAGATTTTCTATGGTAAACTGTGAAAAATGATCACCAACCTAAAAATGCATATGCAAATCACCAAAAATAAAATAAAATAAATAAATAAATAAAACAAATCAAATCAAATTCATTCAAAATGCAAAAGCACACAAGACTAAGACTAAGTCATGCAAAAAACACACAAAAGAAACAAGCAAAGCATAATAAAGCACACCTTGAAACATGAAAAAAAAAGAAACAAAAATAAATGTATAAATGGTGTTAAACTTAATTATCACCCGTTTGGAGCCCATTAATTTGCATTTCTCAACCCACTTACGTTTTGCTACATAATTCAAGACAATGCAGTGTCCTTTCACATTTCAAATACTTATAAATATCCATCCAATCGTTGAAGGTCAAATGGACCATTACGCTCTCATTTTTGAATCTAAAATGACACAAGTACACTCCATCACTCAAAAAACCCTAAGCGCAACTCTCAATCACTTGCACGTCAAAATATAATGCAATAAAAGAAATTTGCATTAACGGTGGTTGGCTCCAATACTACAAGTCAAATGTTTTTACAAATAAATAATTGTGCAAATCAATCACGTCAACACGTGGGCCATGTTTGTTGAAAATGTGGAATAAAATAATAAGATATAATGGGGGTCAAACGGAGGCTTAATGCATAGTGTGAATTCCCAAGAACTTTCTACTTTTTTCAAATCTAGATGCGTCCAGGGCCTCAGTGAACAAATCAGAAAACTCAGCTTGAACTTGTTCAATGTTTATCACTTTATTGTCAACCAAGTCTCTTTCTATGTGACGCCGAGCAGAATAGTGATTATTCTGCAGGCTGGAACCAATTGACAAATACAGAGAAGAACGCAAAAGAAACACCAAGAGAAACGAGAAAATTCTTTATTATTCAACAACTGAGCGAAAATAACCCACAAGTCGGGTTAAATAGCTAGAAAATATTAATTATCGGAATTTTGTAAAAAATAGCAAAATTCTATTATTCATACCAAAACGAAATACATGAAAGGAAGAAGATTCCAAAAATATGGCTAAATTTGAGATTGTAATCTATGTCAAAAAGGTAAACGAAATATTACTAAAAATGACAAAAAATAACTTAAATTGATGATTCGGACGGGAAAACAGCTGAATTTGGCCTAGAAATCGATGCACACCGAGCATAGCTGGGTGCCCACGACATGCGCGCCGGAAAGAGCTTTCCGAATTGGGGTCGTGGACGTGATTCTAGCTAGCCAAAGTTATGGCCAAAATACCGAAACGTGTCCAAAAGCGGCCCCAATTAGGAAAGATCGATGATTACTTGCCATTCTTTCGCTGATCAGCCAACTCATGGTATCTCAGCGCCATTAACGAACTATCAAATAGCTCAGCCTCATCTGGCTCGGATCCCCCTACATCACTATGTCTCTGTGTTTTGTCCTAGAGTGTTATAAATGATTCTTTGAGATGTTGAATACCCATATGTCATCATAGAATATGGTCGTATTTTCTTGATTAATGCCACAATCACTAAGAATTTGCTACACTACAATCATTGGGCATTTGCTTCATGCAGAGAAGTCTTGTATTTAAGATGGGCCTATAATGATGTTTAAATTTACATTAATTGTGACTACATTAGGAAACTAATTGCAAATAGAATGAAGTATATAGAATTTCATGTTATTATCATTTGATGGGATGAAAACAATCGCAGATGTAATCTTACATTGTACATAATTCCACTTGGGGAAACAACCACAGAACAGCGGTTTGACTTCGTATCTCTTAATACTCGTCATCCATGCATGCAGTACCCAACTATAGTGTAATACAATAAATTCATGCGTAGGTGAACTTTATGTGCACATGCATTAATTGTGCATACATGGTGTGTAATCGTTTTGTTTGATGATGAAATTCCTTATATGCACAGATCTCCTTCCATTTTGCAGCTAGTTTTAGGTTCCAATAGTTTTTTCTCCTAAATTGTGAAAAAAATGTCAAAATTAATCAAATCCTAATTAAGTTAAGCCAATATTTGATTTTGATTCTTTCAGAACTTCTTCTCACCCGCACTCATATCCAGCAATACATTCTGAAAAAAAGTAAATTATTTTTCATGTTACAAAGAATTACTTCTCAAAGAATTATTATCAAACAAGCTATAAGGTGTGTCATGAAGTTAACTAAGAAACCAAAAATTTGCCTAGACAAAATAGGTTACAAAAACCTTTTCATCCTTGATAGACTATATCCCCTCAGTTAAGTCGATGCTCTAAGTCCTGCAATTCATTAAAGCTCAAGCCTTCCGGCTTCGTTCCCATCATCAGTTCAATTTCATGACATTGATAATAGAATCTAACTGGTAAAAATGAGTTTTTGGATTATAATTTAATGATATGTTTTTATCTTTCGTGTCTAATATTATTGACATTTACTTTCTACTAAAAACTTCTCTTTGTCAATAAATTTTGTGGAGTTATTGTAAGGATTTTTTAATCAAACATGTGGGCTTATATGTGAAATATTGTGTATTAAATTAAGAGAAATTCAAGAATTTCAGGTGTTTAAAGTTTCAAATTCAAAAATCAGGGACCAAATTTCAATCTTCAAAAATCAGGTACTATATAAAAACCCTAACCCTAATTTTTTCCCCTCCACCCACTCCCCCTTCTCTCTCTCTCTCGCCTGATTTCCCCTCCCCCCACTCCCCCTTCTCTCTCTCTCTCTCGCCGATCTCCCCTCCCCTCCACTCCCCTTCTCCTCCTTCACCTTCACCTCCCCCTCCCGTCTCCTCCTCTACCTCCCCCTCCCCCCATCAGTTGCGGAATCGCAGCAGCTGCGAATCGCAGCTGCTGCGATTCTGGTTGCGATTCGCAGCACCCCCTCAGTTGCGGAATCGCAGCAGCTGCGAATCGCAGCTGCTGCGATTCTCAGTTGGTCTTCGCGATTCGCACTGCGAATCACAACGAGAATCGCGGCGGCGAAAGAATCGCAGCTAGGCAGATTCACAGCTGCGAATCGCAACGATTACGAAGCATTCTGCGACTCGCAGCCTCTGCGATTAACGGCGACTCGCAGCAGCTGCGATTCTGGTTGGCTGTTGGAATCGCAGCTGCTGCGATTTTGGTTGGTTGTTGGTGGTTTTTGATTGGTGATTTTTTTGGTTGTGATTTTGCGGTGGAGGCGTGGTAGTGGGTGTTGGCTGATTGCTGTTGTTGGCTGGTGGTGGTGGTGGTGGTGGTTGGCTGGTGGTGGTTGGCTGGTGGTGGATCTATTATTGTTGGCTGTTGGTGGTGGTTGTGGTTGGCTGATGGTGGTGGTGGTGGTGGATCTATTGTTGGCTGGTGGCTGGTGGTTGTGGTTGTGGTTGGCTGGTGGTTGTGGATGTGGTTGGCTGTTGGTGGTGGTGGATCTATCGTGGTTGGGGTTCAGTCGTGTGTTCTGTGGCTGGGTAGTTTGTGTTTGTCCATCTGTGACCTGTGACCAAGTATCGGTGGAAGGCTGTGTAGTATGTGACCAAATTTTTGTTAATCTGTGACCAAATTTTTGTTAATATGTGACCAATTACTCAAATGTGACCAAATTTTTGTTAATCCGTGACCAATTACTTAAATGTGACCTAAAAATTTAATAATCTGTGACCTCGAAATAATATGTGACCAATTAATTTAAAAATCTGTGACCTCGAAATAATTTGTGACGTACAAAGTTTTTGATATGTGACCTCGAAATAATTTGGGATAAAAAAATTTGACGATATGTGACCAGTAAATAAATCTGTAACTTAAAATTATGAATATGTGACCATTAATCACAAAATGTGACTTTATTATCTTTATTTAATAAATATTTTTAATTAATTAAATAAATACCTGATTTTTGAATTTTTAAACTATTTACCTTATTTTTGAATTGAGGTAAAGAAAACACCTTAAATATGATTTTTTCCCTTAAATTAAAGGCTATCAATTTCGGTTAAGCCCATTTAAAGTGATCTAATAAGGTTTCGGTATTTTGGGCTTTGAAGCATCTAATTAAAGTATGGGCTCATATGTGTAGAGACCAGGCCTATTCCTAATTCCATGATGGGCCGGATTAGGTCAATAGGCAATCAGTATAAATATACGGTTATGGTCCCCGGATCACATGTTCTGTTCATTCTATTCTGACTCCCATCTTCAGAGAGAAACTAAGGAACAACGTGTTGATCTGGAAGACTGAAACCGCGGGACTTATTCATTGCGATAATCATGTTTGATCCAAGTACGCTTCCACTTTTGGTTAATTAGTTCTTGATGATCCAACATGAACGATCTTATGACGGTAAACATTATGATTTTATTTCCCACAAGTGGTATCAGAGCCTATTCATGTTGAATCATTGAGAATCGAAATTTTAATTTCGTTCTTGTATTAATTTCATTATTTTCGAATTTAACAATACCGGATTTAGTTTTGTTAGATTTGAAAATTATTTGGTTAAAATTTCGGATTTTCAGATTTAAAGGTTTAAAAAAAAAATAATAATAATTTTTTTTTTTGGTGGCGGCGGCGGCGTCGCGCGCCTGTTCTGACGGCCGGCTAACTGGAATGTTGATGCCAAAGCTGCGCAAGATGTGACGACCATTGGACATCCTCGTGTAGTGACTGGACAGCGACAACTATTTGGCCGGCCATTGTGAGCGGCGGCGCGTGAAGTTTATTGGGGGCGGCCGCCGCCGCCCCTCGGATTCTATAAAAAAAAAATTTTTTTTTTTAAGGATTAGGGTTTGGGTGAATTTGGAGGCGGGGGTATGGGCTGGAAATTTGAAGTCTTTGGGCCCTTGTTTGCAATTTACTATTAGGGTTTATTATTTACAAATTTCAAATTTCTTAAGTTTGTAACTTTGGTTATTTAAGCCCCTAAGGTTATAATTCACTCAATTGGACCATTTAAAGTTCCGGGTTTAATAATTCAGTACCTAAGGTTTAAAAAAAATTAATTAATTTGGGCCATTAAAGTTTTGAAATTTGCAATTAAGCCCCTGAAAGTGCATAATTAATTTAAATTGGCCCCTGAAGTTTTAAATAATTAATTTTTGGATCCCTAAAGTTTTGCATAATTAATCTTTGACTCCTAAAGCTTCCAATAATTAATTATTGACCCCCTAAGTTCTGGATAATTAATTTTTGATCCCTTAAGTTCTGAATTATTAACCTAAAGGTCCTTAAAGTTTCAAAATGACTCAAATATGCAAAATTGGTGATTCCTTTTTTCAAATTTTGGTACAAAGGACTCTTTTGAGAGATATAATATTCGAAAGTGAATTAATTGAAGCAACATGTTGCCAAAGCAACCTCTCTTGTGGAAATTAATCTACTTAGAATATTAAAAGGTGTTTGTGTGTGTTATTCATGCGAATACTTGATCGGCCCAAAGGAAGGTCAGTATTTGGCCGAATTGCACATACACCTGTGCTGATAAATATGTGGCGATTATTTGGTTTAACGTGTGATCAATGAATCGGTCCAAAGACAGGTTTATTGATTGACATGTTTATTTATTGTCAATATTTGATCACTACAACAAGAGTACCACTTACAAGTCAATATTTCTATCCAAAGACTAAGTATTGATGTTGTGCTAGGTATCTTGTGATGGGCCCTACCACTATTTGAAATTAATATTTGCATATTAAGGATTGTGAGCTCTTCAACTTAATTGTTCTCTAAATTCAGTTTCAGGTTCTGCTGCTAATATCTCCGCTAACATCAATTCCATTCCAATGCTTAATGGCACCAACTTTAAGGCATGGAGAGAGAACGTAATGATTGTTCTCGGAGTCATGGATCTAGATCTTGCTTTACGGGTCGATCAACCTACTGCACTTACTGATAAGAGTACCTCTGATGACAAGAGGGAGATGGAAAAGTGGGAACGATCTAACCGCATAAGCTTGATGGTCATGAAGCGTGCTATTCCAGAAGCATTTCGGGGCACTATGTCCGATAAGGTGACTACGGCTAAGGGTTTCCTTGAGGATCTTGAGAAGAGGTTTGCCAAGAATGAAAATGCTGAAACTAGTACACTTTTGGCAAATCTTATCTCAATGAGGTACAAATGGAAAGGAAACATACGGGAGTACATTATGGAAATGTCTCACATTGCTTCAAAACTGAAGGCACTCAAGATGGATATATCTGAAGGTTTATTAGTGCACTTGGTTTTGATATCCCTTCCGGCACAATTCAGTCAATTCAAGGTGAGCTATAATTGTCAATAGGACCCATGGTCCCTTAATGAGCTCATCTCACACTGTGTCCAGGAAGATGAGAGATTGAAGCATGACAGAAAGTGCTCATTTAGCCACCACCTCTAAGGACAAAAGGAACAAGAAAAGGAAAGCTGATAAGGAAGCTGCAGGTACAGCATCACAAAAGAAACAGCATAAGGAACCAATTGAGGGTGGTTGTTTCTTCTGTGGAGCTCTAGGTCATAGAAAGAAGAATTGTACCAACTATCACGCATGGCGTGTCAAGAGAGGTATTCTTCTTAACTTGGTTTGTTCTGAGGTTAATTTAACTTCGGTACCTAGATACACATGGTGGATAGATTCTGGTGCAACAACTCACATCAGTGTATCTATGCAGGGTTGCCTGAGTTGCCGAAAACCAAGTGATGGTGAAAGATACATCTATGTTGGCGATGGCAAGACGGTGGAAGTAGAAGCAATAGGAAAATTTAGATTATTGTTAAAGACTGGATTTTATTTGGATCTTGATGAGACATTTATTGTACCGTCATTTCAACGGAATTTGATTTCTATTTCTGCTTTGGACAAATCTGGTTATTCTTGTTCATTCGGGAATGGAATATTTAGTTTGTTTCATGATTCAAAATTGGTTGGTTCCGGTTCTTTATCAGGTTACGATAATCTTTATTTGATTGATACAATTGGTTCTTTTAATGAATCCTTGCATGTAAGTACTAGAGGTGTAAAGCGAAAATTAACCTGTGAGAATTCAGCCTCGTTATGGCACAAGAGATTAGGTCACATCTCCAAGAGAAGAATTGAGAGACTTGTGTCTAACAAAATTCTCGATCCCCTTGACTTTACAGATTATGATATGTGTGTTAACTGTATAAAGGGAAAACAAACCAACAAAAGGAGATTTCAAGCCAACAGGACTTCGGACGTCTTAGAACTTATACATACGGACATTTGTGGACCATTCCCTACGGCTTCTTGGAATGGTCAACAATACTTTATAACGTTCATAGACGATTTTTCAAGATATGGCTATATATATCTCATTCATGAAAAATCACAGTCACTGAACGTGTTCAAAAACTATAAAGCTGAAGTTGAAAATCAACTTGGTAAAAGGATTAAAAGCGTCAGATCTGACCGTGGTAGTGAATACTATGGCAGATATGACGGTTCAGGTGAGCAACGTCCAGGACCATTTGCTAAATTCCTAGAGGAATGTGGTATCGTCCCACAGTACACTATGCCGGGGTTCGCCCACTATGAATGGTGTTGCTGAAAGACGAAATAGAACGCTTAAGGATATGATGAGGAGTATGATTACTCATTCTACCTTACCAGAATCACTCTGGGGTGAAGCATTAAAGACCGCATCGTATATACTCAACAGAGTTCCAACTAAGGCTACTGATAAAACCCCTTATGAGCTTTGGACGGGTAAAATGCCTAGTTTGAAGCACTTACACATTTGGGGATGTCCAGCTGAGGCAAGGCCCTATAGGCCAAATGAAAAGAAACTGGATGCAAGGACTATCAGTTGCTATTTTATTGGATATTCTGAAAGGTCCAGGGGTTACAAGTTTTATGATCCCACAACTAAGGCAATTTTCGAGACAGGAAATGCACGGTTCTTTGAGGATGTTGAGTTTGCGGGGGGAGAAAGGGTTACAGACTTTGTCTTTGGTGAGGAATATGTTGAAATCCCTCTAATTGCCATTGACAATGATCGGGATCATGTTTCTATTCCTGACATTGTTCAAGAAGCAACTTCGGATCAAGACAAAGTCATTATATCTCCCTCGGAAAGTCAACAACTTGTTCTAAAAGAACAAACTCTACAGCCTCAAGAACTAATGCCATTAAGAAGGTCCACTAGAGAGAGGAGAAGTGTGGTTCCAGATGATTACATCGTATTTCTCCAAGAACACGAAGTTGACATTGGAGTGGTGGAAGATGATCCGATCAACTTCCGTCAAGCCATAGAAAGTTCTAACTCTCAAAAGTGGCTCGATGCCATAAATGAAGAAATAAAGTTCATGAAGGACAATGACCGTGGGACCTCATTTTTTGCCTGATGGTGTGAAACTCATTGGTCGCAAATGGATATTTAAGACCAAGAGGGATTTGATAGGTGATATAGAGAAGTATAAGGATCGTCTTGTCGCAAAGGGCTTTACACAGAAAGACGGTATCGATGAGAAAAAGATTTTCTCTTCGATTTCTTCGAAAGACTCTTTCTAGATTATAATGGCATTGAAAGCGCATTTCGATCTTGAGTTACATTAGATGGATGTTAAGACAACTTTTCTCAATGGTGACATTGATGAAACTATTTATATGCACAACAAAAAAACTGTGTCGGATGATGTAAGGCAAATGAGTTCTAAACTAAAGAAATCCACATGTGGACTCAAACAGGCCTCTCGTCAATGGTATTACAAGTTTCATCAAATGATCATCTCATATGATTTTAAGATGAATTTGGTTGTTGATTGTATATACCACAAGTTCAATGGGATTAAGCATATTTTCCTGATTTTATATATCGATAACATATTGCTTGCCAGCAATAATATATGCTTATTGTACGAAACCAAGAGATTTCTAGCAAGGAATTTTGAGATGAAAGATCTTGGTGACGCCTCTTTTGTATTAGGAATTCAGATACACCGGGATCGTTCTCGGGGTATTCTAGGATTATCACAAAAGAGCTATATCGAAAAGGTACTTAAAAGATATGGCATGCAAGATTGTAAACCAGGTGACACCCCTGTGGCTAAAGGAGACAAGTTCAGTTTAAGTCAATGCCCCAAAATTGATTTGGAAATTAAAGAAATGCAAAAGATTCCCTATTCTTCAACTGTAGGGAGTCTGATGTATGCTCAGGTTTGTACGCGTCCAAATATAGCGTACATTGTTGGGATGTTAGGGAGATATTTAAGTAACTCGGGAATGGATCATGGAAAGCAGCCAAACGGGTCATGCGGTATTTAAAGAGAACCGGACTACATGCTCACATACAGGAGATCGGATCAGTTGGAGATCATCAGTTATTCTGATTCCGATTTCGCAGGATGCCAAGATAGTAGGAGATCTACTTCGAGCTATATCTTCATGCTTGCTGGAGGTGCTATATCCTGGAAGAGTGCTAAGCAGACACTCATAGCTACTTCCACCATGGCAGCAGAGTTTTGTAGCATGTTATGAAGCATCAAATCATGGAATAAGGCTGTGAAATTTTGTCACTAGACTGCGCATTATGGATAATATAGAAAGACCACTCAATTTATTTTGTGACAATAAATCAGCAGTGCTATATTTCAATAACAACAGGAGCTCGACGAAGTCAAAGTATATAGAGATCAAGTTCCTGGTTGTTAAAGAAAGAGTTCAGAGTGGACATGTGTCAATAGAGCATATCGGAAAAAACTCCATGGTTGCGGATCCGCTTACTAAGGGATTGATACCCATTGTCTTTCGTGCTCATATGAGTGTAATATCTCTTGAAGAATCTAGTTTCAGTGGGAGTTTGTATTTCTGTGCTTTTCATATTAGACACATGTACTGTCATTTTGGATATGGTTTATGGTTAAATTTATTTTCAGTTATAAAGTTCTTGGTTTATTATCTCTGAACCATTTGAAAATGATCTCACTAAGGTATTAAGGTGGACCAGTTGGAAATAGGCATGTTAAGATCACATCACATGAAATTTCCGTGCTACACATCCATGCTTGATCCATGTCATTCAGTTATGTCAATATACGTGACCATTGATGGGTTTAGTTACGATACAAGTAGCGAAAGCCGCTTTGATCCTATGTTGATATGATTGATGGACCGGATTGTTTGGGGATGCATTCGGTAATGATAGCAAAGTTCTGAGTACTCATAAGGTTATATTTAATGCAAAAATATAAGGTAACACATATAGCCCAAGTGGGAGATTGTAAGGATTTTTTAATCAAACATGTGGGCTTATATGTGAAATATTGTGTATTAAATTAAAGGCTATCAATATGTTGATATGATTGAATTAAAGTAGCCCAAGTGGGAGATTGTAAGGATTTTTTAATCAAACATGTGGGCTTATATGTGAAATATTGTGTATTAAATTAAAGGCTATCAATTTCGGTTAAACCCATTTAAAGTGATCTAATAAGGTTTCGGTATTTTGGGCTTTGAAACATCTAATTAAAGTATGGGCTCATATGTGTAGAGACCGGGCCTATTCCTAATTCCATGATGGGCAGGATTAGGTCAATAGGCAATCAGTATAAATATACGGTTATGGTCCCCGGATCACATGTTCTGTTCATTCTATTCTGACTCTCATCTTCAGAGAGAAACTAAGGAACAACGTGTTGATCTGGAAGACTGAAACCGCGGGACTTATTCATTGCAATAATCATGTCTGATCTAGGTACGCTTCCGCTTTTGGTTAATTAGTTCTTGATGATCCAACATGAACGATCTTATGACGGTAAACATTATGGTTTTATTTCCTACAGTTATTGCTAAAACAAACACATTCCATTTTCCAATGTTGGGTAAAATAATTCGTATAATGATAGATATAGAAATGTTACATCGTGCACAATCCGTGTGCTTGACAATCGAATCCTCTTGTTTATGCATTCACACAGCCAGTTATTTGATTTGGTAAAAGTTACCTACTTCTTCATGTCCTCCATGCAATATCCAACTATAGTACTGTGACATATTACCTAAACTCATGAGTATTGAAATTCATATACATGTGAGCAAATCGTGCACAATGGTGCGTGTGACGACCAAGAGGTGAAAAATGTATTTTTAAAATTGTTTGCAAAGATTGTTTGAAAAAAATCTAACGTGTAAAAAATGCTATTTGACTCAGCAACACAGCAAACTAAAAAATTTGATTTTGACTTGATTATGAGCATTAATTTCAACTGATCAAAACAATATTGAGAAAGGTCTAGAAATATCCTATTTGTCTTGTTCAGAAATATAACGACTACATCGTTTTGTTTGATAACGAAATTCTTTATATGCAGAGATCACCTTCCATTTTGCTGATATTTCTGGATCAATGAAATAAAAACTCTTTCCTTTAAAACGCTACACAATTTTTAGTTATAATCTAGATTTTTCCAGCCTATCCAATAGTTTTTCTCCTAAATTGTAAAAAGCATAGAAATTAATCAAATCCTAATTAAATTAAGCCATTGTTTGATTTAGATTCTTTAGAATCACTTCTTTTCCACACTCATCTTCAACAATGCATTCTCAAAAAATAAATTTTTTCATGTTTCGAAGAATTACTTTTCAAAGAATCATTATCAAACAAGCTCCATAATGTGTGTAATGAAGTTAATCAAGAATACGAAACTTTGCCAAGAAGAAAATTACATCAAAAATATATTTTCGTCCTTGACAAACAATATCCCTTCAGTAAGTTGATGCTCCAACTCGTGCATTTCATTTAAACTCAACAATTTACCATCATATATTTCCCAATGTTGGCTGAGACAATAAATGTAATGATAGATTTAGAAACGTTACATCATGCACAATCCGTGTGCTTGCCAACAGAATTCTCTTGTTTTTTCATTCACACAGCCAGTTATTTGATTTGTTAACACTTACCAGCTTGTCTCCATGCAATATCCAACTATAGTATTGTGACATATTACTTAAACTCTAAGAATTGAAATTCACGTGCACATGCATAAATTGTGCACACTGGTGCGTGTGACAACCAGGAGGTGAACAAATATTTTATTAAATTTGTTTGCTAAGATTATTTGAAAAAATCTGGTGTGTTTTAAACATCATTTGAATTTATTTATTTTTTAACCAGGAAGAGAACATTTAACCAAGGGACGGAATGCACTGCAAACATATAAGGTTTTACGGATTATAACCTTTTACTAGTATCCCTACATTACCTGACCCTTTGTTCAAATCACATGTATTTGTGAATGATTTTCTGGGATTTATTTTCGAATTTGATTTAGCTAGGCAGTTTAGTATCAGACACACTTTTTAGTTAATTATCAGGTCACTTTTTAGTTAAATATCAGAGACAAACCGAGATGTACGTGCCAAATTTAAATATCGAAAGATCCCCTTCCAGGCTCTTATTGGACTAATAGAGGACCAAAATATCTTTCCTCATATTTTCTATTCTATACCGATGCTGGGTATATTTTAGAAATACCCCGATAAGTAGGACATGTCTATATCAGCGCCTTTAATTTTTAGGAAGTCACAGAGTTGACGGCGTTGGAGATGAGGATGAATTTGATGATTTGTAGAATGAATTTGATTATAACAGCAATGAAAGAAGGCATCCACAGCAATGAAATACCCCGATAAGTAGGACATGTATATATCAGCGCCTTTAATTTTTAGGAAGTCACAGAGTTGACGGCGTTGGAGATGAGGATGAATTTGATGATTTGTAGAATGAATTTGATTATAACAGCATTGAAAGAAGGCATCCACAGCAGATTGCAGCAGCATCTCCCTCAGCTCACCTTATTATTGGCCAAAGTGCTTCTGGAATCACTATTCCATTGGAGTTGGATTTCTCAGTGATTGCTTCGGAAATTCCTCTCCTCACTTATGGTCAATAGGTAGTTGGAGGCTCAATCTTTTTCCTTTTTAGTTTGGTAATTTTTTAAGGTAGTTATTTAGTTACAATTTTTTGATAGAAATACACATCTTTGATGATGGACGATACCATCTCTGCAGAAAAAGCTAGTCGAGATTTTAACATTAAAATGGCGCTAAAAAGGTTTGCACTGATATAAGGTTTGTCCAATAAATGTTCTCCTTTATTTTCATTGAGTATTTTGGCAATTCAAAGAATTTTTTGGCGAAAATGTGTATCTCGGCATAGCAAAACTACTATTTAAACAATATTTTAGAGTTTTAGGTACAAATACTAAACCATTGCCTTTTAGATTATCTCCCTCTCTTTTCCATGTCTTTTGTAACACCATTTCATAAACACTAGTGTTACCAAATAATTTAATTTTCTTTGTATCAAAGACGGAACAATAAAATAATATTCTTTAATAAAAAATAGCTGGAATATCCATAAATTTAAGCTAACATGAAAAATGTATGGTTCAGAAAATAACATAATTATTAATTAAACAATGTGTCTTTAAACAAATAAAACTAACTAATAAATTAAACGATAATGTTTTTTGTTTCTTCAATGCTTCTTGGTAGTCCGCATCACCATCCCATCACAATTCCAATTTACTCGAACTAACATGTAAAATTTTGTAAGAATGAGCATTTAAAAATACCGAGTAAGATAATGCAGTCTCCATACACAATTATGTAACAATAAAATAAACGCTTCATACCACTTTTCTCTTATGGAGTATATCGATGACCAAGTGACACACCCATTTTAAGCCATCTTCAATTTTCGAAGAATTTCATATCTCTTAATAAAGAACCTGAAGGTCGACTGGCAATTCATACATAAATTATTGAATATAAAAGTATAAAAAAAAATCACTTGTACAAAAGTATTTTACCTCTTTTATTGAAAAGTTGTAAAATAATGTTCGTGAGAACCCTTACAATTCTCCTTTGATTGCACCATTAATACTTCCAATTGAATAATTGAAATGCGGTGTGTCTTCAAGTGCTTCAAATCAAGTTTAATTATGCTCAAATTTTACCTATTTCCATTTAACTCCAACAAAATTCCTCATATGCAGAGATCTCCACCCATTTTGCAGATACTTTTAGATCAATAAAATAAAAACTCTTTTCCTTAAAATGTTACACATTTTTTTTTTACCATGAACCTTGATTTTTTAAGATGCTCCAATAGTTTTTTTCTTGGCCTCCTAAATTGTAAAAAACGTTAAAATCAATCAAATCTTAATTGAACTAAGCCAATGTTTGATTTTAATTCTTTGAGAATCACTTGTCTCCCACTCTCATTTTCAGCAACACATCCTCAAAAATCATTTTTCACATTTCAAAGAATTGCTTCTCAAAGAATCATTATCAAACAATTTCTAAAGTGTTTTTGATGAAATAAATTAAGAACTCAAAACTTTGTCAAGACAAAAAATAATTACGAATACCTTTTTCGTCCTTGACATACAATATCCCTTAGTAAGTTGATGCTCCTACTCGTGCAATTCATTAAAGCTCAAGCTTTCAAGCTCTTTTCCCATCATCCGTCTTCGATTCCACGACATTTATAAAAAAATAATAATAATACAAATCTAAAGGGTTGAAATACGTTTTTAAACTATAATTTCATCGTACGTTGTTAGCTTTGGTTTCTACTATTATCGATAGTTACCAACATATTCTATTTTCTACTGATGGGTGAAATAATAAATATATTGATAGATATTGAAACGTTACATTGTGCATAATCCGTGTGCTTGACAATCGAATCCTGTTGTTTATGTATTCACACAACCATATACTTGATTTGGTTTCACAACTCTTCTTATCCTCCATGCACTATCCAACTATAGTATTGCAACATACTACTTAAACCCAGAAGTACTGAAATTCATGTGCACATGGGTGAATCTTGAACTCGTAAGTATTGAAACTCATGTGCATGTGCATGTGCATGTGCATGTGCATGTGCATGTGCACCATTTACACCTTTTCGACGAAGAAATTTCATTATTTACACTTGTGTCGCAAACATCATTTGCATTCTAGTTATATTATGTGTTGATGTCATTTTTTTATTATGCTTTGCGATATCAAGGCATTGTAGAGCCTCAAGTTTTTGCCCTCCTTAATTTTGGTTCCCGAATTTCTTCCTTCGTTCAATTTGGGTCCTTTCTTTGTGCAATTTTAGTCCTTCATCAACTGATCTCCTATTTTAAGCCCTCATCATCCAAAATTAATAATAAATCTGATGAGAATTTCAGAAGTTTGCAATTTATTCCTCAAACTTTTCAATTGCTGAATTTAACTCATGACATTTATGATTCTCCTCTGCTTGCACCATTTATATTTTCAATTGATCAATTGTAATCGGTTGATCTTCAAGTGCTTCGAATCAACTTAATTATGCTCAAATTTCACCTATTTCCATTAAATCTAATGAAATTCCTTTTATGCGGAGATCCATTTATATTTTCAATTGATCAATTGTAATCAGTTGATCTTCAAGTGCTTCGAATCAACTTAATTATGCTCAAATTTCACCTATTTCCATTAAATCTAATGAAATTCCTTTTATGCGGAGATCCATTTATATTTTCAATTGATCAATTGTAATCAGTTGATCTTCAAGTGCTTCGAATCAACTTAATTATGCTCAAATTTCACCTATTTCCATTAAATCTAATGAATTCCTTTTATGCGGAGATCTCCATCCATTTTGCAGATATTTTTAGATCAATACAATAAAAACTCTTCCCCTTAAAATGTTACACAAATTTTTACCTGTAATCTTGATTTTTCAAGCTTTTCCAATTGTTTATTCTCCTAAATTGTAAAAAATGTAGAAATTAATCAAATCATAATTAAATTAAGTCCTTGTTTGGTTTTGATTATTTGAGAATCACTTGTCTCCCACATTCAATTTAAACAATATATTCTCAAAAATCATTTTTCATGTTTCCAAGAATTAATCAAGAATCCAGAACTTTGTTCAAGACGAAAATTAAGTTATAAATACCTTTTCGTCCTTGACAATCAATATCCTCCGGTAATTTGATGCTCCAACTCCTGAAATTCATTAAAGCTGAAGCCTTTGAGCTCCTTTCTCATCATCCATCTTCAATTCAATGACACTGATAAAAAAAATCCTAACGTGACAAAACATATTTTTGAATTGTATATCACCATTTGTTGTTATCTTTGGTGTCAAATGCTGTCGATAATTACTTCTAAAACCTTCCATTTGCCAATAATGTTTTTGGAGTTATTGGTTAAATAATGGTACTACCAACAATTTACCATCGTATTTTATTTCCCATTGTTGGCTGAAATAATAAATGCAATGACAGATTTAGAAATGTTAAACCATGCGCAATCTGTGTGCTTGACAAAAAAATTCCCTTGTTTTTACATTCACACAACCAAGTAATTGATTTGGTAACTCTTACCTGCTTGTCTCCATGCAATATCCAACTATAGCATTGTAACATATTACTTAAACTCATAAGTATTGAAATTCATGTACATGTGCACAAATCATGCCACTACACCAAAAAAGGGCTTTTGTAGCGGCAAAAAAAGCTGCAAAAGACCTTTTGCAGCGTTTTTCCAAGTGTTGCGGAGGTCGGTGTTGCCTTTGAGGGAAGACTTTTTGCAGCGTTCATTTGAAAAACGTTGCAAAAAGTCATTTTTCGCAATATTCACTTACACGAACGTTGCAATTGACCCTTTTAGCAACATTCAATCAATGAATGTTGCCTTCTAAGGTTGACAGAGGTAGTTTTTGGTGTAGTGTGCACACTGGTGCATGCGATGACCAGAAGGTGAAAAAATATTTTATTAAATTTGTTCGCTAACATTATTTAAAAAAATCTGGCGTGTTATAAACATCATTTGGATTTATTTATTTATTTTTAGCCAGAAAGAGAACATTTAACCAAGGGATGGAAAGCACTGCAAACCTATAAGGTTTTACAGATTATAACCTTTTATTAGTATCCTTACATTACCTGTCCCTTTGTTCGAATCACATGTATTTGTGAAAGATTTTCTGGGATTTATTTTCTAATTTGATTTAAGGCAGTTTAGTATCAGGGACACTTTTTATTTAATTATCAGGGACAAACCGAGATGTACGTGCCAAATTTAATATTGAATGACCCCCTTCCAGGCTCTTATTAGACTAATAAAGGACCAAAACATCTTTCCTAACATTTGCGTTCTATACCGATGCTGGTTATATTTGAGAAATACCCGATGAGTAGGATATGTATATATCAGTTCCTTTACTTTTCAGGGAGTCCCAGAGTTGACGGCAATGAAGATGAGGATGAATTTGATGATTTGGAGATTGAATTAGATTGTAATAGCAATGAAAGGAGGGGGGGGGGGGGGGGGGGATCCAAAGCAGATTACAGCAGCAGCTCTCTCAGCTCACATTAATATTGGCCGAAGTTCTTCCAGAATCACTATTCCACCGAAGTTGGATTCCTCAGTGGTTGCTTCGGAAATTCCTCTCCTCCTTAGGTAGTTGGAGGCTCAATATTTTTCTTATCTTGTTCGGTGATTTTTTAATGTAATTATTTAGTTACAATTTTTTTTCTTTCTTTCTTTCTTTTTTTTTTTTTATAGAAATACACAACTTTTATGAAGGACGATACCATTTCTGAGGAAATAGCTATTTGAGATTTTAACATTAAAATGGCATGAAATACGTCCGCACTGATATAAAGTTTTTTCAATAAAGTTTTTCTTTTTCTCCCAAGAAGTTTTCGGTGATTCAAAGCATTTTTAGGAGAAAAAACTGTATCTTAGCATAGCAAAAACTCCTATTTCAAGAAATTAAGAATTGGTATATTCTTCTTTGCCACAACTACAAGAGTTAGTTAAAGATGACGAGCAAAACAATGAATGTAAAAAGCACAAGGGTTCTCATTTAAAATGAGTGCTTTGAAACCATTGAACTGACCTTACATATTACTTGCCGCATCATAACCTTGCCCCCTCAAATTAGAAATGCTCAAGTTATATCTAAAAAATATCGTATTATTAGTGGACACATGTTGAAGACCTATGAAACGTTCATTTACAATTCCATTTTTCACATAAAGTACAACTGACATTTGCTCTTTGTTGACACATTACGAGATTCATCCTCTAAAATAGAAAATAATGAATCGCCAACATCTTTTGTAATCGTATCTATCGTTCTAGCAGCACAAGCACATACTAAGTCCTTTTGTGCTTTAGGGGATGTTAATTTGCAATTTTGAGGAGCATTTTCCAATGTCACAGTCTTAACTTCATGATTATAATCAGCCAGGAGTTGTAATTGGACTAAGAAGTTACCTCGATTGAGATAATTCTTAGATTCATCATGGCCCCAAAATGAATGCCATCGTCATAACAAAACTTGAACAAAATCAATTGATGTAATAAGATGGACACGATATTCATTTCGCATTTGTTGTGACTGCTAGAAGAAAACCGATTGAATATGGTGCTCTAGATTCATCAAAGCTTCACACTTAATGCGAGCTTGATTATGCGAACTATTATGCTTTCCAACATGAGTAGCAAGACGTGAATCCTTCACCAACAAATGAGTCACTTCCACCTTGTTTCCCACTACTTGTTTGAAAAGATAACAATACGAGCAAAAAGCTGCCTCTGTTGCCACATTATGCTCTAACCAAATACCAAACTCATTAAACTAAGAAGGATTAAATCTTCTAGATTCTTTTCCTCCAAATTGTCTTCTCTTAAATTCATGGTTAAGAGGCTGATATGGACCTTTTTGCATATATGCTATTCGAACTTGATCTCAAATGTTAGCACTGTAATCAAATATTGGAGTCCTTAATCGAGACGACTAGTGGAAAGTGTTGCAACATCAAAATCGGGTCTCTTTGACATCTCTGATTCTCCCCGTCAACATTTTCCACATCCTCATCATCAAGAGATTTTCTTTTATAAAATCTTTCCATGACTATTGATAAGTGTATTTTCTACACTTATTCAGGGCTTAAAACTATAGAATTTTATTGATGTTTTGACAAAATTTTACATAATTTATGTTATATTGCATTGTGTAGGTAAAACTTTATGGTTGATGAAGAATTGGAGAAAAGAAGCAAAATATGGTGAAAAATGAGACAAAAAATCCGCGCGCGAAGACAACTTTCCTTATTTGATTAGAACTCTTTTGGAAACCAAGACGTGATTTTCAACCAATTTTCGGCTCCTATAAAGAGAGAACAACAAAATACATATGAAGAACCTCCCTAGACCTAAAAATCTCGATATTATACATAGTTTGGAGGCGAAGAACATGACTAACAACGTGGAATCAAAGCGAATTGCATAGGATATTGAAGATTCTTCATCCGGACTCAAGATTCACATCAAGAACGTGGATTTTTCCAACTTCTTCCATCTTTCTTATTTTCGGGTGATATTTTTCCAATTATTCTTGTGTAATTTAATTTCTACAATATGTTAGGCTAAATTCCCTTGTATTGGATGGATGATGAAGCTAATTAATTTTTAGTTTTTAATTCTATATCATGTGTTTTTAGTTTAATTCTTGCATTGTGATTTCATAAACATATATGAATTTATTGTTTTTAATGTTTGCGCACCATTATGACAATTAGTTGCTTATTCGTAGTGTTGGAAAACTCACGGTAGGTAGAACACTGTTTATGGAACACACGGACAATAAATATTAGGTATAATATTTATGGCATGTGCGGCATATGTGATAATCCTAAACGTCAATGCTTGCTTGTCATATGAATTCGGAGTATGAATAGGATCGTCTCGTGGCAATCATAGAATTATTATATCTTGGGAAAGAATAGTAAATGAAAGTGGAATTATCGATCGTCGCAATTACATGAATCGAATTAATTATCACTGGTTGAGAATTGAAATTAAGAATTGATTAGTGGAGTCGGAAATCCAATACACTCATCCACATTTGATTTAAAACCATTTTTTTATTACTTTCGTAGTTATAGAACGTAGTCAACTAAAAATAACCATCTTTTGTTATATTTGCGAATTTAAATATATCGAATACTCTAAAATTGAGCCTTATTCTCTGTGGGACGATAACTCACTCATCACAATTATTACTTGTATAACGAATTCGTATGCTTGCGAGATTTTTGCGTAACATGTTTTTGGCACCGTTGTCGGGGAATAACAGATTTAATTTTAGTTTAATAATCTATATTAAATTCGATTTGTATTTTATTTTATTGATTTTTTATTATTGATTTTGGCTACCAATTTCGATCTCTCTTATTTGATATTCTATCCAGGTACCGTTTAGCAATACATCTAAGATTCTGATGCGGCATTGTAAAAATATTTTTGCAATAAATAATCTTGACATGGATGACGAGGAAGAAGATATCTATTGTGAATTATGTTATGGGGTGCATTATACTGGCTACTGCGTGAATACATGCACTGAACCCTTTCAACTCAAGCTCCTGCGGTTTAAACAATATTTAAGATGTCCAAAACTAGCAATTGGCACATCTTTTGAAGCCTACATACCTGTGGGCGAGTGTATCCCTTCCAACACGTTTGTAGAATTTGGTCCTTTCATGTTGAACGAGGAGGCAATTGCAAAATATTACACTGATTGTTGTCGATTTTTATATCCCGCAAGTGTACGGATCGTGACAAGTAATAAAGTGGACTTAAGAGTCCGGATTATCGTTCCCACGAGGACTATACTTAAGTCTTAATCTACTTTTCTTAACTCCTATTTGATGGGAATAAACAAATGAATAATGATTGGTTGTGAATTTTTGAATTGAAATACTTGAAATTAAATTGAATGCAAAAGCGATTGATTGAAATTCAAAGGATAACGGATATTAGGGCGGAACAATTTCACCTATTTATCACCTTTACTCCTTAAATCAAGATTCATACAATCTAAGGTAGTGTTCGGTCGAATTCTTCTATTGTATTCAATTTACCCCTCTCGAGTTCTCATTGAGCCTATTTAACTAATTCAATTCCATATCTCTATGCAAATTGACATTTAGTTAAACGAAACATCGGTTCTAAGAATTCATATAACGGCCGCGACAATTAACATAGGTATCTCTACACGTTATGCCAATTTACCGGAATTTACTACTTGGTCTAAACAACAATCCGCATCTCTACGTAATTATTGTTCACGAAATCATTTAATTAGTGATCAAGTAATTAAATGCATTGAGAACATAGCAAAATCGACACATATGCATTGAGAACATAGCAAAATCAACACATCAAATAAAAGCACAAGAATCTCAATTTAAAGAAATAAAGGATCCCAATTGGTTACATTGTTCTCCCTAAATTAGATTTAACTACTCATGGGAATGAAAGAAAAATACAAAGTTATTATAGAGTACATCACCGGGTTTAGAAGAATAATGTAGAAAAAGAATCCAATCTTGCACCAAGATCTTCTTCCAACTCCCATTGATGCTTCAAAACGTGGTTTGCGCGATGTTTTCCTCCTTTGAATTCCGCCTTTGAATCTCCAATTGTATATACTTTCCCTCCCAATGAGTAGAATAAATCCTTTTGATGTGTTCTTCCTTGAATTCCTTCCCAAATCTTCAAAGTTCCATGTGTTTGTGTTGTTTGGAACTAAGGTGGGAACTCCCCCTTTTTTCAAGCCTCCTTAGGTCTATTTATACTTTCATCTCCGTTCTTGGCCAATTTGGAGTCTTTTTGTGGAGTTTTCGCGGCCCAAACAATAAAAACCTAAAATCTGTGGCGGCGCGCGGCGCTTGAGCGCTGAAAATCTGTTAAAAATCCATTTTCTGGCTAGTTCAGCGCTTGAGCGCTGAGTGTGTAGCGCTCGGGCGCCAAGTTTCTGTCCACTTTGCGTCTGTTTCAGTAATTTTGTCATAACTTTTCCGTCCGATGTCCGATTGAGATGATTCAAGTTGCGTTAGAAAGATAACTCGAAGGACTACAACTTTGATAGAAATAGCTATTCTTCAATTCGAACTTTATCTAGGCCAAAAATGCGTCTCAATCTCCAACTAAAATTTAGACATCCTTGTGCGGTTGGAAATTGATTTGTTTTCACTCCTTTTGATCTTTCGTTGCATCCATTTGACCTCTCGCATTCTTGAATCTTCATCGTGAGCTTCGACACAACTTTTGTGTATTTGCACTTTAACCCTCAAGCTTTGAATCTTTCCACTTTTTCGCCAATTTTTGCATTCTTTTCTCCAATTTTTCATCATCCATCGAGTTTCACCTCATAGCACATTATATCATAAATTAGGCTATAATCTCATTAAAAGAACCATAAAATGTCATAATTTGGAGCCCGAATAAGTGTATAAAATACACTTATCAAACACCCCCAAACTTAAACATTTGTTTGTCCTCAAACAAAACCGTAACCTAACTTAATAAACAACGAACAATGCAATGCTAATTACCCAATTGGTGGCCAATCAATCAAGCAATTCAAAATGATTTAGCTAGTTAACCTGGCTTTTTATTTCAAGATTGAAATCATAATATCAAATTTATACACAGCTTCAAAATCACACTACATAAATTAAAATTTACTTTTCCAATGAAAAATTGACGTGTGTGTGTGTGAAGAATTAAGAATAGCATTATGAATTCATAAGTTGTTTCAATTTCCGACCTCAAAAGTCAAATATGTTCTTTCATCACTCGTAAGATTCACACACCCCCAAACTTATTCTTTTCACTCTTTTCAAGCGTGTGAACTAAGGTTGAAGTCTATACTATCATCACCTCTCTAGTCTAGGTAAATCTCACTAATTGCAAGTCAATATGTCAATAAATAAGGATTCTCTATATGATTGCTTCAATCTCTAGGACTTAACTAGGCTAATAATCCCTCATCAAAAGTCAAATTTTCTTAAACAAGTGTTCGGTACTTAATCAAGGCATTTGGTGCGTCTTCTGTTTCATGCACCTGCTTTTTCTAGTTTTATTATTATTTTTTTTTAGTTCATATGAGTAATTTTTTTTTTATATGAAACATTCTCTCCCTTAAACTTTCTAAATGACCCATGTAACAAGCTTTCAGCCGATGACTCCCAAGTCAAATGACCATAGGGCACCAGGTTGTAAAGACCCTTGCAGGCTTAATTGCTCGAGTCATAAAGGCTACGAAGAGAAATTTTCAAATAAAATATTTTTTTTATGCCTTGATTAGTGCAATGTCCCTCATTAAACACTTATCCAAGTAAACCAACCTTTAATTTAAGATTTTTACCAAATTGCATCCTATTGACGTTAGACAATCCACGCAAGATTTTTAATTTCACACATGGAATCCCTATTTATCTCAATATCTCCCTACAACAGTTAAATCTCCCCAAACTATTCTAGATTTGGTCTAAGAATGCAAAAGTGATTGATTTTGGGTTTAGCATCTATGGTCCACTATTTCAACCTATCCAATTATGAAATCAACTCATTCCTACATAATGCTTAACTCAATTCACGTGCTCAATATATATCAAATTTCACATGGAAAAGTAAAAATTAATCTAAGTATGCAACTTATTCATCATTCATAGATCAATTTATAATTCAATATATTCATCATTGCCAGCCAGGCCAACTAACTCACACAAGCACACAAAATGAAAATATTTTTGAAATTTTTCAGTTTTTTTTTTAATATTAAAGCACACAAAAACAAAAAGAACACTCACACAAAAACACAAAAATAAAATGAAAACTCATGTTTTCCACCCCCAAACTTAAACTAGACATTGTCCTCAATGTCTTTAATCCTAAATTCGCATATAAAGGGGTGGGGAAGAATATGAAGAAAAGACTCCCCTGATATGGCGTGTAATTCCATGGCTATCTTTCATATTGTTCAGTTGGCTCCTTAGTCAATGTTGGTTAAATGTTCCGCGACGTCATGTTCCTGAAAAGTCAAATAAGGCATTAAAATCAAATAACTGGAACACGTGTTACTTAGCTCTAACATCTAATAATCCAACTAACTTATCAAAGACCTAAGGGGAAAATGGGTAAGGTTGATGAGTCCCAAATAAAAATAAACTAAACTATCCTAAAACTTAAAAGACAAAATAAATAAATAAAAAGAAAGCTTGGGTTGCCTCCCAAGAAGCGGTTTTTTATAGTCTTTAGCTCGACTCTACGGCGGTCGATTACGGGCACCTAAAGAAGGCTTTTGATGCCTTGTCCATTTTTCTTCTTTTGGCTTTGATCCACTTTTCATTTGATCTCCACAGCTCTTCTTTGCCCTTTTCAACATAATAGGACTTGTCTATTCCATCCGACTCAACCTCAACTATGTAGATTTCTATCTCCTCGTCAGGCCCAATCACAAAATCAATTTTTGGACAATCAATAAAGTGGGAAAAATGTGAGTTGATTTCCTCCTTATTGATCGCCAAATCCTCGTTTAGCTTCGTTGTGATTAAATCTTCACTTATTTTTGACTCTTCATCAATTGTTGAACTCTCATCGGGTGGAGTGTTAGGTCCGCAATCTAAATCCACGGGCAAGGAGAAGTCGGTCCTGATGACCTCTTGAAGTGGATTGTACCCCCATTGTCGAAATCCACTCCAGTACATGTAATCTCCCATAAGCATATCTCTTTGATCCAATTTGGCAAGTTCTTTAAAGTACTTTGCAAGTACCTTCTCGTTCAATAGGGGAGGACCTTCTCCCACAAGTTTGATGTCCTCATCCCAATCGTAAGGTACAAAATCTCCCATGAGCATATACCTTTCATCAGATTTTTCAATTGCTTGTTTTCTACATATCAAATATTTTCGAAATCTCATAAGTTTCGGCGTGTGTAAACAAGTGAACGAGCATTGTCCAGAACAATACACCTCGTAACAATTTTCACAACTTGGATATTCTCCAAAAATATTTCTACAATCCATGTAGAAATTTGTCATTGCAACAATTTTATCACTTTGCCAAAGTCGGAATCATGTATAAATAACAGAAAAATGAAAAGAGAGAATACCAACACAAGGTAGATTAAAGCGCAGGGGTTACTTAAACGTAAAAAAAAAATTAAAGAAAAGTAAATAACAAATAAAATCAAATAACAAGTAAAAATAAAATAAACTAAGACTAAAAGTAAATAGTCCCCGGCAACGGCGCCAAAAACTTGTTGTCGATTTTTATATCCCGCAAGTGTACGGATCGTGAAAAGTAATAAAGTGGACTTAAGAGTCCGGATTATCGTTCCCACGAGGACTATACTTTAGTCTTAATCTACTTTTCTTAACTCCTATTTGATGGGAATAAACAAATGAATAATGATTGGTTGTGAATTTTTGAATTGAAATACTTGAAATTAAATTGAATGCAAAAGCGATTGATTGAAATTCAAAGGATAACGGATATTAGGGCGGAACAATTTCACCTATTTATCACCTTTACTCCTTAAATCAAGATTCATACAATCTAAGGTAGTGTTCGGTCGAATTCTTCTATTGTATTCAATTTACCCCTCTCGAGTTCTCATTGAGCCTATTTAACTAATTCAATTCCATATCTCTATGCAAATTGACATTTAGTTAAACGAAACATCGGTTCTAAGAATTCATATAACGGCCGCAGCAATTAACATAGGTATCTCTACACGTTATGCCAATTTACCGGAATTTACTACTTGGTCTAAACAACAATCCGCATCTCTACGTAATTATTGTTCACGAAATCATTTAATTAGTGATCAAGTAATTAAATGCATTGAGAACATAGCAAAATCGACACATATGCATTGAGAACATAGCAAAATCAACACATCAAATAAAAGCACAAGAATCTCAATTTAAAGAAATAAAGGATCCCAATTGGTTACATTGTTCTCCCTAAATTAGATTTAACTACTCATGGGAATGAAAGAAAAATACAAAGTTATTATAGAGTACATCACCGGGTTTAGAAGAATAATGTAGAAAAAGAATCCAATCTTGCACCAAGATCTTCTTCCAACTCCCATTGATGCTTCAAAACGTGGTTTGCGCGATGTTTTCCTCCTTTGAATTCCGCCTTTGAATCTCCAATTGTATATACTTTCCCTCCCAATGAGTAGAATAAATCCTTTTGATGTGTTCTTCCTTGAATTCCTTCCCAAATCTTCAAAGTTCCATGTGTTTGTGTTGTTTGGAACTAAGGTGGGAACTCCCCCCTTTTTCCAAGCCTCCTTAGGTCTATTTATACTTTCATCTCCGTTCTTGGCCAATTTGGAGTCTTTTTGTGGAGTTTTCGCGGCCCAAACAATAAAAACCTAAAATCTGTGGCGGCGCGCGGCGCTTGAGCGCTGAAAATCTGTTAAAAATCCATTTTCTGGCTAGTTTACCGCTTGAGCGCTGAGTGTGTAGCGCTCGGGCGCCAAGTTTCTGTCCACTTTGCGTCTGTTTCAGTAATTTTGTCATAACTTTTCCGTCCGATGTCCGATTGAGATGATTCAAGTTGCGTTAGAAAGATACCTAGAAGGACTACAACTTTGATAGAAATAGCTATTCTTCAATTCGAACTTTATCTAGGCCAAAAATGCGTCTCAATCTCCAACTAAAATTTAGACATCCTTGTGCGGTTGGAAATTGATTTGTTTTCACTCCTTTTGATCTTTCGTTGCATCCATTTGACCTCTCGCATTCTTGAATCTTCATCGTGAGCTTCGACACAACTTTTGTGTATTTGCACTTTAACCCTCAAGCTTTGAATCTTTCCACTTTTTCGCCAATTTTTGCATTCTTTTCTCCAATTCTTCATCATCCATCGAGTTTCACCTCATAACACATTATATCATAAATTAGGCTATAATCTCATTAAAAGAACCATAAAATGTCATAATTTGGAGCCCGAATAAGTGTATAAAATACACTTATCACTGATCTTGCCAAGTTAGATGAAAACAAAATGTGTATGGGAGATGGCATATTCTGGATTGAATTTAAAAGGTGGAGATACAATCCACTCGAAAAATTTGAAAAAGAGTTTACATTGCCCGTGGAATTAAATTGTGAATCTTCCATTCAACCTGAGGAGATATCAATTTTGGAAGACGAACAAAGATGATAAGAGATCAATTACAAAGGAACAAAGTGAAGACGAGCCAATTAATGAAGACATCGTTAACCCACATTCTGTAGACTTCATTGATTGCCCTATCATTGAATTTGTAATTAAACCCGAAGAGAAGGAAGAAGTCTATTTAGTTGAATTCAAATCGGAGGAGATAGGCATATCATATCACATTGGAGAGGGCAGTGTTAAAATTTGTAGAAGCAATGAAGAATGGAGGAAAGTCAGTAGAGGCAAATTGAGCAAGGCGTCAAAAGCGTTCTTCAAAATTCCATAATGTCGAAACAATAAAGTCAAGCTAAGGACTTTAAACAAAGCGCTTGTTGGGAGGCAACCCAATACTTCTATCCCTTTTATTTATTTTGCTTTTTAGTTTTAAGATAACTTAGATCAGTTTTATTTATTTATTTATTATTGTTTTATCCATTTTAGGGACTCATCATCCATACATCGTTCCCCCTTAGGTTTTTATTATGTTAGTTGGTTTATTAGATGTTAGAGCTAAGTAACACTTGTTCCAGGTATTTGATTTTGAATATTTTATTTGGCCGCATTGTGCAGGAACATGACGTTGCGGAACACTTAAACCAACTAGGATCAAGGAGCTTACGGGAGCAATATGAAAGTTAGCCATTGGATTACAAGCCTAGTCAGGGGAGCCTTTTCTTCATTTTCTTCCCCACCACTTTATATGCCGATTTAGAATGTAAGACATTGAAGACAATGTCTAGTTTAAGTTTGGGGGTGGAAAACATGAGTTTTCATTTTTCTTTTATGTGTTTTTGTGTTCTTTTATTGTTTCAGATAAAATAAAATAAAAAAAAATAAAAATAAAATTCTTTTTGTGTGCTTGTGTGAGTTAGTTGGTCTGGCTGGCAATGAGAATGTATTGAATTATAAATTGATTTATGAATGGTGAATAGTTGCATGCTTAGATTAATTTTTACTTTTCCATGTGAAATTTGATATATATTAAGTACGTGAATTAAGTTAAGTATTATGTAGGAGTGAGTTGATTTCATAATGGATAGGTTGAAATAGTGGACCATAGATGTTAAAACCCATAACCACTAAATTTTACATCTTTAGACCAAATTTAGAATAGTTTGGGGGAATTTCACTACTGTAGGAAGATATTGAGATAAATGAGGATTCCATGTGTGAAAAAGGAAAAAAAATTGTGTGGATTGTCTAAGGTCAATAGGATGCAATTAGGTGAAGATCTTAAGTTAGAGGTCGTTTTACTTGAATTGGTGTTTAATAAGGGACATTGCACTAATCAAGGTAAAAAAAAAAAAAAAAAATTATTTTATTTGAAAATTTCTCTTCGTAGCCTTTATGACTTGAGCAATTAAGCCTGCAAGGGTCTTTAAAACCTGGTGCCCTATGGTCATCTGACTTGGGAGTCATCGGCCGAAAGCTTGTTACATGAGTCACTTAGAAAGTTTAAGGGAGAGAATGATTCAAATAAAGAAAAAAAAAGTGTTGAAAAAAAAATTTTTGATTGAGAAAAAAAAAAATAGAAAAAAGCAGGTGCATGAAACAGAAGACGCACCAAATGCCCTGGTTATATCCCAAACACTTGTTTAAGGAAATTCGACTTTTTGATAAGGGATTATTAGCCTAATTAAATCCTAGAGATTGAAGCTATCAAACTAGAAGAATCCTTGTTTATTGACATATCGACTTGTAATTAGTGAGATTTACCTAAACTGTAGAGGTGAGGATAGTAGAAAAATCAACCTTATGTCACACACTTGAAAAAGAGCGAAAAGAATAAATTTGGGGATGTGTGAATCTTACGAGAGATGAAAGAACATATTTGACCATTGAGGGTCGAGAATTGAAACAACTCATGAATTCATGATACTATGCTTAATTCTTCATACACATACATCGATTTTACATTGAAAAAGTAGATTTTAATTTTTGTATTGTGATTTTGAAGCTGTGCATAGATTGGATATTATGATTTCAATTTTGAGATAAAAAGCCAGGGTAACTAGCTATTTCTTTTTGCATTGCTTGATTGTCTGACCACCAATCAGATAATTAGCATTGCATGTTTGTGTGTTTTGTGTGGTTTTAGTTTTGTTTGAGGACAAACAAAGATTCAAGTTTGGGGGTTTGATAAGTGTATTTTCTACACTTATTCGGGGCTTAAAACTATAGAATTTTATTTATTTTTTGGCAAAATTTTACATAATTTATGTTATATTGCATTGTGTAGGTAAAACTTTATGTTTGATGAAGAATTGGAGAAAAGAAGCAAAATATGGTGAAAAATGAGACAAAAAATCTGCGCGCGAAGGCAACTTTCCTTATTCGATTAGAACTCTTTTGGAAACCAATTTGGACGTGATTTTCAACCAATTTTCGGCTCCTATAAAGAGAGAACAACAAAATACATATGAAGAACCTCCCTAAACCTAAAAATCTCTATATTATACATAGTTTGGAGGCGAAAAATATGACTAACAACGTGGAATCAAAGCGAATTGCATAGGATATTGAAGATTCTTCATCCGGACTCAAGATTCACATCAAGAACGTGGATTTTTCCAACTTCTTCCATCTTTCTTATTTTCGGGTGATATTTTTCCAATTATTCTTGTGTAATTTAATTTCTACAATATGTTAGGCTAAATTCTCTTGTATTGGATGGATGATGAAGCTAATTAATTTTTAGTTTTTAATTCTATATTATGTGTTTTTAGTTTAATTCTTGCATTGTGATTTCATAAACATATATGAATTTATTGTTTTTAATGTTTGCGCACCATTATGACAATTAGTTGCTTATTCGTAGTGTTGGAAAACTCACGGTAGGTAGAACACTGTTTATGGAACACACGGACAATAAATATTAGGTATAATATTTATGGCGTGTGCGGTCATGTGTGATAATCCTAAACGTCAATGCTTGCTTGTCATATGAATTCAGACTAGGAATATGATCGTCTCGTGACAATCATAGAATTATTATATCTTGGGAAAGAATAGTAAATGAAAGTGGAATTATCGATTGTCGCAATTACATGAATCGAATTAATTATCACTGGTTGAGAATTGAAATTAAGAATTGATTAGTGGAGTCGGAAATCCAATACACTCACCCACATTTGATTTAAAACCATTTTTTTATTACTTTCGTAGTTATAGAACGTAGTCAACAACAAAATCAACCATCTTCTGTTACATTTGCGAATTTAAATATATCGAATACTCTAAAATTGAGCCTTATTCTCTGTGGGACGATAACCCACTCATCACAATTATTACTTGTACAACGAACTCGTACGCTTGCGAGATTTTTGCGTAACAACTATTTTCACTATAAAATAAAAAAGTGTTTATTTAAGATAAATAAAATTCATAATTAAGATTTTGAAGCATGAGGCACAATTATAAATTATTTGGCCCAGCCGTCAATTTCAAAAATTTTTAATAGTAGCATTAAATTAATCCGCACACTAAATCAAAAGCATACATGATCTTTTCTTGTGCAATATTATTTTCTATATAACCATCCAACCATAGTGGTGTAAAGGTGGAAATGGCAAAACATTATGCGGCAGTGAGGCTGATTCTGTTAAGGAAGTATTACGGAAAGGAAGGCTTTGTTATAAGATTGGGCCAAGAATTTGGCCATTTCATTTTAAAAAAAAAGAAGAAGGGAAGATTACATATTCAAAAGTATAAGTTTAGTCTATTTCAAAAATAAGAACACAAGTTTAAAATTTCCAAAATCAGATTTTTATTAGATTTTTTTAAATTTTTATTTATGAAATTAATTTATTATTAAATATTTAATTCTAATATAATATAATTAACCCATCCCACCTTCACCACCCCTACCACTCCGGCAACCGTTCTGATCACCGCCCTACTTCGGCGAACTTTCCGGCGACTTCCCGGTGAACTTTTCGGCGACTGTCAGACGAAGTTTTCCGGTGACTTCCCGAAAACTGTTCCGACGAACTTTTCTGGTGACTTTTTCGATTCTAACAATTATTTATCTTATTAATTAAATATTTAATTATTTTATTAATTAAATATAATGATATTACAATTATACAATTAATGGTCATATATACATAATTAATTGGTCACATATTATTTTTGAGGTCACAAATCAAAAAAATTATAGGTCACGATTTTTTATTGGTTACAGATCAAAAATTTTGTAGGTTACGAATTACTTCGAGGTCACAAATCAGGTCACATATTATTTTATTGGTCACGAATCAAAAAATTACAGGTCACAGTTATCTATCAGTCACATATTTTCAAATTTATTGGTCACAGATTAATTTTTAGTTACAATTTTAAGGTCACAATTGGATTTTTTTTGTGACCACCCCCGTGACCACCACCAATTTCTGTGACCACCCCCGTCACAGATTAATTTTTAGTCACAATTTTAAGGTCACCACCATCGAATTCTGTGACTACCCTCGTGACCACCATCGACTTCTGTGACCACTCCCGTGACCACCACCGACAACTGTGACGACCCCCGTGACCACCACCTCATGAGTCATCACTACCACCAGCCACGTCATCATCATCCCCAAAACAGCCTAACCCATACTCCACCATCTCGCAGCCCCATTCCACGTGGTGCACCACCATCAACACCAACGGCGCCTCCGCCACCACCTACAACAAAAAAAATAAGAAAAGAAAACTGCAACGCCACTCAGATCTGGACGTACAACTCCACGACTGAGCGACCACTGTACACGGCACTGCACAACACACCTCCACCATCGATCGCCAGTACCAACCATAAAATCACCACATTCAACACTGCACAACACAGAATCACCACATCCAACACTGAAGAAATTAAGCATTTTTTAACAAAACCCAACTAATAAATGATTTCGAACTCTAATCTTCAACAATATATTTGCTTCTCTGAGTACCAAAAGCGAATCTCTGTAACACGAATAAAAGAAATGATTAGGCCTCTAGAACAGTGAAAAATGGTCACAATTTTTATTTTTGCAGACTGCTAATGAATACCAAACAGAGGCAGATCTCAAAATCAAAACTCGATTAAAGTAGAATGAGGAACGGTGGCCTGCGTGCGGTGTTCGTCAGAGTAGAGCAGTGCCATGAAGCGACCTATGATGACGATGGTTGTGTCAGGCTGCTTCGCGTGGCTCCACTTCGGTAGCTTCGAGTCCGGCGGGTCCTTTTCGACGAGAGAGAGAACTGAGAATAGAGAGGGAGAGAAGTGAGCGAGGTAGAAAGTTAAGGGTGGTGATGGGGCTGGGCAATAACGACTAGCGGCGACGGCTGCGACGGGGAAAGGCGATGGGTTGGTGTAGATAGAGAGAATGCAGATCGAGATGGAGGCGATGAGGAGATTATTAGGGTTTGGATGGTGGTAGATGTGTGTATATAAATTAATTTATATTATTGTTAATATTAATTTATAATAATTAAAAAAATATCTGATTTTTGAAATATCAAACTTTCAATCCGATTTTAGAATAGTTAATACTTAGAGTATGGTTTTGTGTAATTTCCACAAAAAATAATTGGGCTGTGGGGATGGCCTAAAATATAGTTCACGCATCGGCCTGCACTGGGCGTGCACAGGGTCCGCCCCTGATTTCACTAATATTTTAGAGTTTTAGGTACAAAATTCTAAATCATATCCTTTTAGATTATCTTATCTCCCTCGCTTTTCCATTTTTTCCAAACATACTACCAGCACAACTGCTATCTAGTTCCCAGAACGGTAGAAAACCATTGCCTAAAAAATCTTCTAGTTTAGAGTCTTTAAAGGAAAGGTACACCTCCAGGAAGGTGTCCTTTAAAATGTTAACGCCAAGCTCCTTCAAAATGTAGTGTAGTGAAGGGCATTAAATTAGCACTAGGCTACATATAGTGGCCAATACTCCAAGGCAGGTGCTGAGAGTTCTTTTGGTTGTCAGGGTTGTGGGTTCAGAGTAACTAGTGATGGGGTATGTTTTGGGGATGCAGAAGTTCTTTCCGGTCTATAAGGATGAGGACATGGAAAAGATTCGTGTAAAGTTCTGAGTCTGGGACGATATTTTGTTTATCGAGCCAAAATGGGTCTGCTATCCAAGGAATTGTTGTATAACATATCTAAGGACATTATGTGTTCTGGGATGAGGCGACCACTTCATCTCTTCTTCAGAAGGGTACTGAAGGCCTATGATGTAGCACCTACATCTGATGTCCTGTGGGTATAATCAGATGGCAGGAGCCGTCAGGCTACAGTATCACTTCAGCTTGGGCAAGGTGTTGCCTTTCTATGTTTTCCAAATCCTTTATCTGCCTCATAAGTTTCCTGAGGGAAGATAACCAGGACAAGTGGTGGTTTTATTTTACTACTTGGAGGGACATAGGCCTTTGGTGCCAGAATGTCCAACCTCCATCAAAGACTGAGGAGTATCAGTGCTTTTTAGAAAAAGTTTCCATATAGAATGTTATGAAAGTGTGGCGGAAGCTTGCTCCAAAGGTCATCAAAACGGTGATTTCTGGGCTGAGTTTCACGTTATCTTTCTCTTACCAAACAACCAGTCCAAACTGTTTCAACTCACAACCAATATATTCACCTCAGTTGCTCCACAATCTATCGCACAAAGGACAAGAGAATAGTGACAATTTGTAGCCACAAAGGTAAGAAGAAAAACAACGAAAGAAGGCAAAAAGAGGAGGCCAAATATCAAAGGGAGCTACCCGTTTTTCTCTCCAAAGTAGGCTGCTGAATTTTCTCTTGCATTAGGCTAGATTAGGCTTTAGTAGGACCAATAAGAGGCTTAAATGAGCCAAGATTCAAAACCATCCAAAATGTAATATATATGGGCCCTGAGCAACATTAATTGTTTAAACTACTTTCGAAGGCTCACATTGTTTTCGGGTCGAACCTTTGAACTTTGTTGTTGGTAACAATTTAATCCAACATTTACAATATAGCTCGGGATTCATTAGGTATCAAAACCCAATATAAAGGAGATAACCGGGATCAGGTATACTTCTGAAACATTTCTATCACTTGGCTCATTATTTTGGATCAATTTCTGCATTGAAGCCTTAATGAACACGATCTCACATAAATGGCGAACTCCTCCTCCATCCCCCCCACCCCAACCCTTCTCTCAAACCCGTGCACTTATATGTCATCTACACCCTTCCAATTTCACATTTTTACTTCACTGCTCCTCCTTTTATATTAGGACCAGCTAGTTAGTTCTACTTTCCTGTTTCTATTTTTCCCTCTGTTTTTGTATTAGTTGTTTGCCAGCTAGATTGTTAGTTAGCTAGCTGGACTTTATCGCCATTTTTTTTTCTTGTATATGTATTATATTGACATTTTCCCTTTCCTTAGTTGAGATGAATAATATGCTCAATTCAAATCTTCATCCTCTCAATTGTAATATGGTATCAGAGCAAATTGAGAAAAATTGAACTACGTGATTTCATCTCCTTCTCTTCCTGCATCCGTTTTTCACATCGTCCTCCTCACCTCATTCAATTTCCTCCTCATCTTCATTCTGTGATTTTTTTCTCTCTGATTTCTGATTTCTGCTCAAATTCAACTCAAATTCATTACTGATTTCTTGTTCTTACCGTAATGGAGCAAATCATTCATCAAGGCGGATCTGATTCAAAAACGCTGAAAAGGGATGGATAATCTTCAAGTGCTTGTGAAGTGGCAACAGAAACAGATTTTGGAACTGAGGTCAAGGATTGATGAATGGATAAAGAAGAGGAAGGCAAGACAAGATCAGGAAAATGATCTTATAAAGCATGATCCTCAGTGATAGAATGAAAAGGGAAAAAAGTCTTCATAAAAAAAGACATCCCTGGAAATGAATATTTGCTTGGAGACAATATCAAGGAGTTTGAAGCCCTTAACACCTGGAGGATAGCCCAAAAAGACACACATTCTAGCCCTGGGTTGAAACTTTGTTCAGTGAGAACTGAGTGTTGAAGCAAACCTCAAACAGCTAAACACTTTGAGATATGAGTAGTCTGCCTTATAGCCAAATAGCAGTTCAAAAGGAGTGAGGTGATGTAGAATAAGAGCATGTGTCCTATTTATTAAATGTACTGCAATGAGAATGCATTCAGTCCAGAAACGAATGGGAATTCTGGACTGAAAGAAGAGAGCATGAGCCACATTGAGGATGTGCTGATGTTTACGTTCAACAACAAAATTTTGATGTGGTCTTTCAACGCAGCTGAACTGATGGATGACCCCTTTCTTAGCAAAAAAATCCTTAAAGGATAGTTCATGTGCATTATCAGATCAGAATGCCTTAATAGTAGCATTGAATTGATTAGCAACAAGATTGAAAAACTCTTTTACAACCCTGATGGCATCAGACTTCTGCCGTAACATATAAACCCAAGTGAACCTAGAATGATCCTCTACCAATGTCAAAAAATATTTGTAACCAGAGTGGGAAATCACATGATAAGGATCCCATATATCACAATGCACAAGTTCAAAAATATTGCTGGAAATGTTATTATGTGAATCAAAGGGTAATCTCCTTTGTTTATCTAAAGGACATATGTAGCAAGGTAAATGTCTGTGAGAAATATCAGAATGAAGCAGCAACTGATCCTTCAAAATGTCTAACCTTTTAAAAGAAAGATGTCCAAGTCTATTGTGCCAAACACGGGCAGAAACAGAATTAACAAAAACATCAGAACTAGAACTAAAAACTCTGGCATCTAGAACATATAAGCCTTGTACAGTGCTACCCCTGCCAATCATCCTCTTGGTGGCAACTTCTTGGATGGTGAACTGATCATGGAAAAATTGTACAGTGAAGTGAGAGCCTATAATCAATGAACTTACAGACATCAAATTGAACTGGAATGGGGGAACAAACAAGACATCGTGCAGTACCAAATCAGGTCCTAATTTCACATCACCACTTAAACTGACTGATATACATGTGTGATCAGGTAAGGTTATGCTTGAGGTAGGAATAGGCTTCAGGTTAATAAAAGCAGTGGCAATAGAATACACATGTTTGGAAGCACCTGAGTCCACAATCCATATATCCTTGGAGGGAAATAATGACTTAACAACAGAGTTTGACTTATATGTACCTGCAGCATATGTTGGCTCAGCTTTGTCTTGATCAGTGGGAATAGATTGCGAGGTCGAAGATAGGTGAGTAGACAGCATTGCCATCAAACCTTGGTATTGATTAGGAGTTAGATTTTGCATAAACTTATCAACACCAGTGTGCTGATTCATAGGTTGTTCTCCCATCTGTGAATGAACAGAAACATGATTAACATTGTTAGTCTTAGAGAAATGTTGAAAAGTATCTCTTGGTTTGGGTTTACATCCTGGTGGAAAACCATGGATTTTGTAACATTTATCAATAGAATGTCCATGATACTTGCAATGGGTACAATATGGTCTATCCTTTTCCCAATTCTCAGGTGCACCTCGAAAAACAGGATTAGACCTTTCTCTTCCTATATCAGTACTTCGAAAACCAGAATTAAGCCTTTCTCTACCATTATCAGATCTGAATGCAAAGGCAGCTCCTCCATCTGAAGTAACATCACTAGAAGCTGTGTGTAGTTTTCTTTGATTTTCTTCTTGTGATGCTAATGAAAACACCTTATTAATCGACGGCATTGGATCCATTAGAAGAATTTGTCTTCTCACTTGGGAAAATGAATCATGTAGGCCTATGAGAAAAGCCATGATGTATTCCAGTTGATAGTGTTTGTTCAATTCTTGAACACTACCACAAACAAATTTTCCACAACTACAGTTAGGTCGAAAATTAGTCAACTCCTCCCATATAGTTTTGAGCTTGGTGAAGAACACACTCACTGTGTTCTGATCTTGCATCAAATTCATTAGTTCTTTCTTTAATTGGAAGATTCGCGGTCCATTATTTTCTTGAAAACGTTCCTTCAGATCATTCCAGATCTCAAAGGCTGAGGATGCATAAATAACACTGGCAGATATCTCATTTGAAACAGACTTAAGGATCCAAGTTATCACCATGTTATTATTCCTAATCCATGAATTAACCATATCAACTTCATCATTTTCCGGTTTCTTCACGGATCCATCAACAAAGCCAAGCTTATTCTTGACAGATAATGCGATAGTCATCGCGCGACTCCAGGAGCCATAGTTCTCTCCTGTGAGCTGTTGAGTCACCGGCACTAACCCTGGGCTATCGGAATGATGTAAGAAAAAGGGACTTGAAGGCTCATCAGCGATAGATTTGTTAGAAGCAGATCTTGAATCAGATCCGCCTTGATGAATGATTATACTCTACTAAAAATATCCCTTCAGTAAGTTGATGCTCCAACTATTAAAATTGACGCAGAACGAAAGACGAAGATTTACGAATGTAAATCTGAATAACCAAATTTGGAATCCACCAAGAAACGAAATTTTATAATAATCAATAATGATCCGAAAAATGTTCAAAAGCATTTAAATAGGCGTTACAAGAAACCCTAAAAATATAGAATATTAAAACATTCCAAAAATAGCGAAAATCTAAAATTGGAAATATGGAAATTAATTATTTGAAGGCCTAAACGAAGGAATTTGGCTCAAATCACGATATCTCGGTTATACCGAGTCCAATAATTCAGGTAGTTTCCAATCAACCTGCCAAATTTCAGCCCATTCTGACCCCGTCATCCCAAATGACCAAATTGCCCCTGTCACGATCTTTCTTCGTCAATTTTCTGTCCAACACTTCTTCAAACTACAAAGCTAGTTGTCCTACATCAGTCTCCCCCACCTGTGAAGAACTCGACCTCGAGTTATATTCTGGATAGATTGGAACATCAGCACAAAACTTATACAGATCAGCCACATTGAAGGTGCGAGAGATGTTCATATCAGTAGGCAAGTCGACCACGTAGGCATTGATCTTCTTGACTACCTTGTATGGGATATATTTTCTCGGCTTCAACTTGTTATAGGAACCAAGAGGAAACCGCTCATTGCGTAGAAACACCATCACCTGATCACCTTCAGCAAACAATTTCTCACGCCTCTTGACATCCGCAGCAGCCTTATATTTTGTATTCTCCCCTCCAACCTAGCCTTCATTTCTGCCTGAACATTACGAGCTTGTTCAGCCATATTTTCAGCAGCCATATTGGAACCAGTAACCTTAGGAAGGCGAGTTAAGTCCAATGCATGTTCAGGAGGTTTCAAATACACTAAAGATAAAGGGGATCTACCCGTAGCAGTGTGAACCGTATTATTATACGCGAACTCGGCTTACGCCAGCGCCACATTCCACTGTTTTGGTTTATCACCACAAATGCTGCGTATTAAATTCCCCAGTATCCTGTTCAGATTTTCAATCTGTCCATCAGTCTGTGGGTGTGCTGTGCTACTGAGTTTCAGAGTAGTATCCATCCTCCGCCACAGTGTAACCCAAAAATGACTAAGGAATTTCGAGTCCCTGTCAGAAGTGATGGATTGGGGAACTCCATACAAACGAACCACTTTACGAAAGAATAACTGGGCTATATGAGAAGCATCAGATGTTTTTCGACATGGGATAAAATGCCCCATTTTGGAAAACCTGTCAACTACGACAAATACAGAATCTACTCCACGCTGAGTTCGAGGCAGCCCCAAAACAAAGTCCATCGATAAATCTTCTCATATTGCATTTGGCACAGGTAAAGGCATGTATAAACCAGTATTCTGAGCTTGCCCTTTTGAAGTCTGATAGACATAACACTTAAGGACCAGATTTCCCACGTCGAGTTTCAACTGAGGCCAGTAATACCACTCAGTTACTCCACTGATAGTTTTATCACGTCCCAAGTGTCCACTCAAACCCCCACTATGCAGTTCTCGTATCAGTTTCTCCCTCAAGGAACTCCGAGGAACACACAGTTGATTACCATGAAACAGGTAGCCATCAACAATATGGAACTCTCCATCTGTTTGCTGCAGGACGCATTTCTCCCACACCTTGGTGAAGTCTTCATCATCAGAATACAATTCTTTTAAGAAACTCGAACCCAACAGTCTCTTGCTGCATAGTCACCAGCAAACTTGCACGTCGACTTAATGCATCGACTACTTTATTCAGAACCCCGGACTTATGATTCAGAACGAAAGGAAATTTCTGCAAGTAGGCTGACCATCGAGAATGCATATTGCTTAAACTCCTCTGACTATTTAGGTACTTCAACGCTTGATGATCAGTATATAATATGAATTCCCGCTGAATCAGATAATGCTCCCAATGTTTAAGAGCACGGAAAATAGTGTAAAATTCCTGATCATAGGTGCTCCACTTCCGCCGCGCATCACTGAGTTTTTCGCTGAAAAATGCCACTGGCTTCTTCTCTTGGGAAAGAATTGCTCCAACCCCAATTCCACTGGCATCACATTCTACCTCAAATAATTTCTCAAAGCTGGGCAAGGCAAGGACGGGAGTAGTGCACAACTTTTCCTTAATCACTGCAAAAGCCGTATCAGCTGCTTCACCCCAATTGAATTTTCCTTTCTTCAAACACTCGGTTATAGGTGCTATAATGCTGCTGAAATCTCTAATAAATCGACAGTAGAACGTCGCCAACCCATGAAAACTCCTCACTTCTCCTACTATCTTCGGTGTTGGCCACTCACGAATGGCTTTCACTTTCTCTTCATCCACTAATATCCCCTCTGAACTGACTACATATCCCAAGAATAACAAATTTTCAGTCAGCCAACTACACTTCTTAAAGTTAATAAACAGTTTATTCTAGGACAACACCTCCAATACAGCCCGAAGATGATCCATATGCTTACTCTCACTCCGACTGTAAATCAATATATCGTCAAAATAAACGACTACATACTTTCCAATGAAAGGTCGCAATACCTGATTCATAAGTCGCATAAATGTGCTCGGCATGTTTGACAGTCCGAATGGCATCACCAACCACTCATAGAGTCCATCCTTCGTCTTGAAAGCCGTTTTCCATTCATCACCTGGTTTTACCCAAATCTGATAGTACCCACTGCGCAGATCCATTTTGGAGAACAACTTCGAACCCTCTAACATATCCAGCATGTCGTCCAATCGCGGAATTGGAAAGCTGTACCTGACCGTTATCCTATTTATGGCGCGACTATCAACACACATCCTCCAACTTCCATCTTTCTTTGGAACCAGCAAGGCGGGGATAGCGCATGGACTCATGCTCTCACGAATGAACCCCTTCTTCATCAATTCTTCTATCTTTCCCTGTAAAATCTGATTTTCCTTCGGACTCATTCGGTAGTGTGGCAGATTCGGTAAACTCGCTCCCAGAACCAAATCAATGTGGTGCTGAATCTCTCTCAATACTGGAAGGTCATTTGGTAAATCATCAGATACCAGCTCACTGAATTCGGCCAAAAGGGACTCTACCTTCTCGGGTACTACCTCCCTCTGCTCCTCTTTTTCTTCTATCACTAGAGCTCGCACAACCACAACATGAACCTCCCGTGCTTCCTTAGCCTCCAACTCCAAATCTGTTAGGGAAGTAACTAAGGAGAGTAATGATTGACCTCCCACTGTCCGCTTTGGGACCATTGCGATTTTTCTATCTTCTCAATTGAAAACATACACATTCTCTCGCCCCCTATAGGTCACATCCACATCAAACTGCCATGGACGCCCCAACAACACATGACTAACATCCATGTCGACTACATCACAAACCACCTTATCTCGGTAATGTTGTCCAATTGAAATAGGAACTTTGCACACTTCTGTTACGCTCACCTTAGGCCCTTTCTGGATCCACCTAATCACATAAGGTTTCGGGTGTTTTTCAACCCGTAACTTCAGATGCTCCACCAGTCTTTTGGACACAAAATTTTCACAACTACCAGTATCAACAATCAAATCACTGACCTTACCTTGTACACTACAACAAGCTTTAAAAATATTATTTCTTTTCGAGGAATCCTCCACCTTTGTTGAGCACATGACACGCTGAACCACACAGTTTACAAACTCTCCCTGTTCTTCTGCAATTTCTGCCCCATCCAACATTTTCTCCACTTCAACCCCTTCTTCCACATACTGATCCTCTTCACCTTCCTCTCCAGCATCCACAAAATTCACTGATCTTCTGGCTGGACATTCATTTGAGTGATGCCCCGGTTGGCCACATCTGTAACATTTAAGACCACCCGGTTTAGCATACGGATTTGGTGCTCGTGGGGGCCTTTTTTGCAACTGCTGTTGGGCGAGTCGTAGCCTGATTATTAGTAGAGGCCGCACTTCGTTGAACCTGGTCTGTAGCTGATTTGGACGAAATCTGGCCATTAGGTGATGTGAACCTATCCATGTTCGCTGTGTAAGACAACTCACCCATGTTCTTATATTTGGAAAAATGAGCAGATGTTTTCTCCATCAGTTCTGCCTTCAGGGCCATATTATGTGCATCATCAACTGTCCAAACCACCTGTAACCCAATTCTATCTCTAATGCATGGCTTCAATCCTCCCAAATACCTGGAAACCTGTTGCGCCTCTGACTCACTTAGATTATTCCGAACTGAAACACAATTTTGGAAGCTCTGGAATATGAATTGTTCGTAATCAGGCAGCAAGAATCTGTTCATCATGAGTTGTTTCATCCGCCTCCAATATCGGACGGGAGTCTTACCTTGGCCCCGCCTATCCATCTGCAACCGTTCCCACCAAACAGTAGCCCCGCTCCTCAATTTATATGAAACCAATTTGACCTGATGTTCCTCCTCGACCTCTGTGAAATCGAAGAATCATTCAACCTGAGAGATCCAATCCAGAAACTCTTTGATCTGTAACTTACCATGGAACAATGGTATGTCTGCGCGGATCCTGTAATCGGGCTGATTTCGACCCTGTTGCTGATTTGCTGGAATGCCTGCGAACTCCTCTTCTGAATCATCGCTAATATCAGCATATGGTCTATTTCTGGCGACCCTAGGAGGGCGTTCTACCGCAGGACAGTTGAGGGCGCCGTCATCGATAGGGACAGGAGGACGCTCCAACAAACGCTGAACCATAGCCTCCAATCTCGTCATCGCTTGGCTCTGTTCGTCAATTGCTGCCCACAGATCTGCATCTGTATCCCTGCGACCAGCGTCGCGAGGATTAACTCTTCTTCCTTTGTTGTTGTTGGCTATTGAAAAACAAGGCAAATCCTTGCTCTGATACCACTTGACGTAGAATGGAAGACGAAGATTTACGAACGTAAATTTGAAAAACCAAATTTGGAATCCACCAAGAAACGAAATTTTATAATAATCAATAATGATCCGAAAAATGTTCAAAAGCCTTTAAATAGGCATTACAAGAAACCATAAAAATATAGAATATTAAAACATTCCAAAAATAACGAAAATCTAAAACTGGAAATTTGGCTCAAATCACGAGATCTATGTTGCCCTAAGTCCAATTTTTCAGGCCGTTTCCAATCAACCTACCAAATTTCAGCCCATTCCAACACCGTCACGCCAAATGACCAAATTGCCCCTGACGCGATCTTTCTTCGTCAATTTTCTGTCGAGCACTTCTTCAAACTCCAAAGCTAGTTGTCCTATATCAAAAATCCATTAAAGCTTAAGCCTTTGACCTCCTTTCCCATCATCTATCTTCAATTCCGTGACACTGATGAAAAAGTCTATTTGGTTAAAACACATTTTTCAAATATAATATCATCATTCGTTGTTACCTTTGGTATCAAATACTATTGACAATTACTTTCTTATAAAGCTTTCCTTTCATCAATAATTTTTTTGGAGTTATTGTTAAGAAAATGGCACTACCAACAATTAAGCATCATATTCTATATAATTCCCATTGCTGGCTGAAATAATAAATATAACGACAGATTTAGAAATGTTACATCGTGCAAAATCTGTGTGCTTGACAACTGAATCCTCTTGTTTTTGTTTTCACACGGCTAGATATTTGATTTGGTAAATCTTGTTCATCTTCTTGCAATATCAAACTATAGTATTGCAACATATTACTTAAATATAGAATGACCCCCTTCCAGGCTCCTATTGCATTAATAAAGGAACAAAATATATTTCCTAACATTTTCTATTCTATACCCATGCTGGGTATATTTTAGAAATACCCGAAGAGTAGGACATGTATATATCAGTACCTTCAATTTTCAGGGAGTCCAAGAGTTGACAGTGATGAAGATGAGGATGAGGATGAATTTGATAATTTGGAGGATGAATTTGATTATAACAGAAATGAAAGAAGGGATCCACAGTAGATTGCAGCAGCATCTCTCTCCGCTCACCTTAATATTGGCCAAAGTGCTTCTGGAATCAATATTCCATCGGAGTTGGATTTCTCACTGATTGCTTCAGAAATTCCTCTCCTCACATATGGTCAAGAGGTAGTTGTAAGCTCAAGCTTTTTCTTATTTAGTTTGGCATGTTTTAACATAGTTATTTAGTTACAATTTTTTGTTAGAAATATACATCTTTTACGAAGGACGATACCATTTCTGCGGAAAAAGTTATTTGAGAATTTAACTTTAAAATGGCGTGAAATAGGTTTGCACTGATATAAAGTTTGTCCAATAAAGGTTCTCCATTTTTATAAGAATTTTTTTTTGCAATTCAAAGAAATATTCAGCAAAAAAGTGTATCTCAGCATCGCAAAACTCCTATTTCAACAATCTTTTAGAGCTTTAGGTACAAAACACTAAATCATCAAAGATACTACCACCGCAACTGCTATCCAGTTATAGCCCCGTTTGACACCTATTTTTTATCTCATTCTCATTTTCATTTTTCTACGGTACTCATTTCTAACCACACATTCTCCAAATAAAATAATATTACACATAAACCCAAAAATTCTTCTTACTTTTTAAACACACATTATTTACATCAATCACTATTCAAAAACTCATTCTTCAAAAGAATGGGTGCCAAACACCCACTATATCATATGTTGACCTCTTTTTTCGTTATCCTTTGCGATATCATGGCCTTTTAGAGCCTTAAATTTTTGGCCTCCTTCATTTAGGTCCCTGATTTTCGTTGTTCGTTTAGCTTGAGTATTTTCTTTGTCCAATTTTAGTCCTTAATCATCTAATATTCTCTCTTAAGTCCTCATCATCAAAAAATCATTAATAATAGATCTCATATTGAAATTCATGTGCACCTGCGCCGTTTACACCTTTTTGACGTCGGACATTTCCTATTTCATTGAAGAATTTTCATTATGTACACTTGTGGCTCAAACGTCATTTGCATTGTAGTTATATAATATGTTGATTTCATTTTTTGTTATGCTTTGTGATATTAAGGCATTGTAGAGCCTTATATTTTTGCCCTTCTTCATTTTGGTCTCCAAATTTCATTATTCGTTCAAACTTGAATCTTTTTCTTTGTGCTATTTTAGACTTTCATCTTCTATATTCAGTCCTCATCACCCAAAAATCTTTAATAATAGATCTGATAAAAATTTCGAAAGGTTTCAACTATCTGTAAATTAAGTTAAATGTAAAGACATTCTCGTATGTTTCTAAATTTTGTGACTTCCACACATCCTTTTTACACCACATTATTGTTGGGCTCTTCGTCCATATAAAAATGATGATTTGGTCTTAACGGCGTAGGCACCTTTCCTAATCAAGAACTTTATCTTGTAGTGCTGGCCTATTTTGTCTCACACATCTGCCGACCCAAGAATTCTTCATAGTGGGCAAGAAGGCCGGGCCTAAGGGGACCATCGAAGAAGTGCCTCAATAATCTAGTCATTAAATAAGTACAAATTTCTTTCAAGACTTTTTTTCTGTTGAATTTAAGTTATAAATAAAATTCTTAAAATTGATTTGTTAAGTAAAAGTCAACATACTTGTAATTAAAGATGCCAACAAAATAATAAGGAAAAAAGTTTGATTTTTGTTTGAAATCTCTCATTGAATTCTCATAATTATAAAATCCTTAAACAATTCTAAATATAAATGCAATCAACTCGAATGGACCATTACGCCTGTCTTTTAATCTAGAATGAGAAAAGTACCCTCCATCACTAAAAAACTCTAAGCACAACTCTCGATCACTTGCGCATCAAAAAAAGGGGCAATAATGGAAATTTGCATTTATGGTAGTCGGCTCCATACTACAAGTCAAAATGTGTTTACAAATAAATAATAGTGCACATCAATCACATCAACACGTGGGCCCCATGTTTGTTGAAAATGTGGATCAAAATAATGAGATGTAATGGGGGCCAAACAAAGGCTTAATGCATACTGCAAATTCCCAAGAACTTACTACGTGTTTCAGACCTAGATTTGTCCGGGGCCTTAGTGAACAAATCAGAAAATTCAGCTTGCATTGTTCAATATTTATGACTTTATTTTCAACCAAGTGTCTTTATATGTCTATATTTTTTGTCCTGGAGTGTTATACATGATTCTTTGAGATGTTGAATGCCCTTATGTTATCATAGAACATGGTCATATTTTCTTGATTAATGCCACAATCGTTAGGAATTTGCTTCACCACAATCATTGAGCATTTGCTTCATACGGAGAAGTTTTGTATATAAGTTGGGCCTAAAATGGTGTTTAAATTTATGTTAATTGTGACTACATTACTAAAAGAATTTCCTGTTATTATCATTTGATGGGATAAAAACAATTGCAGATGTTAACTTACATTGCACACTATTGCTGCACATAACTCGATTTCTGTAAACAACATCACAACAGCTGTTTGAATTCGTAGCTCTAATACTCATCATCGATGCAGTACCTAACTATATTATAATACAATAAATTCATGCGTAGGAGAACTTTATGTGCATGTGCATTAATCGTGCATACATGGTGTGTAATTATATTAATTATTTTCACAGATTTTATGTACTGAACTACGATAAAGCGTATTACCAGACATAAGTGATTTAAAACAGCCTTTTTTGGATAAAAAAATTTAGATTTACTGAATAACTAGTGAAACTAGTTTATTTGGACATATCTTTAAATGATTAATATAAATGAAATCACTTCATAATGTCAGATGACAAGCAGAGTTCCCTCAAACATTTCAGTATGATTATTGATTCCCTTATCTAACGCGGGCTTCTTTTAGATTCAGAAGTGTTTTGAGGAAACGCCAGATCAAACATGACGATTTCTGGCTCTTCCTTATCTATTTGGGACTTGATTTATTACCTATTTATAGTGAAGTTGAATTCATGCAGATAAGCATATAATGAAGAACCCAAGAACATGGTAAAATACATTTCAGTAATTGAACCTGGCCAGAAATATAGGATAAATGGTGAAAATAGAATGATAACCGTTTCTTCATTTTTTGCCCATCATTTTCCAGCTTTTATGATTGTACAAAATCAAAACATATAGCAGAGAAATTAGTGTCTTTCTCTGTCTAAAAATGAGGACCAAGCTGGAAAATACTTGTGTTAAGGTTCATTAATGGCTACCACTTCAGTCCTTCACGGTTCGTGATTAATTTTTCCAGATCTAATACAATTTTGAAAGAAAATTTGAATTTCTTGCAAGCAGAGAGAAAAAAAAGACCTTTGTTGCGTTTTTTATATCGGAAGTGTACGGTATCGTGACAAGTAATATAGTGGACATTTGAGTCCGGATTATCGTTTCTACGAGGACTATCCTTTAGAAATTAGTTAGATTTTTCTAACTCCTATTTGATGAAAGAAAACAAAGATTTATGCGTGGATATGATTTTTTTAAATTTAAACAGTTAAACTTAATTAAAATGCACACAAAGATAGGTTGATATTTCAAATGATCCATGGAAATTAGAGATGAACAATTTTACCTATTGATCACATTTAAGTCCTAATTCAAGATTCAAGAGTCTAATGTAGTGTTCGATCGAATTCTTCTATGGCATTCAATTTACCGCTCCGAGTTCTCATTGAGCCTATTTAACAATTTCAATCCCATATCTCTATGCGAATCTACCTCAATTAAACGAAATATTAGTTCTAAAAATTCATGTATGATCGCAATATTCAGTATAGGTATCTCTACACGTTATACTAAATTACTGAATTTTATTATATGATCTAAATCTCAAACTCACCTCTCAATTAGTAAAAGATTCACAAAGTCATCAAATTAGTGATCAAGTAATTTAATGCATTAAACTCATAGTAAAATTAACACATGAACGAGAAAATACCAAGAATCTTGAATAAAAGACATAAAGGTTTTCAAATTGATTATATCGTTCGCCCTAATATAGAGTTTAACTATTCATACTAAATGAAAAAGAAAAACTAAAAGTCGATATTGAGTAGATTTTGAATATAGATGTAGAAAAAAAAAATAAAGCTTGCACCAAGATCTTCTTCTTCCAATCAATGTTTTAAAACTTGAATTCCTTGATATTTCCCCCCTTGAATTGTACTCTTAATCTCTCATTATATCTTTGTTTTCTCAATGCGTGGAACCCTTAAAATTTCCTCATTTCTTCTATTTATACTTGCTTACACGGTTTTCCAAAAATGGGAGTCTTTGTGGGATTTTTGCGGCCCAAAACAACATAACCCTAAAATTTACGGTGTAGCGCCTAAGCGCTATGGTTGCAGCGCCTAGGCGGTGCATTACTGAAAGTAAGCACCCCTGTAGTGCCGGGTGCTAGGATTCCAGCGCTGAGTCTCTGTTTCAAATTCTGCGTCTGTTTCAGTATTTTTGTCATAACGTTTTATCTCAATATCCGATTAAGGCGATTCAAAATACGTTGGAAAGGTAACTTAAAGGGATACAACTTTGCTAGAAATATATGTTTTCCAATTTAAGTTACCTTTCGAATATTTACTTGACCAAAAATGGGTCTAAATCTCCAGTTGAAAATCTGGAACATCCTTGTACCGTTGAAAATTGATTTGTGAAAATATTTTGGTCATATTTCACTCTTTTTGGACTTCTAATTGCCTCCATTTGACCCTTAGCATTCTCGAATCTTCATCGTGAGTTTCGGCACAACTTCTAAGTATTTTCACTCTAGTCCCTAAGCTTTGGATCTTGCCCTTTTTTCGCCAATTTTCACTTATTTTCTCCAATTCTTCATCAAACATAAATTTTTACTTACAAAAATGCAATATAACATAAAGCAGGTAGAAATTTATCGAAAGGACAATAAAATATCATCATTTAGGGTTTGGATTAAGTGTAGAAACTACACTTATCACACCCCAAACTTGAGTATTTGTTTATCCTCAAACAAAACTAAAACATAACAAACACGCAAACACGACATGCTAATTACCTAATTGTATTTTTTTTACTATCCTCACCTCTCTAGTTTGGAAAAATTTCACCAATCACAATTCAACATTTCAATAAATAAGGATTCTCCATTAAGTTTGATTGCTTCAATCTATATGATTTAACTAGGTTAACAATCTCTTATCAAATGTCAAATTTTCTTAAACAAGTGTTTGAGACTTAACCAATGCATTTGGTACGTCTTCTGTTTCATGCACCTGCTTATTCTGATTTTCTTTATTTTTTTAATATGAGTAAATTTTTTTTATTTCAAGCATTCTCTCCCTTAAACTTTCTAAATGACATATGTAACAAGCTTTCAGCCGATGACTTCCAAGTCAGATGACCATAGGGCACCAAGTTTTAAAAACCCTTGCATGCTTAATTGCTCAAGTCATAAATGTTACGAAGAGAAATTTTCTAATAAAATATTTTTTTATGCCTTAATTAGTACAATATCCCTCATTTAAGACCAATTCAAGTAAAACGGCTTCTAATTTGAGATTTTCACCGAATTGCATCCTATTGACTTTAGAGAATCCACACAAGATTTTTAATTCCACAGATGGAATCCCTATTTATTTCAACATCTTCCTACAACAGTGAAGTCCCCCCAAACCATTCTTTATTTGGTCCAAGAATGTAAAATTTAGTGATTTTGGGTTTAACATCTATGGTCCACTATTTCAACCTATCCAGTTATGAAATCAACTCATTTCTGCACAATACTTAACTTAATTCATGTGCTCAATGTATATCAAATTTCACATGAAAAAGTAAAAATTAATCTAAGTATGCAACTTATTCACCATTTATAGATCAATTAATAATTCAATATATTCGTTATGTCAGCCATGCCAACTAACTCACATAAGTACACAAAAACAACATATTTTTATTTTATTTTTTTACTCTCTTTATTTTTTTATTTTTTTTATTTTTTCACTAAAGCAATAAAAGCACACAAAAACATATCAAAAAATGAAAACACATGTTTTCCACCTCTAAACTTAAACTAGACATTATCCTCAATGTCTTTAATCCTAAATCCGTATATAAAGGGATTGGGAAGAATGCGAAGAAAAGACTCCCCTGATATGACTTGTAATTCAATAGATAGCTTTCCTAATGCTCTCGTTGGCTCCTTGGTCAATATTAGTTTAAATATTTCGCGACGTCATGTTCATGAAAAATCAAATAAAGCATTAAGCTATGTTGAAACGAGTGTTACTTAACTCTAACATCTAATAAACAAACTAATATGTCGAAAATATAAGGGAAAATGAGGTATGGATGATGAGACACAAATAAACTTAAAATAAACTAAACTATTCTAAAACTCAAAAACATAATAAATAAAAAGGAAGAAAGCTTGGGTTGCCTCCCAAGAAGCGCTTCTTCAACGTCATTAGCTTGACTTTGTGTCATGTTCGATCATGGTTTCTTGAACCAAGTTAAGCCATCATTGCACTTTGTACAATTTTCATTTTTGCTCTCCATATTTTGATATTTCCATTTTCATCTCTACCAAGAAGTCCACCAAAATTTGATTGTCTATTTTGATCGTTTCGTTGATCAGGTGGCTCTTCTTCGTCAATTCTATAGCAATGATTGTTTTTGGAAGATTTCTCACGTGGGGTATAAATATTAATATCTCTTGCTTGTCATCTACCCTCATTTTATTAGCTCACCCTCCTCCATGTCAATTAGAGTTCAACTCGTTGCTAAGAATGACCGACCCAATATAATTGGAATGTCTCGATCTTCTGGTATATCCAGCACAATGAAGTCCACCGAAAATATTAAATTTCCAGCCTTTATGGCACATCTTCAACTTTGCCACGTGGCTTTGAAAGTGTTGTATCAGCTAGTTGTAGCTTTATTGATGTTGATTTGACTTCACCTATTCCCAATTTCCTATAAACAGAATATGACATTAGATTTATACTAGCACCTGTGTCACACAATACATTAATAGCACAAGAATTTCCAAATGAAATAGGCAAAGTAAAACTCCTTGGATCTTTCAACTTGGGAGGCAATTTGTTTTGCACTCTTGCACTACTTTCCTCTGTTAATGCTACAATTTCAAACTCCGGAAGCTTTCTTTTCTTTGTCAACATCTCTTTCAAAAATTTTGTGTAACTTGGAATTTGTAATATCGCATCAATCAATGGAATATTGATTTGGAGCTTCTTGAGAACATTAAGAAAATTTTCAAATTTTGTGTCTTGTTTGTTCTTCTTGAGCCTTCGAGGAAAAGGAAAGGAAGGCGCGTAAGCCTTGACTGGACTTGGTGTCTCGGCAGTGGATACTTCTATACTTTCTTCATTCTCAATTGAGGCAGGTGTAGATTTTTTTCCATTATAGCTTAATCAACATCTTCCTGGTTACCTTTTCTTTATGGTTGTTTCGTAATAATATTTGGTAATTGTACCCCATTCCTCGTAGTTATAGAATGAATATTTTCTTCCATCGACTTCTTTCGAAGTCTTTGGGAGAATGGAAGTGGAGGTACATATGCTTTAACTTTTACAGGAGCTCTGGGTGGATCATTTTCTACTACTCTTATTATCATCACTTGCACTTTAGGATTTGTCATTGTATCGCTTCGCATTGATCCCTGTTGATGTTCTGCGAGTTGTTGAGCTATGTGACCAATCTGTATCTCCAATTTCTTGATAGATGCTTGCTAATTTTGAAAATTAGTATCAATCTGCTGAAATACTTTGTCTGTTTTCTGCATATATTGATGAAACATCTTTCCCAAACTTGGTTTATGGCATTTTTTGAACCATTCCCTTGCTGATTATCTGGTCATCTGAAGTTCGGGTGCTGTCTCCATCCTAGGTTATATGTTTGTGAATATGGGTTAAAATTGCGGGAGCCATTCTGAATGAAGTTGACTTGTTCCTCGAGAAAGCCCATAGACATACAGTTTTCTGTCAAATGGTTAGCTCCATAGTGTTCACATGATGGACCACCCATTACTGTATGTGCTCCCCTCGCTTGTGATTTCACCAATAGCTCTACCTACTTTGTCAAAGTTGCTATCTACGCATTGGTAGATGATGTGCTATCTAATTCATACATCCCAGAAGCTATCGGTGGTACCACCCTTTATGATGAAAATATTGAATGTGTAGTGGCAATTAACTCAAATAAATCTATGGCTTGTTGTACTGATTTTCCTATAATCGATTCACTAGCAGAGGAATCCACTTGAGATTTTGATAGTGGTGAGAGTTTAGTGTAGAAGTATTGCACTTGATTACCTATTGTGATTCCATGATTTGGACACTTTCGTATCAGTTCTTTGAATCTGTTTCATGCCTCATGATAGCTTTCTCCATCTTTCTTTTGGAAAGTTTGAATTTTCAATCTAATTTGAGCTACTTTCGCTAGTAGGAAGAGTTTGTTGCAGAATTTTATGATCATTTCTTCCCATGTAGTAATGCTTCCATGAGGTTCCACATCTAAACACTCCAATGCATCATCTCTCAGTGTATATGGAAATAATCGCAACTTAATTGCGTTTTCATTAACCCCCAAAGCATGGAAGTTCTGACAATTTCTGAGAAATCTGGAGATATGTGTTGTAGCGACCCAAATTTTAAAATGTAAATTTTATAACTTAAGTTGTATCGCTACGACATTTCCGTCAAATTTTAGAAATTATTTTATGATCTGTCGAGTTGTCTAACAAAACATTTAATATAAGGATTCAAAATGATTTTTAATATTAAAAATTCAATATTTCCTTATCGGATCAAATTTTTCTATTTTAAATTTCTCTTGACCCAATATTCCTCTTTGGCCCAAGTTTAAGTCCATTATCGACCCAAATCAATTGTCCAAATTCTGAAGGTTAGGGTTGTAGGGTTAATAGTATCAAAACCTAAAATCCAATCAATTTTATCTCCAAAAATATTCACTCTCACGGCTACAAACCTCATAAGAATTGAAGTCATTCAACTAGGTAATTTCTTCAACATTGAAACAATTATTTTACTCTGATTTCATCATCACCTTCTTCTAATCCACATTAACACACTGCACAGTTCTTCATTCCTCCAAATCTCACTTTACAATTCGAACCAGTAACCCATTCTCCAAAAATTGGTACATGTAACTTCTTCAAATTAATTTTCAGTTTATTTGGAATTATATAACCGCCGTTCCTTCACCATATATTAATAAATGGGAAAAAAAATGAGAAGAAGAAACGAAAACCTTGAGTTTAATACCGTGAGTCAAGTTTGGAAGTGACTCCTTGCTTTCCATATATTGCTCTTGCCATTAGACTCCTTCCCCGGCATCAATTTCGGCTGAAAATCATTAAAATGTGAAAACCCAACTTGGAAAAGCTTGATTTTGAAATCCACCAACTCTTTGCGTGAAATGGGTTTTGGGAATGGGAGGGTTTGATTTTAAATATTGAAAATTCATTTTTAAATCCTCAAGTTTGGCCAAAAATGTAAGTTAATCCCCTATTTTATTTTAACTCCTTCACCATCCCTAAAGTTTATTATTCTTCAAATTAAATATAAAATATTTTCTAATTTTATCTTATTGGCCCTAAACATTTTAATTTTCATATTAGACCCTAAAGATTTAAAGAAATATCAAATTACTCATTTCTTTACTTTCAAAAAGTTCAATCAAATCCCTAAAGTTTTAAAGAATTAATTAGGATTTAGTATCCTAAATTATATTAATTTGTTCTTACTAGACGAGGTCGCGGGAAAAGTTTAAAGCACGGTAACATCACATCAGTTCAATTTCAAGAAAAAAGTTTCAAGATTTTGAGGTGGGGTTTACATTTAAGCAATTGTTGTTATTTTGTCGTTGTTAATTCTTAATGTGTGATTTTGATTGTGATAGAATGCTTATACATATGAGAAGGTTGCCGGGACCGTAAATAGGTCCGGGATCGAAAGTGGGTCCTTGGGGGTGTCCCACAGTGCAAAATTGTTAAGCGCTATAACATGTTGTCAGGAACCTTAAATAGGTCCGGGATCGTAATTGGGTCCTTGGGGATGTCCCATAGTACATATTTTTACAGTATGTTGTATTGGTATTATATTCATAATTTAATTTCATGTTTAGATTTAACTTGGATTGATTGCTATTTCCCCGCTTAGTATAATTTAACAAGTTTTTGGATTATAATTTAATCATACGGCGTTACCTTTTGTGTCTAATATTATCGACATTTACTTTCTACTAAAAACTTCGTTTTGTCAATAAATTTTATGGAGTTATTGTTAAAACAATGACAGTAGCATCAACCTACCAACACATCTATTTTTCATTGTTGGGTGATATAATTCGTATAATAACACAAATATAAATGTTACATGGTGCAAAATCCGTGTGTTTGACAATCGAATCCCCTTGTTTATGCATTCACACAACCAGTTATTTGATTTGTAACACTCACGTTCTTTTCCTCTGTGCAATATCCAATTATAGTATTGCGACATATTACCTAAATTTGTAAGTATTGAAATTCACGTGCATGTGAGAAAATCGTGCAAACTGGTGCGTGCAACAACCAACAGGTGAAAGAAATATTTTTTAAAATTGTTTGCAAAGATGGTTTGAAAAAAATCTTATGTTTAAAAAATGCTATTTGACTCTGCAACACAGCAAAGTGAAATTTGATTTTGACTTGATTAAGAGCATCAATTCCATTATATGAAAGCAACATCAAGAAAGGTCTATAAATATCCTATTTGTCTTGTGCAGAAATATAACGACAACATCGTTTTGTTTGATAATGAAATAAACAGAGTTTTCCTTCCATTTTGCTGATATTTCTAGATCAATGAAATAAATTATAATGTTGATTTTCAAGCTTCTCCAATAGTTCCCCCCCCCCCCCCCCCCAAAAAAAAAAAAAATTTAAAAAGAACCATAGAAATTAATAAAATCCTAATTAAATTAAGCCCTTGTTTTATTTTGATTCTTTAGAATCACTTCCTTCCCACACTCATTTTCAATAATGCATTCTCACAAAATAACATTTTTCATGTTTGTAAGATTTACTTCTCAAAGAATCATATCAATCAAGCGCTAAAGTGTTAAGCAAGGAATTGTGCTATTTGTACATTGAAAATGTACATCTTTGTTGATATTCAATGAGGTGTAAAAATCAGTGCCTTTGATTGTTTTAAGTGTTGTTAAAATCAAAGACAAAAATATTGGCCACCTCAAACACTGTCAATCAAATTGTCAACCAAATTGTACCTGTTGCTAGACTGTTATTCAAAAATCTTGAACTTTGTCAAGAAAAAGGTCATATCAAAAAATACCTTGTCGCCCTTGACGAACAATATACCTTTTTGTTAATTATTAAAGACAAACCGAGATGTACATGCCAAATTTAAATATCGAACAACCCCCTTCCGGGCTCCTATTGCCCTAATAAAGGATCAAAATATCTTTCCTAACATTTTCTGTTCTATTCCAACGAGCAGGACATGTATATATCAGTGACTTTAATTTTAAAGAAGTCCCAGAGTTGACAGCGTTTAAGATGAGGACGAATTTGATGATTCGGAGATTGAATTTGATTATAACAGCAATGAAAGAAGGTATCGACAGCAGATTGCAACAGCAGCTCTCTCGGCTCACCTTAATATTGGTCGAAGTGCTTCTGGAATCACTAGTTCATCGGAGTTGGATTTCTCAGTGGTTGCATCGGAAATTTCTCTCCTCACTTATGATCAAGAGGTAGTTGGACGCTCAATCTTTTTCTTATCATGTTTGGTGATTTTTTAACATAGTTATTTAGTTACAATTTTGGATAGAAATACACATCTTTTATGAAGAACAATACCATTTATGCGGAAATAGTTATTTGAGAGTTTAACATTAAAATGGCGTGAAATAGGTTTGTCCAAAAAAGGTTCTCCTTTTCTCTTAGAGTTTTTCGGTGATTCAAAGCATTTTTTGGAATAAAAGTGTATCGCAGCATAGCAAAAATTCCTATTTCAACAATCTTTTAGAGGTTTAGGTACAAAATGCTAAATCATCTCCTTTTAGATTATATTACCTCCCTCTCTTTTCCATTTTTTTCTAAACATACCGCCACCAGAACTGCTATATAGTTCCCAGACATGTAGAAAACCATTGCCCAAAAAATCTTCTAGTTTAGAGCTTTGAAAGGAGAGGCACATCTCCAGGCTGGTGCCCTACGAAATGATAACACCAAGGTCCTTCAAAGTGTAGAGTAGTGATGGGCATTAAATTAGCCCTATGCTACATATAGTGGCCAATACTCCAAGGCAGGTGCTGAGAGTTCTTTTGGTCGTCGGGGTGGTGGGCGCAGATTCGCTAGTGATGTGGTATGTTGTGGGGATGCAGAGGTTCCTTCTAGTCATTATGAATGAGGACATGGAAAATATTCGTGCTGAGTTCTGAGTCCTGGGCGATATTTTCTTTATCATGCCAAAGGCACATGAATGGGTCTGCTATCCAAGGGATTGTTGTATACCATCTCTCAGGACATTATGTGTTCTGGGATGAGGCTATCACTTCATCCCTTCATCAGAAGGGCTCTGACGGCCTATGATGTAGCACCTACATGTGATGTTCAATGGGTATAATCAAATAGCATGAGCCTTCAGGCTACTGCATCACTTCAGTTTGGGCAAGGTGATGCCTTTCTATGTTTTCTGAGTCCTTTATCAGCCTCATAAGTTGCTTGTGACGGAAGATAACCAGGACAAGCGGTGGTTTTATTTTTCTCCTTGGACCTTTGGTGCCAGAATGTCCCACCTCCATCAAAGACTCAGGGGTATCAGTGCCTTCAGAAAAAAAGTTTCCATATAGATGTAATGAAAGGAAATGACTGGGATCACGCATACTTCGGAAACATTTCTATCACTTGGCTCATTCTTGCCTTAACGGCCACAATCTTACATAAATGGCGAACACCTCCTCCATATCCCCCACCCCACCCCCACCCTCACCCTTCTCTCAAACCTGTGCGCATATATGTATCTACACCCGTTCAAGCTTCCAATTTCACATTTTCTCCTCATTGCTCCTTTTACTCCATTTTTCTTTCAGGGGTTTACAGTAGAGGATTAGCAGTGTTCTTGTGTCATTCTTAGTTTCACGAAAGTAAACTTCCGAGCCTGAAGATGGAGGAGATGTTTTTTTCAGGAATGGGAAGGGAAATCTCTTTTCCTGTGAAGGCTGCAAAAGATCAGTCATCCTTCCAGTTCCACAATTGCACAAGAGTGTTGAGACAGATGCAGTTTGTGAGGGCACAGTTGAGAAGGATTCGTTAATACCATAATCTTCAATTTAAGGTTCCCTTGTTTCCTCACTATTTATCTCATGTGGACCACCAAGAACGTCTTGTTCTTGTACTCTTCCTATGCTTGTTATCCAATCTCCCTCAATCTTCAGCAACTTTGAAAGCTTGAGAAAGTACCTTCCTGAATATGAACTTAGGCATTGGGTATTTTGAATTATTCAATTTGATGTTTTCCAAAAGTGTGGTTGAATGATCTCAATAATGATAAGATACATCACAAATGATGAATGTTTTCTTGAATCTCTAAAGAATGATATGAGACAAAAGAATAATAAACAACCACACAAAAAAACTTGCAAGGGCTTGAATATTTGTACTAAAAGGCAGTTAGATAGTCTAGGCCCATTAAAACTCTTTAAAACGCGAGCTAGGGTTTTCTTGAAAAATACTGTCGCTCGAGCGATAGCTCAGCGATAAGCGAGCAATAGTCGAGCAGTCGTCAGTATTTTTATCATAACTTTCTCTCCCTATGTTTGATCGAGGTGATTCAAAATGCGTTGGAAAACTAATTCAAAGGAATACAATTCTTCTAGAAGTAGCCTTATCCATATTCCAAAATCTTCTATATGAAAAATGCATTATAAGTTGCAGCTGAGAATTTGGAGCATAACTTGTGCGGCTCTTTGACACTTTGTAGACTTCTAATTGCATTATCTTGATCATATGTGATCTTATTGGTATCTTGGACTCCTTCAAGGACTATATTACCTACCAAATAACTTCTTGACTTTTACAGCTATTTTATAACAGTTGTTTTGTCAAAAGAATTGCCAACACACTAAAAACCTAACACTAGTTAAAAAAAAAAAGGTTAAAACACATTTTTGAATAAAAATATCATCATTCGTTGTTACCTTTGGTGTCCAATACTATCGACAATTATTTTCTTCTAAAAACTTCCTATTATTATTATTATTATTATTATTATTATTATTATTATTATTATTATTATTATTATTATTATTATTATTATTATTATTACTTGTTTTGGAGTTATTGTTAAGAAAATTGCATTACCAACAATTTACCATCATATTATATTTCCCATTATTGGCTGAAATAATAAATATAATGATAGATTTAGAATATACATCGTGCACAATCTATGTGCTTGATAACCGAAAACTCTTCTTTTGCATTCACACACCCAGATATTTGATTTGGTAACTCTTACCTGCTTGTCTCCATTGAATATCCAATTACAGTATTGCAACATATTACTTAAACTCATAATTATTGAAATTCATGTGCACATGCGCAAATTGTGCGAATTGGTGCATTCGATGACCAAGTGGTACAAAAATATTTTATTAGAGATTGTTTGAAAAAAGATGATATGTTATCAAAGTCATTTGGATTTATTTATTTATTTTCACCCAGAAAGAGAACATTTAACCAAGGGACGGATAGCAGTGCAAAATTATAAGGTTTTACGGATTATAACGTTTTATTAGTATCCCTACATCGCCTGTCCCTTTGTTCAAATCCCATGTATTTGTGAATGATTTTCTGGGATATATTTTCTAATTTGACAGTTTAGAATCACATACATTTTGTAGTTAATTATCAGGTCACTTTTTTAGTTAATTATAAGAGACAAACCTAGATCTACGTGCCAAATTTAAATATGTAGTTACCCCCTTCCAGACTCATATTGCACTAATAAAGGACCAAAACATATTTCCTAACATTTTCTGTTCTATACGGATGCTGGGTATATTTTAGGTATATATCAGTGCCAATAATTTTCAGGGAGTCCCAGAGTTGACAGGGATGAAGATGAGGACGAGTTTGATGATTTGGAGAATGAATTTGATTATAACAGCAATGAAAGAAGGGATCTACGGCAGCAGCTTTCTCAGCTCACATTAATAATGGCCAAAGTGCTTCTGGAATCACTATTCCATCGGAGTTGGATTCCTCTGTGGTCACTTCGGAAATTCCTCCACTTACTTATGGTCAAAAGGTAGTTGGAGGCTCAATCTTTTTCTTATTTTGTTTGGTGATTTTTTAAAGTAGATATTTAGTTACAATTTTTTGATAAAAAATACATATCTTTTATGAAGGACGATACCATTTCTGCAGAAATAGTTATTTGAGATTTTAGCATTAAAATGACATGAAATAGGTTTTCACTGATATAAGGTTTTTCTAACAAAGGTTCTCCTTTTCTCTTGGAGTTTTTTTGGCGATTCAAAGCATTTTTCAGCGAAAAAGTGTATCTCGGCATAGAAAAACTCAATCTTTTAGAATTTTAGGAACAAAGTACTAAATCATTGTGTTTTAGATTATAGTATAAATGGTGTTAAACTTAATGCATGGTGCAAATTCCCAATACCTTTCTACGTGTTTCAAAATCTAGATGTGTCCAGGGCCTCAGTGAACAAATCAGAAAACTCAGCTTGCACTCGTTCAATATTTATCACTTTATTTTCAACCAAGTGTCTTTCTATATCTATGTGTTTTGTCCTAAAGTATTTGTTGTCGATTTTATATCTATATCCCACAAGTGTACCGATGATAATAAGTAATAAAGTGGATCTAAGAGTCTAAATATCGTTTCCACGAGGACTACTAATTAACCGTTGATTGAATTATTCCTAACTTCAATTTGATTGAAAACAAATAGAATGTATTATTTTCTTTTTACAATTTTTTTTTATTTAAATCTACTTAACTACAAAAGTAAATTTTTTATATAATGGTTTAAATGTTAAGCTTCACGAGTTCACCATATCTATCTCCTTAATCTCAATCACCAAATTTTATAACAATTTATTATGTTTACCTAGTAGAATTCTTCTAACATATTCAATTTACCTATCCCAAGTTCAAATTAAATCCATTTAATTAAGTCAATTCTATATTGATAAGTGCGTTTTGTGCACTTAATTATGCGACAAACACATGATTAATTGTTGATATAAATGCTTGAATAAGGCTTAATTCAATATGAATTGTGTTTGTAGGTTTACTTTGATGGAAATAATGAAATATGCGCGAAAAAAGGCGAAAATGACCAAAATGGAAGGAAATGAAAGTTCGGGGACTAAATCGCAATTATTCATAAGTTGACCCGAACGACGAACCGAGCATGGAACCTCGCTAAAGATCTAATTGTCAATATTATGGATGACTAGAAGAAGATGGAAGAGGAAAAAATTCCAAAAGTGAAATGAAAAGAAGATTGAGGACCAATTTGTACTAGAAGCGAAAATTCTTCCATGCTATAGCATGAGATTTTACCTTGCTATAGCCCAGACCTCAACAGAGATTTTCAGGAAGGATTTACTTTGCCCATGCTACAGCATGAAAATATACCTTGCTATAGCAAGGGGTATTCTGGGCGAGAAATTCTTAAGTTTCCTTATCCAACTACAACTCTTATGGTAATGATTCTAGGGCAACTATAAAAGCCTAAACTCGTCCTAGACTAGGTTTTATGCATTCTTAGGGAGAAAAAGTCGAATTTCAAGAGCAAGGAGAAGAGCTTGAGCTAGGGTTTCACATCAAGATCCAAGATTCAAGCCTTAAACTTCTACTTTTTGGTGATGTTTTCTTTCTATCATTTTTATTGCTCTTTTATTTTCTCCATGTTAGGCTAGACTTTTTATGTACTAGGTGAACGATGAACCTCGCATTATGATCTTTTAATTTCTATTTTACAATTTGACATTTAAACACGTTTGATGGCTATTGAATGATTTATATACACTTTCTTGCCTCCATAATTAAATGCATGTGATTATGTGAGTTTGGGTGGTTTATTTTATGCATTCGAAAGAAGGGAAATAAATTCAACAAGGTATAAATCATCGTTTTGTTCATAGAGGATAGAAATATACCGATATGCATTACGTGAATATCTAAGTGTTTATAAAATTTCATGCATTCTTGTATATTGCATTTGTCATAGAAATATAGTCAAATGCTATACTAGGATAGGTTCAATTCTACTCAAAAGAGATTGTTGGATAGGTTAGAAACATTGATTCTTCAAACGATTCATCGTGTTGTCAAATTGTGAAATAAGGGTTAAGAGTGAACTTTGCTTGGCGATTCGGGATCCTAGTACGCTTTTCATACATTGATTTCTTCAAACTTTTGCATTTAAACATCACTTTTACATTTGATTCATAATTTTAGTTTAATTTATAGATTAGTCATAGTTTCATCATAAAGTCACAAAAATAACCATATTGAGTTTAATAGATTCGATTAAGGTCGCAATAATAGAACTCAAGTTAAATCAATCCTCGTGGGAACGATACTCGAAATTTTAGGATTTCCACTTTATTACTTGTCAACGAACCGTACACTTGCGGTGATTTTATTCGAAACATATTTTCGTGAACAAGTTTTTGGCGCCGTTGCCGGGGATTGAGTATTAACTTGATTTTTGTTATTTAGACACTAATTCGAACTTGTTTTCTTTAGTTTTATTTTATTTTATTTTTCGTTCAATTACTTAGGTTGAGCTAAGTGCTGCTACTGTTTTTGCCTTTTCAGGTATTGCATGCGAAGATCAATCAGCTGTGAATTATTTCAAGTTGATTTGGAAATTGAACGAACCTTTCATCGCAGACAGAGAGAAGCAAGAGCAGCACATCAGGTCAATCAAGGACAAATCGAAATGGCTGATCAACAACTGGAACCGAGGATAGGTCATGCAGCGCCAGCCAATGCTGAAGCTCAGGATGATGGGAATACTATACTTGGGGATTTTCTAGCACCGTACGTTGTTCAAAGCTTCGATCCAAAGCATCGTTTACCCAAGCATTCGGACAAATTGAACTTTCAATCAAGACAAATATCATCCAACTCTTTCGGAATGGACATCAATTTTACTTAACGACCTAACGAGAATCCACATACACATATATCCCGTTTCTTGGATATGTGTCAACACTTCAAATACCCTGGGATATCAGAAGATGCAATCAAACTAAGGCTGTTTCCGCTAACTCTTCGGGATAAAGCACTTGAGTGGCTCGATTCACTCCCGGTGACGAGCATAACTACTTGGAATGACTTGACTCAGAAATTCTGCACCAAATACTTCTCACCGGCTAAAGTGGCGAGATTGAGGCACGACATATCAATTTTTAGCCAACATGAAACTGAATCACTTGATGAAGCGTGGAGTAGGTTCAAGGGCATGCTAAGAAAGTGTCCTCAACATGGATACGACAAGAAAGAACAAATCAGATACTTCTATTGGGGACTAACACCAACTTTTAGAAGCATGGTAGATTCGTCATCAAATGGTTCCTTAACCACCAGGTCAGTCGAGGGAGCTTGGGAGTTGTTTGAGAGAATGGCTAATACCTCAGCCATGTGGTCTACAGATAGAGTGGGTGCAAAGAAAACAGTTGGAGTGTATGAGGTAGATACCTATTCGGCATTATCTGCAAAGATTGACTCCTTGTTTCACAAGATAGAGGGTATAACACACTCCTTGTAAAATCATCTATTTCATGTGGATGCACGAAGAACACCACATTCTTCAATGACTGGAACTCCAGTCACATTCACTTGATCTTCAGAAACTCTGACATATATAAAGGAAGTAGCAGTTTGGTATTTGGATTATGAATGTGATGTTTTTCTCATCAAAAGAATAATAGAATGTGTTTTTCTCAATAATCAATCTTATCAAACCGTTCTATAATGTTTCGATATTTATATGTAGGTTAGGAAATGAATGAGCCAAACAAAAAGCCTTTAAAAAATAAAATAAAAATTTCTCTGATGACACTGTCGCTCGAGCGAAAGGTAAGCAACAGTCGAGCGACATGTTGTCGCTCGAACGAAGGCAAGGCAACGGGTGGGCGATCCAGTTTCTGTTTCTGACACTTGAGCCAAACCTTAGCGGAAAGCTAGCGGAATTCCGACGCCATTTTTCATTATTTTCCATTCTCGAAACCTAGACCTAAAATATCATAACTTTCACTAATTGCACACTGCCCCTTGACTTTTTATAACATATCAACTTTAGTCATTTTTGTTCAAAGATTTGCCAATTACATTAAATACCTAACAAGCTCTCCATTTGACATTCTGTGACAAAATTACAATCTAACTCAAGGCAGTAGTAAATTAAAATTACAGACTTAAATCAACTGACACAACCAACAATTGTTTTGAACGAATTCCGCATTTCATTTTTCAATACCTATTTCCTGAAATAGATAACTCAAATACCCAGTGTAAAATGTATGTGAAACAGTATTAAGTGTAAAAATAGTTCAAGCAGATCATAGTGTAAAAGTGATTTAAGCAGTTAATAACTCATAATGCAACTTTTCAGTTTCATATCATATGCTAAATTAAGATGTAATATCAATGCAATCCAACATACCAAAACGAAACATTGATACTACTAAAATATCAAAACTTAATCTAGCAAAAACTGAAAATATATCATATAATCAGAATCAAACGTTTTAGATACATCAAGTAGATAAAAACATATACATCTTGTTAAAGCAAGAATATCTACTCCATTATAATATCTACTCTTCCTTTTTGTCACAAAATGACAAGGGAATAATGTATAGCCAAGGAACATCACACGAAAATGCTTTGCATCCTCCAATGGGACTATAAAATTTTAGCATTAACACATAATAACTTAAAAATACAGTTATGAACATGCACAAAGATAAGCAATGAACAGTAAACCTTCTCACATGCTCAGTTCACGTTATCATGGAGTAAATTGTATAAGCGACCCATATGTGTAAAGTGTCACCAATTCTTTGAAAATATGACTCCAAACCTTAAATTTGTGAGAAAGGACACGCTAAACATCACTGCCAATAAGTTTATTCCCTTACTTATGAAAGTCAAACCATGTAAAGAATAATAGAACCTATAATAGAAAGCTCATAATCTTTCTCCTCGAGTATGAGCATAATATTTTATTTCACATCATGCAATAACCAAAGCTCATTATAACATTCATTATCTTAAGTGCAGTATTTTCTTCATTAAACAACTAAAATGACTCCTGTAGCGAGCTTTAGGCCAGTTAACCCAAGTCAGTTGACCATATGCACCTAGTTATGAGAAACCCTGCAAGCTTAACTGCTCGAGCCAAATAGGCTCTGAAGAAAAACATTAGATATTGAGTTTTTTGAATGATTATTTTATTTTTGATAATACCACGAATAAACTTGAGCTTAGGTCTAATATATATGGTCAATTCATGTTCGAAGTCACCTTACTAACATGTGATTGACATCCCAAATCTCACACACGAGGTAGAGTCCCATTTTCAAGATCATAGAGCGTGCAGTGTAGATGGTACATGATGACTCATATACTAAGAACTCTATGAATAACCTAAGCCAGCAATGGAAATGATGTTACAGTTTATTGATTAGCCTCATGCCCGATCACAGCAAACAGATCCAAGTATATCATATGTTAAGCTGTAAAAGCAACATCCATATTTGATTTTTTTTTTTTAAATTTTCAAAATTTTTGAATTGTGGTGTTTTTCAATTTAAAATAGAAAATAGGAAACACAATAAAAAAAGACAACACTCGAAAAAGTAAAAGTAAGAACAATACGAAGTATGCATAAATATAAGGCACACAATGAAAAAGAACGAGCATGTATAAAAAATAATCAATGAGGTACACAAAAACCAATAGCCGTATGAAGAAATTCAAATCTTAGACCATCCAATGGCTTTGTAAATAGGTCAGCTAGAGATGTGCTCAAGGGTTATAATGCGGTTCTCTACAAGCTCTCAAATAAAATGATGACGTCTATTAATATGTTTGGTTCGAGAGTGTTGAACAGGATTTTTGGAAATATTAATGGCGCTAGTGTTATCATAAGATACAGTCATAGTCCCTTGTTCAATACCATAATCACTCAACATCCGCTTCATCCAAAGTAGTTGAGTGCAGCAATTTTCTGCGGCTATATATTCGGCCTCTGCCGTTGAAAATGAGATATGATTTTTTTTTTTGCTCATCCAAGCGACAAAGTTAGCACCAACATAAAAAATCCTCCAGAAGTACTCTTTCTATCATTGGCATTTTTAGCCCAATCAGCATCGGAATAGCCAGCAAGATCAAGAGGAGAATACCGAGAGTACATAATCCCATAATCAACGGTACCATTTACATATCTAATGATACATCGCACGGCGCTCAGGTGGGATTCCTTGGGATCAGCCTGAAAACGTGCACAAAATCCTACACTAAAGGCTATGTCAGGTCTACTAGTAGTGAGATAAAGTAAACTACCTATCATATTTGTACAGTATCTGATCAACACTCTTACCAATAGGATCATGACCTAACTTGACACTGGTGCTCATGGGGGTCCTAGTGTATTTCTTGCTATCTAATCCAAAACGCTTGACAAGATTTTTTGCATACTTCGACTGTGATATGAATAGTCCATCATCAGTTTGATTAATCTAGAGACCTAAAAAGTAATTTCATTCACCATTCAAACTCATCTCAAATTCTTGCTTCATGCATTTAGCGAAATCATAAGCAAGTAAATCAACAGGAAAACCAAAAATGATGTAATCAACATATATATGAGCTATGGTGATGGTTTCCTCAATACGTCTTATAAATAGGGTTCCATCTGCACCATGAGTTATGCAGTAAGCCTATCATACCAAACTCTGGGTGCTTGTTTAAGAGCATATAAAGCTTTATTAAACCTATAAACATAATGTAGATATTTAGGATCAATAAACCATTTAGGTTGTTCAACATAGGCTTCTTCCTGAAGTATTCCATTCAGAAAGGCACTCTTGACATCCATTTGATATAATTTGAATCCTAAAGTGCAAGTAACAGCCAAGAGTATCCTAATGGATTCAAGTCTTACTACTAGGGCAAATGTTTCATCAAAATCTACACCTTCCACCTTGGTATATCCTTGGGCTACTAACCTATTCTTATTTCTAGTTATAGTACCTTGATCATCGATTTTGTTCTTAAATATCCATTTAGTACCTATAACATTACAATCATCAGGCCTAGGAACTAAATCCCAAACTTTGTCTCTCACAAACTGATTTAGCTCTTCATGCATTGCGTTAACCCAATATTCATCCCTAAGAGCTTCTTCGACCTTTGTAGGCTTAATTTGAGACACATAGCTAGCATAAGTCAAGTTGTTTAATACCCTCTTTCGAAGTCTCATCCCTTCTTCTTAATCTCCAATAATATTAACTTTAGGATGGTTCGTCTTAACTCTGGACGAATGTTCTTTAAGATGTTTAGATTTATCATCAGGTGTGGACCCCATATTAGGAGTATCTAAACCAGTAGTAGTTGTATGTAAGGGATCAGGAACTAAAGTTTCTCTGGGTTCAGTTACAATGTCAGAACCAACATTCAAGTGTTCCAGATCTACACAATCTTCTCCAATCTCCCCCTCACTACGGGCATCATCCACCACTACATTGATGGATTCCATCACAACTTATGTACAAGTATTATATACCTGATAGGCTCGACTATTTCTGAAGTATCCTAGGAAAATTTCCTCATCACTTTTGGAATCAAACTTTCCCAGATTTTCTCTATCTCACAGAATGTAGCATTTGCTTCCAAACACACGAAAGTACTTGACAGTAGGCCATTTACCTTTCCAAATCTCATAAGGTGTCATACCAGTTTTAGGTCTAAGATAAACCCTATTTACTCAGTGACATGCAGTGTCGTTAGCTTAACCCAGAAATGCATAGCTAGTCCCTTACCATGAAGCATAGCTCTAGCCATTTCTTGAAGCACACGATTTTTCCTCTCAACCATCCTATTTTCTTGTGGAGTGATTGGTGAGGAGAACTCATGTTGAATTTCCTCCTCCAGGCACAAGTTCTCAAGATTAGAGTTTTCAAACTGTTTTCCATGATCACTACGAAATCGTGATATGGTAAAGTCTTTTTCATTCATAAGCCTCTTGCACAATGAGATGATAAGATCGCACACCTTAGTTTTATCTCTCAACAACTCAATCCATGTATATCGAGAAAAGTTGTCAACCACAACCAAGATATATCGTTTACCACCAAGACTTTCGGTCCTTGATGGTCCCATCAAGTCCATATGGAGTAATTCGAGTGGCTTGCTTGTCAAGGTCTTAGAGGTTTGTTTATGAGGAACTCTAAGTTGTTTACCTTGTTAACATGGGCTACATACAGTTGTATCAATATTTTCAAGTTTAGGTAAGCCATTTACAAGTTCCTTCTTGGCGAGTTTAGACAAACTTCTATGGTTCATGTGACCAAGCTATTGATGCCACAGTTCAGTGACATTAATCTTTGCACTGTTGCACACGTAGTTGGAATTAGGAAGAACTCCATAACAATCATATAAAGTTCTTACACATTCGAGGACAATGTTACCAGTAGAATCATATACGATATACCTTTTCTGGACAAAAGTAACTTTGAAATCAGCATCGCATATTTGATTAATGTTTAACAAGTTGGACTTTAACCCTTTCATATAAAGTACATCTAGGATAGCAAGCAATTCATCTATATTAACGACAACTTTTCCTAGAATAGGTGTAGTAGCTCCATCCCCAAAGGTAACCACACCACCGTTCCAATCATCGAGAGACGAGAACAAGGCTTTATCACCACACATGTCGTGAACACACATTATCAAGATACCACATGGAGTTATTTTGAGCTTTAAGTGCAACGTGAGCAACATAGCAATTCAATTGATCTTCAAACTTAGAGAGATAGCTATTCTTTACCTAAACCTTCTTAAGTAGAAGTGATTCGAATAACCGAGTCATCATCTCAGTTAAGTGCTAACCTGATAGGCGAAGAAGTTAACCGTGCTCGAGACATCCTGACTTTTACTTCTAGTCACGAGTTTACGATACTTAGGTCTTGTGTGTCCCAGTGCACCATAATGGTGACAGGTGGGAATAAACCTATATTCAAACCTGTTCGGCGGTTGTTGCCGATAAGTAGGACTATTGACCCTACGTTGTTTAGTAGATCTTGATCCAAAGATATTCGTGCCCTTGTGCTCAGGATTAACAGCATTCCGAGCTTTGTTAGTGGTTGGGACGAATGTGGTCTTGGATATACTAACAGTAGTATCACCATTTTGAACGTAACCTAGACCATGCCTATTTCCAATAGGCTTGTTCATCCCCAGCAGATTATCAAGTTTATGCGAACCGCTCATAAATGATTGGAGTTGAGTATTAGATTTTTCAAGATCACTTGTTAAGGATTTAACTTTGGCTTCCAAGTTTTCGTTAACAAGCTTCAACTTACTCAGATTTTTCGTAGAGTCCTGAAAGTCACCTATGAGTTTTTTTTTCTCTCTCTCTCTCTCTCTTTCTTTCAAGATCGTCTACCTTTTTCAGTACAGCTTTGTTGACTTTTTAAATCTTAAGACTCTCTTCAAATAGTTCACGATAAGATTCATGAATATCATGTTCATCCTCATATTCTTTATCAGATTTATCACTTTTTTCATCACTTCCAACCTTATCAATCTCCTTATCAGACTCAATTGTAGCTATGGATGTAAGGCCATAAAGTTTTTTTCATCTTCACCACCAGAGGTATCTCTCCGAAACTTGAATCTAATTCAACATCACTCAAGGTCACTGCTAAAGCCTTACGTCTTTCTTTATTTAAACTCTTTTTCAAGTTAGGACATTCATTCATATAGTGACCGTAACCCTGACACTCATGGCATCTAACATATTGAGTTTTCTTGAGGCTTTCTCTTATCTCTCATCACCTTCTAAAATGTTTTAACAAAATAAGCTATTTCGTCATCCCTAAGCGTCTCAGCATCAGTAGATTCACCATCTTCTTCTCTAATCGTATTCACGGCTATGGATTAAACCTTTATAGGTTGAGAAATGGTGAGTTCATAGGTTTGAAGGGATCCTATGGTTCTTCAATTTTAACAGTCTCATGCATTGAAACTCTTTAGCAGTCTCACACATTGAAAATCTCCTAAACTCTTCTACAGACACAGCCATGAACAGGGCATGAATGCCCTTGCTGCTCCTGTTACACTTAACTAAGTCATCTTTAGTTCATAATGAAATATCACTGGGTTTAACTATACCAGTAATAGTAGTTGAAGGTTGAGTCCAACCAGTTTGAATGCTAATCCAGATACTTTCATCCAAAACTTTAAGGAAGGCTCTCATTCGAGCTTTACAATAAGCATAGTTACTTCCGTTGAAAAACTGAGGCATAGACAATGACTATCTCATCTAGAATTTATTAAAGGTTAGGAATCGAATTAAGGCTCTGATACCAATACGTAGTTCAACCCTAACAACACCTAAAGGGGGTGAATAGGTGATTTTGCTGAATTAAAAATTACTTAACAATTAAATAGCAACACGTCACTATTAATTATTTTCTAGATGGTTAATTATGCAATTCAGTTATTCCTATGTTGAAATACCGCAGTTAAGTAAGCAATAAACGAACACAAGAATTGATTACGGAAAAACCCAACTGGATAAAAACTCCGGGCACTTTGCCAGTCAACAATCCACTATAAACGATTTATAACTTACAGTCTACCGGACTAGACTACAACACGTATTATCTAATCTCCTAACTGAAATTCCAATAGCTCTCCTGGATTCTGTGCTCTTGCACCAACTCCCAGCTGCAGTTTCCAAAGCTTTCCTGGATTGCGCTTTCTTGCAGCAACTCCCAGCTTTGTGAAATCGTCTATCTCCTGTAAATGCACGGACAACACCGCGTTCTTCAATGACTGGAACTCCAGTCACATTTCCTTGATCTTTAAAAACTCTGACATATATGAAGGAAGTAGCAGTTTGGTATTTGGATTATGAATATGTTGTTTTTCTCATCAAAAGTCAATAACAGATCAAATGTTGAAAGCAAAATATATGAAGATGATCTCAATGGAATGTGTTTTTTTCAATAATCAACTTTATCAAACTGTTCTATAATGTTTAGATATTTATATGTAGGTTATGGAATGAATGAGCCGGATAAAAAGTCTTTAAAAATGAAATAAAAATTTCTCTGATGACACTGTCGCTCGAGCGAAAGGTGAGCGACATTCGAGCGATAGGTTGTGGCTTGAGCGAAGGCAAAGTGACAAGTGGGCGACGCAGTTTCTATTTTTGACGCTTGAGCCAAACCTTGGCGAAAATCTAGCAAAATTTCGATGCGGTTTTTCATTCTTTTCCATTCTCGAACCCTAAACCTAAAATATCACAACTTTCATTAATTTCACACAACTCCTTGACTTTTTACAACATATGGATTTTGATCCTTTTTGTTCACAGACTTGCCAATTACATTAAATACCTAACAGAATACACGTTTACTACAAGAAATAGGCCGATGTCGTACAGGGGCTTTTTTGGACTTTTTCCTAAAATCTTGTATGAGCTCTAAAGTCTTGTATGGACTAGGTATAGGGTTAGTATATATATTGATGATGTAACCTCAATTTTCATGCTGAATAAAATCATCTACACTTCGCTACATATGGATGTAGGTACATAGTTGAACCACATTAAATCCCTATGTTGATTTTTGCATTTTCACTTCTCTATTATTGCGTATAAATTCCAACAACTGATATTGGAGCGTCAAGTTGAGATGGTGAGTTCTTCAATTGCAAAAATTCGATGTGATAAAGTTCAACGGAACTGGGAATTTTGGATCATAGTAGCGAAAAAAATCATCAAGTGTTAATAGTGTCATCAGATGGGATACTTTAAGAAGGATTGTTTGAATAAAAAGTAGGGTGATGAAAAGAAATGTGATGTGTCCTCAGACTCGGCTACTGTTGTAGAAAGAAATTCGGATTCTGGAGATGAGGACATGTTATTAGTCTTTACAGATATCTTTGACAGATTATCTCACTTTTAGGTACTGGATTCAGCATGTTCATATCACATGTGTCCCTACTGGGACTAGTTTGATTCGTATCATTCAAGTAATTTTGGATTTGTTATGATGGGTAATGATGCATCATGTAAGGTCATTGGAATGGGGTTAATAAAATTTAAAATGTTCGATGGTGTGGTAAGGATTTTGGAGGATGCTAGTCATGCGTGAGTTGAGAAAAAACATAATTTCTTTGAGCACTTTAGACACCAGTAGCTATTCTGATAAATCAAAGTATAAGGTCATAACAATGAAGAAATGGCTATGGTTGTGATAGAGGGTCAGAAATTGGCAGGGAATATTTACAAACTATTGGAGAATATAGTTGTTGGTGAAGTTACCTCAACATAATTTAAGTCAGATAGAGCTATCTCATGGCATATCCGACTGGGATATATAAGGGAATATGGTATGATTGAGCTTCACAAGAGGAAATAGTCAAGAGTACAATTCAAGACAGAAAGAGGGCATTCTTGATTATATGCATTCTAATGTTTGGAGATCAGTAATGGAGTTGTCTAAAGGTGGATCTCAATATTTCATTGCATTCATCGACGAGTTCTCTAGAAAAATCTGGGAGTATTTCACAAAGCACATGTCTGAAGCTTTTGTCGAATTCATATTGTAGAAAGCAGAGCTACAGAACTAGACGTGCACGAAACTTAAGTACCTTGGGATAAATAACAGTACAGAGTACACAAATCATAGTTTCTGAAACTTTGTGAGAAATGTGGTATTTAGCAATAATATACAGTTTTCAATATACCATAGCAAAATGGTGAAGCGAAGATGATGAACAGAACAATTGCAAAACGGGAAAGATATAGGGCTTCCAAAGAATTTTTTGGGTAGAAGCGGTGAAGATGGCATGTTATGTCATAAACTGATCACCGCGGGCAGAACTAGATGGGAAGGTTGCAAAGGAAGTTTGGACATGTAATAAAGTTGATTATTTTGGATTAAGAGTATTTGGGTGTTCGGCTTATGTGCATGTATCTAGTGATTAGAGATCTAAGCTTGATCTAAAATCAAGAAAGTGAACTTTTCTAGGTTATGTTAAGGGTGTAAAATGGTACAAGTTTTGGGATCTAGAGGCAAAGAAGATGGTGATCAGCAGGGATACAGTCTTTGATGAAGCATTTAAGCTTAAAGCTTCGCCATATAAAAAGAAACTCAGTCCAGGCGAGGGCAACTATAATAGCCAAATGGTACAGGTAGAGCTTGACTATATTGACATTGAGATTGATGCTCAAGGAGTAGAGAATTATGGCTTTATAGAAAAGTAGTATCACAATATTACAGTAGATAGACCACGTTGCACTATCAACCATCGACGAAGCATGGATTCAATTTATTATGCACTCATTACCAGTAATAACGAACCTATAATTTTTTAGAATGTCATTGGTGGTCACGAGAAAAGTAAATAGATGGAGGCTATAATGGAAAAAATGAGTCATTGCATAAGCATGATACTTGAGATTTGGTGGAGTTTCTAAGGAGAAAGATACCGATAGGGTGTAAGTAGGTGTATAGAAAGAAAGAAGTAATGTTAGAAAAAGAAAAAGAAGAAGGAGAAAGATATAAGGCTTGGTTTGTTTCCAAGGTTACTCACAGAGGAAGGGAGTACATTATGATGAGATCTTTTCTCTGATCACTAGACATACTTCTATTAGGATAGTCTTAGCAATGGTGGCCAATTTTGATTTAGAGTTAGAGCAGCTGGATGTAAAGATCACTTTCCTTCATGGTGATTTGGAGCATATTTTCATGGAGCAGACAGTAGGGTTCTTAGAAATAGGAACATAAAATCTTGTGTGTAAACTGAAGAAGTCTTTAGATGGGTTTCAACAGTCTCCACAACAATGGTATAAGAAGTTTGGCTCCTACATGATTCAGATTGGCTATAGTCACTGTGAGTATGATTGTTGTGTTTACTATAGAGTTCTTGAGAATGATAACATCAATGAGGTAGATAGATTGAAGTCTTTATTGAGCAATAAGTTTGATATAAAAGACTTGGGACAGGCTAAGAAGACTCTTGACATGAAGATCAATAGAGATAGGAAGGAAGGAAAATTATAGGTGTCTCAGAAAAATTATTTGAAGAAAGTGTTGGAGAGATTTAGCATGTTCGATGAAAAACCAGTGGGTACAACATTAGCAAATCACTTCAAATGTCTACTAATCAATGCCCAACAAATGAATAAGAAATTGTAGAGATGTCAAAGATTCCCTACGCCAGTGTAGTGAGATGTTTGATGTATACAATGATTTAGCACATGCAGTCGGTGTGGTGATCAAGTACATGGTTAATCTAGACAGAGATTATTAGAGAGCCATGAATTGGATTTTCAGGTACTTGAGAGGCACAATGGAGTGTGAAATCATGCTTGACACATAAACATGATAATGTTTAAGTTCAAGAATACATAGATGTAGATTATGCAGCGACTTCGATGACAGGAGGTCCCATATAGGTTATTTTTTCACACTTTTAGGGGGCCTATATGTTGGAGATCAAAGGTGTAATCACTTGTGGCATTATCCACAATTGAAGCAGAGTACATGGTGGCAACAAAGGCAGCCAAAGAATTATTATGGTTGAGAAGGCTGGTCAAAGAGCTTGGGATCAAGCAAGATGGAATAAAGTTGTATTGTGTTAATCAGAAAGCCATCTTCTTAGCAAACAACCAGGTTTATCATGCAAGAATCAAGTATATTGATGTGAGATTTCACAAGATACGGGAGTTGGTTACTTCAAAAAACTGCTGCTAGAGAAGGTGCATACCTCGGACAAATTGTGAGCACTGGTTCGTGTGACGACCAAAAGGTGAAAAAATGTTTTGTAAAAGTTGTTTGCTAAGATGTTTGAAAAAATCTAATTGTAAAAAACTTTATTTGACTCAACAACTCAGCAAACTTAAATCCGACTTTGACTTGATTAAGGGCATTAATTCCGATGGATCGAAGCAACATTAAGAAACGTCTATAAATATTGTATTAGTCTTGAGCAAAAATATAATGACTACATCGTTTTGTTTGATAATGAAATTCCTTACATGCAAAGTTCTTCTTCCAATTTGCATAAATTTTTAGATCAATTAAACAAAAACTCTTTCCCTTAAAATGTTAAACAAATTTTAGCAGTAATCTTGATTTTTCAAGCTGCTCCAATTGTTTTTTTTTCCACCTAAATTGTAAAAAATGTAATAAAAAACAAGTTAAATTAAGCCCTTGTTTGATTTTCATTCTTTGGGAATCTCTTCTTTTCCATGCTCATTTCAACCATGCATTCTCAAAAAATAAATCTTTTCACGTTTCGAAGAATTATTTCTCAAAGAATCATTATCAAACAAGAGATGAAGTGTGTGTATTGAAGTTAATCAAAAATTTGAAACTTTGCAAAGAAGAAAATTACGTTAAAAATACATTGTCATCCTTGACATACAATATCCCTTCAGTAAGTTGATGCTCCATGTCCTGCAATTCATTAAAGCTCAAGCCTTGAAGACCCTCTCCCACAATCCATCTTCGATTTCAAGACATTGGTAAAACATCTAATGGGTTCAAACAAGTTTTTGGATTTTAATTAAATCTTATGTTGTTACATTTGACATCTAATATTATCATCATTTACATACTACTAAAAACTTATTTTTGACAATAAATTTTGTGGAAGTAATGTTAAAACGATGACGCTACAATCATCTTGCCAACATATTCTATTTTCCATTGTTTGATGAAATAATTCATATAATGATAGATATAGGAATTGTTGGTTTTTTTTGATACCCAATAAATCTAGTGTGATGATGTTAAACTGATGTTAGATAAATTCAATATCGAAACCTAAGATTGATGACCCAACCTGAAACTAGTTAGGTTCATTTGAAGCGACCTAATTTTAGTTAGAGATGCTCATGGCCTGTCCCACTCCTTTGGAAGGCTTATGAGAATTGACCCACTACTCGGCATACTTGGCCAATGTATTGGATTGGACTTGGCCACTCTCGTACCTAATGTTACCTATATATTGTTGCCTTGGTCTTGATGTTCACGTGTGTTTTGCCATTGTCTCTTGAAGAAAACGGCTTCCATCTTTTCCCTGCAAAAATCCTTCCCCTTTTCGTGTCTTAAGTGGGTACAATCAAAAGCAACCGGACAGTGGAATAGTTGAAGGTTTTAGGTAAAGATAAATTTGGGTGATTGATAAGGTTAAGATAGGTATATTGAGCCCGAACTCCACCTAATTGAAGGTCCATTTCACAACATTTGGTATTAGAGCCACATTGGTAGTAGAATTCTTGATCGAAATAGACCAGAATTGAAGCAAAAATCGGCTAAAACAAAACTGTCCAAAATTTCCCAAAAAAATTGGACTTGCAATAGACGATTCCGGCCAAACCAAGAGGCAGTTGAGGAAATGGAGGCCAGAAGCATGATTTACAGGTGAAGGCACTCTTGGGGGTGACATTAGGATTGAGGTTATCGTACGAGATAACATTGCTTGCGATAGAAATTTAGAAATTATTTGTTCTGTTTAAAGTGTTGATTTTGATCAAAAGTTGGTAATTGCTTCTATGCTTTATCTATTATTTAGTCACTGTGTGAGATTGCTTTGCATGAGAATTTGAATGTTTTGTTGACGTACCTTTTTGTTGCATTGATTATTCTATTAGAACACCTAAACTTGACCCGTTTGAACATTCTCTTGATCCTGAGATCTTGAATCTCACGAAACCTTGGAAATCTAGAATGGTGTATATTGCTATCTTATGATTACTTTGTATGATCTGTTTGTGCACTTTGGTTGTTCCGTCTTTTCAAAATATCTTCACATTTTGAAGTTGAAATTTTCAATGAAAAAGAGAATTTTTCAATTTGGCAACAGAAGATGAAGGGAATTTTGGTTTAACAAAAAGTATCAAAAGCCATAGATGGAAAATTTTCTACAAATGTAACAGAAGCACAAAAAGAAGAATATGATGAACCTGCCTATACTTCAATTATTTTACTCCTATGTGACAGTTATTTGAGAAAAGTTGGAAAACTTATATTTGCTTAAATCTACTCCTAATAAGTTGTACTTGCTTGAAAGATTTTTCAGTTTTAAAATGAATCCTTCAAAGGATTTTGATGACAATCTAGATATTTTCAAAAAACATGTTCAAGAAATCATTAATTGTGATGAGAAAGTGTTTGAAACATATAAGATCATTATTTTGCTGAATTCTATGCCTGATTATATAGAGAGGTTAAGAATGAATGGTAGGGACACTTTAGCACTCGAGATGGTCATAGATTTCCTTAGGAGTAAGGAGATAGAGATTAAGGCTGAAAAGAGAATAAGAAAAGTGGTGAATTGCATATGATGACGAGTAGAATGAAGCTTAAGTAGATGAATTTGGGTAGAACTCAAGATAATAGTGATTCAAGTAACGACTCGAGTGATGAAGGTGGTAAGAAGAAGGGCAATAGATGGGACAAGTCTAGTGGTAGACGGTCTTACAGTTGTAGTAAGACTGGACACTTTATTAGGGACTATTCCAAAAAGAAGGATAAGATGAGAGATAAAGTGAATGTGGTTTTAGGGTCGAGTGATGACCATAGCGAGGTTTATTGAGAGTAAACCTAGTTACTACATGTGAATTCGTATATAATTGTTTCTGCATGTGTGTGATTACTTAATTCTGTTGCATGGTTATATGTGCATTTCGATGTGTTTGATATGTGCATTTGCATGAATTTGAGAGCAATTTAACTACTTAGTGTAATTGTTTGCATGCATAGTGGGTAAGATGCATTAGCAGTATGTGTGTTAAGTGTCTATAGGTGAGATAGAGTATATATGCCTAGGGATACATTCGTGGTTTGTACCAGAGATTTGGAGTGTGACATTTGGATCACGAGTGGATGGGTGATTAAATGTTGGAATCATTTATCTATGAAGAGACCATGATCAGATGGAATGTGAGAGAGACACTTCTATCACTTCTGTTAGGTGGAGACCCATTATCCATTTAGGTTGGGAGAAGTGGTGTGGAGATAAAGGATTATCCTAAGGAATTAGGAACTATAAACATCTACCAATTAGACATGTTTGAGTGATCAGTCTAGTAAGCATGGTGGGCGATGAAATGCGATATATGTTCTCGAGGCATGAGAAACACGGAATTGGATATGATAAGTATGGGGAAATCTTTTCATAGGGTCATTTATGCATTTGTTGCATATGTGTTTTGACAGTTTACTTAGTATTAATAAGTTGTTCTATGTGAACGTATTTTGGAAAACATTTGTGGATTATCCTATGTTATATCTCAATCGCATGATTATTATCTCTTGATTGTGTACTGGTGTTATCTGCTTCTACTTGGGTGTTCTTGACTATAATCCCGGTGAATACATGCAATAGGTATGGTATGTGTTTCAAGTTCGAAACACGAGGTAAGATTGGTGATACCAATTTTATTGGTTACCTTGATTATGCAAGTATAAACTTTATGTTTTTTTTTTGCTTACAGGTCGATTAAGTATCAAGGTGGAGATTTGATGGGTTTTTTGATACCCAATAAATCAGGAGCGATAATGTTAAACTGATGTTGGATAAATTAAATATCGACACCTCAGATTGATGACTTAACCCGAAAACTATTTAGGGCCATTAGAAGCAACCTAATTTTAGTTAGAGATGCTCATGGCCCGTTCCAATCCTTTGGAAGGCTTACGAAAATTGAACTACTACTCAGTATACTTGGCCCATGTATTGGATTGGACTTGGTGACACTCATACCTAATGTTACCTATATATTGTTGCCTTGGTCTTGATGTTCACGTGTGTTTTGCCATTGTCTCTTGAAGAAAACGACTTCCATCTTTTCCTTGCTTTGTGCGCACGACTGCCTTCTCTTCTTGGCCTTTGTGACTGCAAAACACCTTCCTTTTTTTGTGTACTAAGTGGGTGCAATCAAAAGCAACCGGAGTGTGGAATAGTTGAAGGTTTTGGGTCGAAATAAATTTGGGTGATTGATAAGGTTGAGATCGGTATACTGAGCCCGGATTCCACTAAATTGAAGGTCCATTTCGCAACAGGAATGTTACATCGTACACAATCCACATGCTTGACAATCGAATCCTTAGGGTTATGCATTCACACATTTTGTTAAAATTGCTTGCTAAAATGGTTTGAAAAAATCTAATGTGTAAAAAACATTATTTTGACTCAACAACATAGCAAACTTAGATTTCATTTTTTCTTGATAAAGAGCATTAATTTAAACAAATCAAAGCAACATTGACAAAGGTCAATAAATATCGTATTTCTCTTAAGCCTAAATAACAAATACATCTTTTCGTTTGATGATGAAATTCCTTGTATGCAGAGATCTCCTTCCAATTTGCAGATATTTCTAGATCAATGAAATAAACTCTTTAGATCAATGAAATAAAAACACTTTCCCTTAAAATGTTAAACAAAATTTAGCCATAATTTTTATTTCTCAAGCCGCTCCAATAGTTTTTTCTCCAAAATTGTAAAAAAATGTAGGAATTGTTCAAATTCTAGTTAAGTTAAGACCTTGTTCGCTTTTGAGGGAATCACTTTTTTTCCATACTCATTTTCACATTTTGAAGAATTACTTCTGAAAGAATCATTATCAAACAAGCGCTATCGTGTCTGTATTGAAGTTAATCAAGAATCCAAAACTTTGTCAAGAAGAAAATCGTGTTACGAATACCATGTCATCCTTGATATCCCTTCAGTAAGTTGATACTCCATATCCTGCAATTCATTAAAACTCAAGTCTTCTAGCTCCTTTCGCATTATCCTTCTTCAATTTCACAACATTGATAATAGATTGTAATGGGTTAAATCAAGTTTTTGGATTATAATTTAATCATATGTTGTTACCTCTGGTGTTTATTATTATCGACAATTACTTTCTACTAAAAACTTATTTTTTTTTCTATAAATTTTGCGGAGTTATTGTTAAAGCAACGGCGCTACCATCAACTTACCAACATATTCTATTTTCCATTGCTGGGTGAAATAATTCATATATATAATGATAAATACAGAAATGTTACATCTTGCACAATCCGTGTGCTTGACACAAGCAATCGAATCATATCATTTATGCATTCACAAAAAATATTTTGTTAAAATTGTTTCCTAAGATTGTTTGGAAAAATCAAATGCATAAAAGTTATTTGACTTAGCAACACAGCAAACTTAGTTTTGATTTTGACTTGATTACCAGCATTAATTCCAACGAATCAGTGCAACATTGAGAAAGATCTGTATCCTTGAGCATAAATATAACAACTACCTCGGTTTGTGTGATAATGAAATTCCTTATATGCAGAGATCTCCTTCCAATCTGTACATATTTTTAAATCTATGAAATAAAAAATCTTTCCTAGAAAATGTAACCCAAATTTTAGCCGTAATCTTGATTTTTCAAGCTGCTCCAATAGGTTTTCTCCTAAATTGTAAAAATGTAGAAATTTATCAAATTCTAGTCAAGTTATGCCCTTGTTTGATTTTGATTCTTTGGGAATCACTTCTTTTCCACACTCATTTCAACAATACATTCTCATAAAATTAACAATTTCACGTTTCGAATAATTACTTCTCAAAGAATCGCTATCAAACAAGCGCGAAAGTGTGTGTATTGAAGTTAATCAAGAATCCAAAACATTGTCAAGAAGAAAATTAGGTTATGAATACCTTGACACACAATATTCCTTCTGTAAGTTGATGCTGCATGTCCTGCAATTCGTTAAAGCTCAAGCCTGCGAGCTCCTTTCGTATCATTCTTCTTCAATTTCATGACATTCATAACAGAATCTAATTGGTTAAAACAAGTTTTTGGAATATATTTTAATGATATGTTGCAACCTTTGGTGTCTAATATTATCAAAATTTGCTTTCTACAAAAAACTTGTTTTTGTCATCAATTTTTGTGGAGCTATTGTTAGAGCAATGGTGCTGCCATCAACTTTCCATCGTATACTATTTTCCATTGTTTGGTTAAATGATTCGTATAATGATAGATATAGGAATATTACATCGTACACAATCCGTGTTCTTGACAACTGAATCCTCTTGTTTATACATTCACACAACCAGATATTTGATTCTGTACCTCTTACCTGCTTACCTCGATGCAATATACAACTACAGTATTGTGACATATTACTTAAACTCATAGATAGTGAAATTCATGTGCACGTGATAAAATCGTGCAAACTGGTGCGTGGAACGACCAAGAGGTGAAAAAAAATGTTTTGTTAAAAATGTTTTGCTAAGATTGCTTGAAAAAATACAACGTGTAAATTAAAATCGTTATTTGACTCGGCAACACAGAAAACTTAGATATTATTTTGACTTGAATCAAAGCAACATTGACAAATGTCTATAAACATCGTATTTGTCTTGAGCATAAATATAACAACTACGTCCTTTTGTTTGATAGCGAAATTACTTATATGCAGAGATCTCCTTCCAATTTGCATAGTTTTTAAATCAATGAAATAAAACTCTTTCCCTTAAATTGTTACACAAATTAGAGCTGTAAACATTATTTTTCAAGCTGCTCCAATAGTTTTTTCTACTAAATTGTGAAAAATGTAGGAATTATTCAAATTCTAGTTGAGTTAAATCGTTGTTGTTTTTTTTTTTTTTTTTTAATTCTTTGGGAATCACTTCTTTTCCACACTCAATTCAAGAACGCTTTCTCAAAAACTAATTTTTTTCACATTTCGAAGAATTACTTCTCAAATAATCAATTATCAAACAAGCGCTAGTGTGTGTATTGAAGTTAATCAAGAATCGGGAACTTTGTCAAGAAGAAAATTATGTTACAAATACTTTGTCATCCTTGACCCACGATATCCCTTCAGTAAGTTGATGCTCCATATCCTGCAATTCATTAAAGCTCAAGCTCTCGAGCTCTCTTCGCATCATTCTTCTTTAATTTCACGACATTGATATAGAATATAATGGGTTAAAACAAGTTTTTAGTTTATAATCTAATCCCATGTTGCTAGCTTTGGTGTCTAGTATTATTGACATTTACTTCTATTAGAAACTTCTTTTTGCCAATATTTTTTGTGGAGTTATTATTAAAGCAATGGCGCTACCATCAACTTCCTAACATATTCTATTTTCCATTGTTGGGTGAAATAATTCATATAATGATAGATATAAAAATGTTACATCGTACACAATCTGTGTGCTTGACAACCGAATCTGCATGTTTGTGCGTTCACTCAACCAGATATCTGATTCTGTAACTCCTACCTTCTTGTCCTCGATGCAACATTCAACTACAGTATTGCAGCATATTACTTAAAATCGTAAGTACTGAAATTCATGTGCTTGTGAGAAAATAGTGCACACTGGTGTGTGCGACGACCAAGAGGTGAAAAAAAATATTTTGTTAATATTGCTTGCTAAGATTGTTTGAAAAAATCTAATGCGTAAAAAATGCTATTGGACTCAACAACACAGCAAACTTAGATTTGATTTTGACTTGATTAAGAGAATTAATTCCAACGAATCGATGTAACATTGAGAAAGGTCTATAAATATCGTATTTGTCTTAAGCATAAATATAACTGTTGGATATGAGCTGCCTCACTATTCTAATCCTTTGGGCCTCTCTAGTTTGTTGGCCCTGTTCTTTTATAAGACTTGGGCTTGTGTGTGCTTTGTTTGGGCCAACCGGTTTGCTACTTTTAAGTTGGTGTAATCTTGGCTCTTCACGTGTCACACTCTAGACTGTTGGATGGAGAAATTGGAGGGTTGCTTTAAACTGTGTTCTGGACTCTTCGATTATGTAATTGGTTCACTTTTCTCTTCTGGGGTTTTTTCTCTCTTCATCTTCTCTCTTGAGTGGTTTTCTCTGTAATTGGTTCTTGAGATCCTTAGTGTGATCTGTAATATCTTGGTGATATTTTCAAGTGTATCTTGTATATACTAGTGAGAGGAAGCGAGAGAGAACTTGAAGAAATCTCTGAACTTTGTAATATTCTTAGTGGATTCGAGCCTAATCTACTTGGTAGATGCTCAACGGGTGAGTAGGCTTATTAGCTGAACATCCGGGCTCCCAAAGTGGGCGAAAAAATCATCGTGTTGCTGTTGTGTTCCTGCGATTTTACATTTTTGAGTTTTCTTGTTATGTATAATTGATTCTGGACCAACAATAACAAGCACGTTGTTTTCTTTGATATAAAAATTCCTTATATGTAGAGATCTCCTTCCAATTTGTTGACATTTTTAGATCAAGGAAATAAAAACTCTTTCCCTTAAAATGTTACATAAATTTTAGCTGTAATCTTGATTTTTCAAGCTGCTCCAATAGTTTTTTCTCCAAATTGTAAAAATTATAGGAATTATTCAATTTCTAGTTAAGTTAAAGCCTTGTTTGAGTTTGATGGTTTGGGAATCCTTCTTTTCCACACTCATTTCAACAATGCCTTCTCAAAAAATAACTCTTTCCATGTTTCGAGGAATTACTTCTCAAAGAATCATTGTCAAACAAGTGTTAAAGTGTGTGTGTGGTGAAGTTAATCAACAATCCTAAAGTTTGTCAAGAAGAAAATTATGTTATAAATACCTTGTCATCCTTGGAACACAACATGTCCTGCAATTCGTTGAAGCTCAAGCTTTTAAGCTCCTTTTGCATCATCCTTTTTCAATTTCACGACATTGATAATAGAATCTAATGGGTTAGAACAAATTTTCGGATTTTAATTTAATGATTTGATGCTACAATTGGTGTCTAATATTGTTGACATTTACATTCTACAACAAACTTCTTTTTGTCAATAATCTTTGTGGAGTTATTGTAAAAGAAATGGCGCTACCATCAACTTGCCAACATATTCTATTTTCCATTGTTGGGTGAAACAATTGATATAATGAAATATATAGAAATGTTACATCGTGCAAAATCCGTGTGCTTAACAATCGAATCCTCTCATTCTTACATTCAACAAAAATGTTTTGTTAAAATCGCTTGCTAAGATAGTTTTAAAAAAATCTAATACATAAAAAACATTATTTGAGTCAACAACACAACAAACTTAGATTTAATTTTGACTTGAATAAGAAAATTAATTCCTAAGAATCGTAGAAACACTGAGAAAAGTCGATAAATATCGTATTTGTCCTGAGCATAAATATAACTACAGCATTTTGTTTGTCAACGAAATTCATAATATCTGAGATCTCCATCCAATTGCATAAAAAACGTTATTTGAAAAAAATCTATGCGTAAAAAACATTATTTGACTCAATGATACAACAAACTTAGATTTTATTTTGACTTGATTAAGCAAATGCAACGAATCGATGCAACATTGAGAAAGGCCTGTAAATATCGTATTTGTATAAAGCATAAATATAACAAGTACATCATTTTGTTTGTAAAGGAAATTCCTTATTTGTAGAGATCTTCATCCAATTTACAGATATTTTTAGATCAGTGAAATAAAAACTCTTCCCCTTACAGTGTTACGCAAATTTTAGCTGTAATCTAGTTTTTTCATGCTGCTCCGATAGTTTTTTCCCCTAAATTGTCAAAAAAAAAAAAAAATGCGGGAATTAATCAAATTATAGTCAAGTTAAGCCCTTGTTTGATTTTGATTCTTTGGTAATCACTTCTTTTCCACACTCAATTTAACAATACAATCTCAAAAAATAACTTTCTCACGTTATGAAAAATTACTTCTCAATGAATCGTTATCAAACAGTCGCTAAAGGGCGTGCATTGAAGTTAATCAAGAATCTGAAACAATCATGTTACAGATACCTCGACGCACAATATCCCCTCAGTAAGTCGATGCTCCATAGCCTGCGATTCGTTAAAACTGAAGCCTTTGAGCTCCTTTTGCATCGTCCTTCTTCAATTTCACGAAATTCATAATAGAACCTAATGGGATAAAACAAGTTTTTGGATTACAAATTAATGATATGTTGCTTAGGGTTGGCAATTTTCTCCGCCCCGCCCCGAATGAGGCAAAAAAAAACCCTCCCAAACTGGTTCGGGGGCGGGGAAGGGGGTAAACTCGCCCCGCGAAGGAAAACAAAAAATAATTAAAGTTAAACCCGTCCTCGAATCCGCCCATCTTCATATGTTCCCCACTATATTTCTTCTTCTTCTCATCCATTAATTTCAAAATTTTCTTCTCTCAAAACCCATTTCTCTGCTTCAAAGGGTTTTTAGGGTACCCTATCTTTTTATTTATTTCCTTAAGGTTGAAGTCTTGAACTTGGGGAAAAATGGACAGAGGACTGTACAATCCTCGAACTGTTGAAGAAGTTTTTAGAGATTTCAAGGGTTGTTGAAGTGGCCTTACCAAAGCACTAATCACCGGTGTTTTAAAATTTTTTATTTTCACTCTTCAATTCTTATTTTTGTCTCACTTTTATCGTGCGAGATTTTTTCCCTTTGGTCTAATTTGGGATTTTTTACCTGCTATTTTTGTGGTGCAGATGTTTAAGAATTTTACCAGCGGAGTGAATCTTGTTAGGGTTTTTCTTAGTTTTTTGGGGTAATAACCAGGAACGTTGGAGCTTGGGTATTGAGATGTAGAGGAGGGAGTCGTTGCCACGAAAACATACCTGTTTGCCGTGATCTCTAGTTACGGAGCTTGTGGAGGAGGAGGAGGCGGCGGCAAAAAAAAAGGGGCAGTAAAAGGAGAAAGCCACCACCCAGCCCCGCCCCGCCCCATCTCAGGCGGGGAGGGGTCTGTCGTTGGGCCGGTCAAGGCGTGGGCGGGGCGGGGCGGGGTGGGGTGGGGGTGTCCCGCCCCACTGCCATCCCTAAAGTTGCTACCTTTGCTGTCCGATATTATCGATATTAACAATCCCCCGAAAAGCTTCTTTTTGTCAATAACTTTTGTGGAGTTATTGTTAAAGCAATGGCGCTACCATCAACTTACCAACGTATTCTTTTTTCCATTGTTACGTGAAATAATTCGTACAACGACAGATATAGAAATGTTACATCGGGCACAATCCGTGTGCTTGACAATGAAATCCTCTCATTTATGCATTCACAAAACGTGTTTTGTTGAAACTGTTCGCTAGGATTGTTTGAAATAATCTATTGCGTAAAAAATGTTATTTGACACAAAGAAAAGACTAACATAAATCTGATTTTGACATGATTAGGACAATTAATTGCAACGAATCGATGCAACATTGTGAAAGGTCTATAAATATTGTGTTTGTCTAGAACATAAATATAACGACTACATCATTTTGTTTGTAAACGAAATTCCTTATACGTAAAGATCTCCATCCAATTTGCAGATTCTTAGATCAGTGAAATAAAAACTTTTCCCATAACATGTTATGCAAATTTTAGCTGTAATCTTGATTTTTAAATCTGCTCCAATAGCCTTTTCTCCTAAATTGTAAAAAAAAAAATTCGGGAATTAATCAAATTCTAGTCAAGTTAAACCCATGTTCAATTTTGATTCTTTGGTGATCACTTCTTTTTCAACAATAGGTTCTCAAAAATTAACTTTTTCACCTTTGGAAGAATTACTTCCCAACGAACCATTATCAAACAATCGCTAAAGGGTGCGTATTGAAGTTAATCAAGAATCTGAAACTGTCAAGAAGAAAAAAATGTTACAAATATCAGGACACACAATATCCCTTCTGTAAGTTGATTCTTCTTGTCCTGCAATTCGTGTAAGCTCAAGCCTTCGAGTTCCTTTCGCATCATCCTTTTTTAGTTTTCAGAAACTGATAATAGAATCTAATGTGTTAAATCAGAATTTTGGATAATAATTTAATGATATCTTGCCACCTTTTGTGTCTAATATTATCGACATTTACGCTGTATGAAAAACTTCTTTTTGTCTCTAATTTTTGTGGAGTTATTGTTAAAGCAATGACGTTACCATCAACTGACCAACATATTCTATTTTCCGTTGTTGGGTTCAATAAATGGTATAACGATAGACATAGAAATGTTACATCGTGCACAATCCGTGTGCTTGACAATGGAATCCTCTCATTTATGCAATCACAAAACGTGTTTTGTTAAAATTGTTCGAAAAAGTCTATCGCATAAAAAACGTTGTTCGACTCAACGACCCAAACTGGTTCGGGGGCAGGGCGGGGTGGGGTACCCCCGCCCTGAACTCGCCCCGTGAAGGAAAACAAAAATTAATTAAAGTTAAACCCGTCCTCGAATCCGCCCATCTTCATATGTTCCCCACTATATTTCATATTCTTCTCATCCATCAATTTCAAAATTTTCTTCTCTCAAAACCCATTTCTCTGCTTCAAAGGCTTTTTAGGGTACCCTATCCTTTTATTTATTTCCTTAAGGTTGAAGTGTTGAACTTGGGGAAAAATGGACAGAGGACTGTACAATCCTCGAGCTGTTGAAGAAGTTCATAGAGATTTCAAAGGTTGTCGAAGTGGCCTTACCAAAGCACTGATCACCGGTGTTTTAAAATTTTTTATTTTCACTCTTCAATTCTTATTTTTGTCTCACTTTTATCGTGCGAGATTTTTTCCCTTTGGTCTAATGTGAGTTTTTTTACCTGCTATTTTTGTGGTGCAGATGTTGAAGAATTTTACCAGCAATGTGATCCTTGTTAGGGTTTTTCTTAGTTTTTTTTCTAGTAATAACCAGGAACGTTGGAGCTTGGGTATCGGGAAGTAGAGGAGGGAGTCGCTGCCGCGAAGACATACCTGTTTGCCGTTTTCTCTGGTTGCGGAGCCTGTAAAGGAGGAGGCGGCCGGTGGTGGCGAAACAAAACGGGGCAGCAAACGGGGAAAGCCACCGCCCCACCCCATGTTTGTTGGGGTGGGGCGGGGTGTGGGTGCCCCGCCCCGAACCCGCCCATAATGTTGCTACCTTTGCTGTCCGATATTATCGACATTTACACTCCCCAAAAACCTTCTTTTTGTCAATAACTTTTGTGGAGTTATTGTTAAAGCAATAGCGCTACCATCAACTTACCAACATATTCTTTTTTCCATTGTTACGTGAAATAATTCGTATAAGGACAGATATAGAAATGTTACATTGGGCACAATCCATGTGCTTGACAACTAAATCCTCTCATTTCTGCATTCACAAAACATGTTTTGTTAAAACTGTTTGCTAAGATTGTTTGAAATAATCTATTTCGTAAATAACGTAATTTGACACAACGACAAAACTAACTTAAATCTGATTTTGACTCGATTAAGAGAATTAATTCCGTCTAATCGATGCAACATTGTGAAAGGTCTATAAATATTGTGTTTGTCTAGAGTATACATTTAACAACTACATCATATTGTTTGTAAACGAAATTCCTTATATGTAAAGATCTCCATCCAATTTGCAGATTTTTTAGATCAGTGAAATAAACACTTTTCCCATAAAATGTTACGCAAATTATAGCTGTAATCTTGATTTTTAAAGCTGCTCCAATAGTCTTTTCTCCTAAATTGTCAAAAAATAAAAAAATAAAAAAAAAATCAGGAATTAATCAAATCCTGGTCAAGTTAAACCCTTGTTTGATTTTTATTCTTTGGTGATCACATCTTTTGCACACTCATTTCACCAATAGATTCTCAAAAATTAACTCTTTCACCTTTGTAAGAATTACTTCCCAACGAATCATTATCAAGCAATCCTTAAAGGGTGGGTATTGAAGTTAATCAAGAATCTGAAACTGTCAAGAAGAAAAAATTGTTGCAAATACCTGGACACACAATATCCCTTCTGTAAGTTGATTCTTCCTGTCCTGCAATTCGTGTAAGCTCAAGCCGTCGAGTTCCTTTCGCATCATCCTTTTTTGGATTTCAAAAACTGATAATAAAATCTAATGTGTTAAATCAGAATTTTGGATAATAATTTAATGATATCTTGCTACCTTTTGTGTCTAATATTATCGACATTTACGCTCTACGAAAAACTTCTTTTTGTCTCTAATTTTTGTGGAGTTATTGTTAAAGCAACGACGTTACCTTCAACTGACCAACGTATTCTATTTTCCGTTGTTGGGTTCAATAAATGGTATAACGATAGACATAGAAATGTTACATCGTGCACAATCCGTGTGCTTGACAATGGAATCCTCTCACTTATGCATTCACAAAACGTTTTTTGTTAAAATTGTTTGAAAAAGTCTATCGCATAAAAAACGTTGTTCGACTCAACGACACAACAAACTTAAATTCGATTTTGACTTGAGTAAGATAATTAATTCCAACGAATCGATGCGACATTGAGAAAGGTCTGTAAATATTGTATTTGTCTAGAGCATAAATATAACAACTACATCATTTTGTTTGTAAACGAAATATCTTATATGTAGAGATCTCCATCCAGTTTGCAGATATTTTTAGATCGGTGAAATAAAAACTATTTCCCTTGAAATGTTACACATATTTTAGATGTAGCTTGATTTCTAATGCTGCTCCAATAGTTTTTTTCTCCGTAATTGTCAAAAAAATTCGGGAATTAATCAAATTCTAGTCAAGTTAAGACCTTGTTTGATATTGATTCTTTGGCAATCACTTCTTTTCCACACTCATTTCAACAATGTATTGTCAAAAAATAACTTTCCCACGTAATGAAAAATTACTTCTCAATGAATCGTTATCAAACAGTCGCTAAAGGGCGTGCATTGAAGTTAATCAAGAATCTGAAACAATCATGTTACAGATACCTCGACACACAATATCCCCTCAGTAAGTCGATGCTCCATAGCCTGCGATTCGTTAAAACTGAAGCCTTCGAGCTCCTTTCGCATCGTCCTTCTTCAATTTCACGAAATTCATAATAGAACCTAAAGGGATAAAACAAGTTTTTGGATTACAAATTAATGATATGTTGCTTAGGGTTGGCAATTTTCTCCGCCCCGCCCGGAATGAGGGAAAAAAAAACCCGCCCAAACTGGTTCGGGGGCAGGGCGGGGCAGGGTACCCCCGCCCTGAACTCGCCCCGTGAAGGAAAACAAAAATTAAATAAAGTTAAATCCGTCCTCGAATCCGCCCATCTTCATTTGTCCCCCACTATATTTCATATTCTTCTCATCCATTAATTTCAAAATTTTCTTCTCTAAAAACCCATTTCTCTGCTTCAAAGGGTTTTTAGGGTACCCTATCTTTTTATTTATTTCCTTAAGGTTGAAGTGTTGAACTTGGGGAAAAACGGACAGAGGACTGTACAATCCTCGAACTGTTGAAGAAGTTTTTAGAGATTTCAAGGGTTGTCGAAGTGGCCTTACCAGAGCACTGATCACCGGTGTTTTAAAAAATTTTATTTTCACTCTTCAATTCTTATTTTTGTCTCACTTTTATCGTGCGAGATTTTTTCCCTTTGGTTTAATGTGGGTTTTTTTACCTGCTATTTTTGTGGTGCAAATGTTTAAGAATTTTACCTGCAGCAGATTGAATCTTGTTAGGGTTTTTCTTAGTTTTTTGGGGTAATAACCAGGAACGTTGGAGCTTGGGTATTGGGATTTAGGGGAGGGAGTCGCTGCCACGAAAACTTACCTTTTTACCGTGGTCTCTGGTTGCGTAGTCTGTGGAGGAGGAGGCAGCAAAAAAAAAAAGGGGCAGCAAACGGAGAAAGCCACCACCCAGCCCCGCCCCGTCGTGTCTCAGGCGGGGCTGGACGGGGCGTTCGGCCGGTCAAGGAGGGGGCGGGGCGGGTGGTGTTGCCCCACCCCGAACCTGCCCTCCTGCCACCCCTAATGTAGCTACCTTTGTTGTCTGATAAAATGGACATTTACATTCCCCAAAAAGCTTCTTTTTGTCAATAACTTTTGTGGAGTTATTGTTAAAGCAATGGTGCTACCATCAACTTACCAACATATTCTTTATTTCATCGTTACGTGAAATAATTCGTATAACGATAGATATAGAAATGTTACATTGGGCATAATCCGTGTGCTTGACAATGAAATCCTCTCATTTATGCATTCACAAAACATATTTTGTTAAAACTGTTTGCTAAGGTTGTATGAAATAATCCATTGCGTAAAAAACGTTATTTGACACAACGACAAAACTAACTTAAATCTCATTTTGACTTGATTAAGAGAATTAATTCCAACGAATCGATGCAACGTTGTGAAAGGTCTATGAATATTGTGTTTTTCTAGAGCATAAATATAACAACTACATCATTTTGTTTGTAAAGGAAATTCGTTATATTTAAAGTTCTCCGTCCAATTTGCAGATATTTTTAGATCAGTGAAATAAAAACTTTTCCCATAAAATGTTACGCAAATTTTAGCTGTACGCTTGATTTTTAAAGCTGCCCCAATATTCTTTTCTCCTAAATTGTCAAAAACCAAAAAAACTCGGGAATTAATCAAATTCTAGTCAAGTTAAGACCTTGTTTGATTTTGATTCTTTGGCAATCACTTCTTTTCCACGCTCACTTCAACAATGTATTGTCAAAAAATAACTTTGTCACGTTACAAAAAATTACTTCTCAATGAATCATTACCAAACAATCGCTGAAGGGTGTGCATTGAAGTGAATCAAGAATCTGAAACTGTCAAGAAGAAAATCATGTTACAAATACATCGATACACAATATCCCTTCAGTAAGTTGATGCTCCATATCCTGCAATTCGTTAAAGCTCAAGCCTTCGAGCTCCTTTCGCATCATCCTTCTTCAATTTCACGAAATTCATCATAGAACCTAATGGGATAAACCAAGTTTTTGGATTACAATTTAATGATATGTTGCTTAGGTTTGGCAATTTTCCCTTTCCCGCCCCCTCCCCCGCGTGGCAAAACGACAGGCCAGTATTGGTTGGTGGGGCGGGGCGGGGTGCCCTGCCCCGTGAAGGAAAACAAAAATTAATTAAAGTTAAACCCGTCATCGAATCCGCCCATCTTCATATGTTCCCCACTATATTTCTTCTTCCTCTCATCCTTTAATTTCAAAATTTTCTTTTCAGCTTTTATTCTCTCACTTGCCTCTCAGTCCTTCCACCAAAACCCATTTCTCTGCTTCCCAGGGTTTTTAGGGTACCCTATCTCTTTATTTATTTCCTTAAAGTTGAAGTAATCATGACCACAATCCGAAAAGCTCATTTTGGCGCGCACATCGTGGCCATGGAGCTATGCTCGGTGTGTGCTGTTTTCATCCTCAAATTCAGCTGTTTTCCCTTCCGAATTGCTATTTTAAGTTAATTTTTGCTATTTTTGGTAATATTTCGATTGCACGTTAGGAGATGATTTTTAACCCGATTTGGGCTAGATTTTATGCAAAATACTTATTTTATTCCATATTTTTGTTTGGCGTGATTTTTGGAATTTTGTCATTTTTGGTAAAATTAGGATTTCAGCTATAAAGTCCGGCTTGTGGACTTATTTTGATGATTGCTTGATATAAAATTTTTTTCTAAACTTCAGAGACGTTTGTCTCTATATTTTTTCGGCGTTAATCTTATGTTCTTTCCTGTGAATTTGCTGGTAGAACTGGCCTGCAGAATAACCACTATTTTGCTCGGCGTCAAAATTTGGTTTACAGGACGACTTGAGAATTGAAGCAATGACATTTTCAAACGATTCATCAAGAAAACTTTGTCTTGCTTGCTTATTACGGCTACTCTTTGTTTCTTTCTAGTAAGGCAGGGGCGGATACAGAAGTTTAAAGTTAGGGGGCATAATCGAACTTGCAAAGAAGTTGGAAAAAAATTTTACAATAAAAAATTTACGTCCAAAAAAATTATACCCCATGTAATTTTGCATCTGAAAATTTAAATGGGATATGACTTTTTCAGACGTAAAATTCGAAATTTTTTTGTGCTATATTCCATAAAAAATTTCCTAATAAAATAATGAAAATTACATTGAGAAATTTGTATCGCAAAAATAATAAATGTTAATGAAGTAATTAAATTCTTTTAAAGAAAATGCGAGTTAGACGTCTTTTTTTAAGACTCACGTTTAACACATCTTTAACTATTTTCGACATCTGTTTGGACTATTCGATATGTCTATAATGTAGTTGTCAAAATAAGCTTTGAGATGATATACGCAATTTGTAGATTCGATTAGCGTATGATTGTCGAAGAATTTTAAAGTTAGCAAGTTATCGAAATTTTCGAAATACTAACTTTTAAAGGCCTACTTTGACAAGTCGTAACATTTTCTATGATTGATCGTCCCGTACGCCATTGACGACGTAGAAAACTAGACCGTGAGCACTTCGAAATGGCATTAAGAATGCAATATTCACATCTCATAATGACTTTGAAAATTGAAACAAAAATATAGAAAATTCATTGGTGAAAACAAAAAAAGGAGCAAAAGTTGGGGGGTCATGTGACCCCCCAAGCCACCCCTTGCGTCCAGCCGTGTAGCTAGGGACATAGAAGTTTAATGCAAATATCTTGCAAGCTCAATCTTATTACATCTTTGGTTGTTTATCAACCTTTCCATTTCTTTATATAATTCTTGTTACCATTACCGCACCATGGATTGAGAATGATGTTGACAAATGCAGCTCAACTAAGCTATACAATATCTTGTTAATTTTTATTGATTTTTTTTTTTTTCGGAGTTTTATCGCAGAGTTGTAGGAAGCACACCCGTGACATTTATCCGAACTTCCAAACTTTTGGAGTTACATTTGCTTGACTGCTACGTTTAGGTGTAATATATTATCCGTTTCGCTCTGTTTCTTATTTTTTAATGTTAAATCACTTGCAACTTGTTGACATTTTTGTATGTTGACTCCAGGAACAGTGGGGATAAATCTGTATGGAAGGTAGTTCTTTTAATCCAATTATATATTATTGTTTTCTAACAATAACATGCTTCAGATAACACCAAAGGAAAAAATTATTGTCCTTTTGCGTTTTTATAATATTTATAATAAGGTTAAAAAAATTACTAAAATATAAATAAAAAATAAAATATGTTCCTACGAATTCTTTCATAATAACTTGCAAATATGTTTTCCTCAAGAAAAAAAAATTTGAAAAGAAAAATAGGGTTTAACCTACAAAATAATTTTGTAACATGTTATCATGAATATTCTTTCCTATACAAAAAAATATTTGTGACGAAGAATACGATTTGGCCTACAACATAATTTGTAGGAAAAAGCGAAACCATTTTGTAGGCAAAATTAACTTTAGCAGGCGACTGATTTTGTTGGGGGAAAACTTATGCGACAAATTGTATTTATCTCCAAAGGGTTCATTGGGAAAAACTTTAGCCACAAATTTCAAAAATTTGTCATCTTTTACCTATGCCCTCAACGTTTGTTCCACAAATGTGCCTATAAAATATTTTCGTCTCCAAAGATTTGTCCCACAAATAAGATCCGTTCCTTACGAATAATCTTTGTAGGGAAAGCATAAATTTCTTGTAGTGTGTTAATGATCATCCTAGTAAGCATGGTGGACGATAAGAGGAGATATGTGTTCTCGAGGTGTGAGTAACATGTAATGGGATAAGATAAGTATGGTGAGATCTTTTCGTGGGGCCATTTATGCATTTGTTGCATATGTATTGACCGTTTAATTGATTAACTTAGTGTTAGTCTATATAAACTTGTTTGAAAACTTGTTGTGTTATCCTATGTTATATCTACATCGCATATTCAGTTGCTCTTGATTGATTACTATGATTACTTGCTTTTACTTGGGTGTTCTTGACCTAAGCTCTGGTGACTATATGGAGCGGGTATATTTTGTGTTTCTAGTTCGAGACACGAGGTAAGGACTGTGATATCAATTTTATTTGGTTCCTTGATTAGGCAAGTATAAACTTTGAGTTTTATTTACTTGCAAGTTGAAAGTAGAAATTTGTTGGGTCTTGATACCTAATAAGATGATTTTAAAAGATATCGGGAATTTTACTGACACCAAAGTGATGGCTCAACCCTGAAACAACTTGAGCCATTTGAAGCAACTTAATTAAGTTAATGTTGCCCATGGCCTAACACTCATGGAAGGTGTCCGTTGTGGTTTTGGATTGGTGGTGATATTTTGGCCCATTGGTTAGTATGTGGCTTTTGGAATGTAACCCACTTAGCCTTTGGGATTGTTGGTCCAAGTATTGCCATAGCCCATGTTTCCTTAAATTAACCTACCCTATATACTGCTGCCATTTTTTGTGCTGTGTGTGTGTGAAGTTTGCAATAGAAAGAAAAGAGAGACAGACACATTGGTGAGAGCAATTGAGAGCTATGCTTGGTGAGTTTTTTGGCATCTTCCTTGTTCTTCTCTCCCTTTGTGATATTGAAATACCACCACCCTTAGAATCTCCGTTGTGGGGTGAAACTTGAGGCAACCAAAGTGAAGGAAGGGTGTGGGTCGAGGCGAGGTCGGGTGGTGTTCATTAGATGTTTTTTCAGAACCTAGATTCAAGATTACTCGAAGTTTCAGCCCAACAATTTCAATTGTTGTAGACTCAACCAGGGAGTGCTTTCTATCTGTGTTTAATGGTAGATGGCTACATCCTACCAAAGGTGGAGAGGATGGCTCCAAACTCAAGAATGAATGGAAGAATGACCCAGTTAGGCAACATCATACAACCTTCACAACCTCTTGTTCTCCCACAAGTGAATCCAGAGCTTCTTCCTGTATCTCCATCAATAGTCGCTGATCCAGGGCCTGGACCTTAAAAACTTTCTCAAGATGGGATGCCCAGTTCTGGCTCCTTTCATGATCTTCATATTGTCAGTCTGTTATACTGGTCCTTAACTAGTAAATTTTAGACTTTCAAAAAATTTATTAATTACACGTGTAAGCCGTGCTGTGGGTGAATATGATGCTCAATTTGTTTTCTTGTATTGAATCCATTGAAGACGATGGTAGAGTTTTTGAGATTGGCACAAGAGATTGAAGTCAACTTGAAATGCTATCTCTTTTGTTTTTATATGTATAAAAATCACTAATCGGAAATTCACTCGTTCAAAGGAAGCATAGTAAATGATTTTTTCCAGCTGTAGGAGACAATAGATCAAATTAATAAGATTTAGATTGTCAAAACAATATAAGATAAATCTTATATAGTGTATGTTGGAAAACTTCCAAGATTCTCAAGTATGAGCATCATGATATATCTTGCAATCTTCCTAACTTCATAGAGTTAATTGATGCAATTTATGGCATCTAGGATGGCATGCAAATTAATTATCATCAGTTGTTTGATGTAGAGTCTTTATAGTATGGTTACCAAACAAGTCCTTGAAAAGGCAATGCTTTTTTCCCATTACTATTAGTGACCGAAACATGATTCTTTTAATCATTATGTGCAATATTGGGGAAGCACACAAGATGCGATCAGGAAATGTGATTTGTGAATCAATAAAACATAGCCCTTAGCAGTGTACAAATTATCATAGGAGAAAAAACCTGGAGATGTAAAACCATGAAACCCCTCTTAGTTGTATTATAATGTACGTCTGTGAGAATGAGATAAACATGTTAATATAAATTTATAGAAATGCTTTGGAACTATTTCTGAAGCATTTGCAATCAATCTGAATTTTTCCATCAACTTAAAACTTTTACAAGCATGTCGCCAAGCACTACAAAAAAAAAAACGGATTTCGCGACAAACAAATGTTGTCGCAAAAATTGAGTTTTTGTTGCAAAAGTAATTTAGCGACAACAATATGTTTGTTGCAGGTATTGTCGCTCTATATGAGTCACAGAATGTGTTTTGCGACGACTTTCGTACATTCGTCGCAGTATCAAAATCGCGACACTATTTGTTTGATGCAGAAAATACGAAATGGCAACACAATATCTGTAGCCATAATGTCGTCGCAATGTATATATGTCGCAAAAAATTTAAAGGGCGACAAGTGTGTTTGTCGCAACTAATGTTTCAATAACGTTTTTATGACAAATATGTTCATTTCGGATGTTGAGTTACTGAACATATTTTGCGACAACTTTCGACCATTCATTGCAGTAACAAAATCGCGATACTATTTGTTTGACGCGAAAAATATGAAATGGAAACACAATTTTTGTAGCCATAATGTCGTCGCAATGTATATATGTCGTGAAAAAATTAAAGGGCGACAAGTGTGTATGTTTCGAATGTTGAGTCACCGAAAGTATTTTGCGACAACTTTCGACCATTCATCGCAGTAACAAAATTGCGACACTATTTGTTTGACGCGAAAAATATGAAATGGCAACACAATTTTTATAGCCATAATGTCGTCGCAATGTATATATGTCGCGAAAAAATTAAAGGGCGACAAGTGTGTTTGCTTCGAATGTTGAGTCACCGAAAGTATTTTGCGACAACTTTCGACCATTCATCGCAGTAACAAAATTGCGACACTATTTGTTTGACGTGAAAAATATGAAATGGCAACACAATTTTTGTAGCCATAATGTCGTCGCAATGTATATATGTCGCGAAAAAATTAAAGGGCGACAAGTGTGTTTGTTTCGAATGTTGAGTCACCGAACGTATTTTGCGACAACTTTCGACCATTCATCGCAGTAACAAAATTGCGACACTATTTGTTTGACGCGAAAAATATGAAATGGCAACACAATTTTTATAGCCATAATGTCGTCGCAATGTATATATGTCGCGAAAAAATTAAAGGGCGACAAGTGTGTTTGCTTCGAATGTTGAGTCACCGAAAGTATTTTGCGACAACTTTCGACCATTCATCGCAGTACCAAAATTGCGACACTATTTGTTTGACGTGAAAAATATGAAATGGCAACACAATTTTTGTAGCCATAATGTCGTCGCAATGTATATATGTCGCGAAAAAATTAAAGGGCGACAAGTGTGTTTGTTTCGAATGTTGAGTCACCGAACGTATTTTGCGACAACTTTCGACCATTCATCGCAGTAACAAATTTGCGACACTATTTGTTTGAAGCGGAAAATGTGAAATGACAACACAATATCTGTAGCCATAATGTCGTCGCAATGTATATATGTCGTGAAAAATTTAAAGGGTTGTCGCAACTAATGTTCCAATAAAGTTTTTACGACAAATATGTTTGTTTCGAATGTTGAGTCGCCGAACGTATTTTGTGATAACTTTCAACCATTCATCGCATTAACAACATAGCAACACTATTTATTTGCCGCAGAAAATATGAATTAACACAAAGAGTCTATCATGCCATCGTTTGTGCAACGAGTATAGTTGTTGCCTAATTTATTTCGTGATTATTTATCTACGTTGCATATTTTATTTTACGACGTATAAAATTACTGCGCAAAGTATTTTGTGACAATAAACATTTATTATCGCTTCAACGATGTACAATTATCGCCTAATTGATTCAATTTAAACACATAATTTTAAACAAATAATTTTATTTTAAACACATAATTCTAAACAAATAATTTTATTTTAAACACATAATTTTAGATTTATTTCGTCGCAATGGAATCATTACTGTGGTGCACATTTATATGAAAATGTAACTTACCTTATTAGAAATAACTCGCGACTTTATGAAATGAAAAAAAAAATCATATTACTGTCAACGAAATAAATATAGATCAATTTATGACGGAGCAGCAAATCGTAGTTAAGATGATTGAGAAAATCTAAATGGGCATTTGTGAAAAAATTATTACACCTTGAACGCAGTCTCAAACTAATGACATGGGACATTTTCGCACTTCGGATAAGATTTTACTGCAACAGTCTCATAATAAGTACCTGAAACCCCCTAATGTAGGGAAAACAAATAAATTATTAACAAATTGTTACCAAAAAAACTAGGCAAGTCTTTTTAGAATAACAAAAATATCATCTACCTGGTATCCAATCCGGACCTTCGAACCATAAGCAACCCGAAAGTTCCTTAGAACTCCTTCCAAATACTAACAACTAAAGACCATCCAGATAGAAACAAATCACCTAAGAAATGTCTCAATCATTAGCTAAACAAGATTCCTACTACTTACCAATAAACATTACAAAGATAAATCACAGATCAATCATAACCATCACCAACTAATTAATGACTATCAAAGATCAAATCGAAGGCTAAATTTTGCATAGTTCACAATCCAAAATTTAACACAATCTACAATCTGCAATTCAATTTTATAAAAAAAAAAAATGGAAACTTGCATTGTATACACAACAAATAAAACGAATATCCTAATAATACAGAAAATGAGCCACCAATTACATAATTCTAAACAATTAATTGTTCAGTTGATCCAAAGTAAGACTAAGCTTTATAAAAGTTGCAATTTAAAACCAACTGCCTCTAGAGCTCAAATATTTCAATTGCAATCTAAGACAACATAAAAAGGAAAAAGAAAATCCACTACACAACTTGATTACCTCCAAGATCAAAATAAATACAAATTTCAAAGGCCAAACTACTTAGAATAGTTCACCAAACTTGAAAAGTAGAAAATAGAACTATAAATATGGAAGAAATAACAAAAACCTCACGGGACACCCAAACTCCACAATAATATTCGAGTAATTGCTATAGGACAAGATCAACAATCATCACAATAAGCAATCAACTATATCTCAATAGTCAGTTGCTCTAACCTTAAATGTCAATAAAGAAATCTTATCAACTCTCGATAGATGCGTCGTCAGTACTCGAATCTACATAGGAAAGGAAAAATTTAGATAATCATTATGCTTACCAATATAATAGAAAAACATTATGCAAAAAAGAGCATGATTCATTATACTTACCAATATCACTATCAGCATTATCATCTTCACCATCTAGAGATTTCTCATCTTCACTGTAATATTCATTCAATGTATCATCTTCCTCTTCCAAATTATCATATATAACATTATTCATATTTTTATTTAGTGCTTCATTTTCAATAATATCTGGATCTACATCTCCTCTATGGCATACTTGAGTATCAAGATCTTCCTGTTGTATTGCCAAGACAATATCTGATGATTCATTTTCTTGAAATATTACTTGCTCACTACCCTCATCCTTTTTTTCAAGAATGTCCCATATGCCTCTATGTTGTACCTTTTCCACTACCTTCCATTGTGGACCCAACACTAGATCATCCATATAAAATACCTGTTGTGCTTGGATGCCAAGTATGTAGGAATCATCCGTGTACCATTTGCAATTCACATTGATAGAAGTAAGATGGTAATCTACAACTGTTCTTTTTTGTTTTGGATTATTATCGTACCAATTACACTGGAACAAAGTGACGCGGTAGTCAAAAATGTATACCAACTCAATAACGTCACATAGTATACCAAAAAAATTGTTGTCATCTCCTGGCGCCATCACTCCACTATTTTGTGTTGTACGATAATCATCTCGATCTTTAACAAGGAATCGTACCCCATTAGCAATACAACCCGAATAGGAAAATATTCTAAAATCCGGTTTACATGCTAATGCATACAATTCTTTGCTCACAATTGAATATGTTTGATTATATAATCTCGTTATCTGTGCTAACAAAAAATATTAATCAATATACCTTCAACCATCCAGGAATGATACGTTGCATTAATAAATAAATAATACATGCATTATAACTTACACGTGAAGCAAACCATCCAGGAAACAATTCTTCTTGTTTTTGTTCCAAATTGTTATGATTTTGTAGTTGCAATAGCTCCATATGTTTACTACAAAAGGAACATTCAATTAAACACTACAATACATTAATAATTAATAGCAAAAAAATTTAAAAGTTGATTAAGAACTCACTCTAAATATTGCCGAACTTCATCACAATTATTTAGGACATACCAATGGGCTTTATCAATTTCTTGTTTCGAAAGTAACTTTGGTTCTGCATGACCTAATAGTCTAGTATTTTGAGAGAAAACAGACAAGCTTGCAGATGGAGTCCCACCATCGTCATTGCGCTCAGGTCGATTAAATCTTGTTTCAATGTCGTTGAGATACATCGAGCAAAAAGTTAAAGACTCATTAACAATATATGCTTCAGCAATTGATCCTTCGGGTCGAGCTTTATTCTTAACATAACTCTAATATCGACCTAATATTCTATCATCAAAATTTACATGAAAAGTTTTTGAAAATAATAAGCCAACGAACAAGTATATATATATATATATATATATATATATATATATATATATATATATATATATATATATATATATATATATATGCAATATTAGCAATTACCTTTCAATTGGATACATCCATCTAAATGCAATGGGACCTCCGAGTTTTGCTTCTTCGGGTAGGTGAACAACTAAATGAACCATTACTTCAAAAAATGCTGGTGGGAAAATTCGTTCTAGTTTACATAAAATTATAACAATCCCTTCTTCCAATTTCTCTAAATTATTTATATTCAATGTTCTTGAACATAATAGTTTAAAAAAACGACAAAGCTCTACAATTGCAGTACACACTTCCTTTCGCAAAAATTTTCGAATAACAATGGGAAGAAGTTGTTGTAACAACACATGACAATCATGAGTTTTCAAACCTGATATTTTGCCTTCATTTTCGCATACACATTTAGAAATATTTGATGCATATCCATCAGGAAACTTCACAGATTTCAAGAACTTGCAAAATATTTTTTTTTCCTGCAACGTTAATGTGTAAGAAGCATGAGGTTTCATAAATCCATTACCATGTGGTTTTAAATGCAATTCTTTTCTAATATTCATATCTTGCAAATCCAATCTAGCCTTATCCGTATCTTTTGTCTTCCCTTCAACATTCAACAATGTTCCAACAATATTATCGCACACGTTCTTCTCAATATGCATCACATCTAAATTGTGTCTTAGTTTCAACTTCGACCAATACTCCAACTCGAAGAAAATGCTTTTTTTTGTCCAGTTTATCTCATCTGGAGTTCGTTTTCTTTTTCTATCTTTATTACTAGGGTGCTTTCCAGGTTTTCCATACCTCACAGCATGTAATTAATTGCCTTAAAATATCATCTCCTGATAACTTTTTGGGTGGTGGTCGTAATTCCCATTTACCATCATGTAATTTACTTTTTCTCCAAGGATGGTTAAGTGGCAAATAACGTCGATGACCCATAAAACATATTTTACTACGTAACCTATGCGAAGAAGTATTCTCATTACATACTGGACAAGCTTTGTATCCCTTAGTGCTCCATCCTGATACATTTCCATAAGCAGGCAAATCATTAATGGTCCACATTATAGCTGCATGCATAGGAAACATTTGACCACTATAAGCATCAAACGTGTCAACACCAACTTCCCATAATTCTTTCAACTCATCCACTAGTGGTCTCAAATAAACATCAATATCTCTTCCTGGTGCATGTGGTCCTGGAATTAGCAATGACATCAACATAAATGGTTCTTTCATGCACTTCCATGGTGGCATATTGTATTGCACTAGAACAACAGGCCACATGCTGTAGGAATTATGCATGTTTCCAAATGGATTGAAGCCATCAGTTGCAAGACCTAACCTAACATTGCGTGGATCTTGCATAAATCCTGGGTATAACTTGTCAAATTCTTTCCATGCCTCACCATCAGCTGGATGTCTTAAAACACCTTCTACCTCAACCCGACCTTCTGCATGCCATCTCATCTCCTTAGCAGTATGTCTTGATATGAATAATCTCTGTAATCTTTTTTTTCAATGGGAAATATCTCAATACTTTCTGAGGTACCTTTCTTCCCTTGCCAAAATTAAGTTTGTATCGTGGTTCATCACATTCTGGGCACCTAAGTGCAAATTCATGCTCTTTCCAAAATAATACACAATCATGCTTGCATGCATGAATAGTCTCATAACCCAATCCCAATTCACTTAGCATTTTTTTGGCATCATAAGTTGAAGTTGGTAATCCAATATCTTCTGGAAAAACGTTTTTGAGTAATTCCAACAACATATTAAAAGATTTATTACTCCACTGATTCATAACTTTTATGTGCATCAATTTTACCATAAAGTTCAATAATGACATTTTAGAACCAGGAAACAAAGTTCGTTGGGCTTCAGTCATCATCTTCACAAACTGGTTGCTCTCCTGATTAGGCATTCGAGGTGAGAAATTATGATTTTCGCCCTGTTCTTCTCCTTCTCCTTCCCGAGTTTGGTTAGCACATAGATCTTCTAACATGTCATTCATCTCATCATACTTTTCTTCTTCGTCCAATTCAAATGTATTTCTTTCAGCACCATCAAAGTCATTCTGGAGTTCCTCTCCATGAAAAATCCATCTCTCATAACTCACAGAGATTCCAGAGTGGTATAAGTGAGATTCTACCACATATAGTGACTGTAAGAATGCATTTTGACAATTTCAGCATGGACATCGAACCTTGTTGTTCTCATACAGACATTGTTTTGCTACCTCCATAAATGAATTGATACCATCTAGATATTCTTCACTTAATCTATTATGAAGCCGCATCCAACTCCTATCCATCATGTATGTCACTTTATTCACATAGACCAGCAACTACACATAGCATGAATAAAATCAGCAACTACACATAGCATGAATAAAATCAGCAACTACACATAAGCACGAAGAAAATCAGCAACTACACATAAGCACGAAGAAAATTGAGAAAATCAGCAACTACACTTAAGCATGTTGAAAATCAGCAACTACACATAAGCATGAAGAATTAATCAGAAATCAGCAACTACTTTGGTAGAATAGCTAGTGAGATCCAGTGCATCATTTGGTAAGGATTGGAAATAAACCCCATACGAACCACAATATTTTATTTCTTTTTACTTTTTTCTAACATACAAATTGCACCTTTAACTTCATAAACTTTAACATTATAAGAAGGAACAATTATGAATTAGATGTATATCAAACATCACCCTAAATGTAATTTCTTAATAAGAGAAACTATATGTTATATCCAATTGAACGAAACTTTACCGGAAATGTAATTTCTTCATAAGAGAAACTATATGTTATAACACTGATAGGCAGATTACTAATGGTAAAGAGACAAAAGCATAACAGTAAAATCAGGTGCACATATGTTGGACTGTAACTACCAAGGTGCTCTTCACAATCTGGAAATGCTTGTGACATTAAAAGCTTACCAAGGTGCTCTTCACAATCTGGAAACAAAGATTAGACTGTTATTTATATGACAAAATAAATTATAGAATACAAATCATTTGAACTCTATTAAGTGTCCTAACAACCTAATTGACAGTTCAATCACATGTAAATAATTCCTGATGCCATGTACACACAAATTTTATGCTTTATTAACTGATTTTATTCTGTGACGGAAAATACTAATGGAGAAGAAAGGGTGAAAGATTTAGTTTATTATCAAGCTAACATTACCAATAATTATCTCCTCGGTACTAAATCCGTAACCAACAGAAGAGGGTATTATCAATTATAGTTTGGGCTTCTATTCTGTTGAAAACTGAAGAAAAACAGAGGAAAACAGAGAAAAATCTGTTGAAAAATGATGCTGTGAAATGGGTAAAATCCGGAATGATTGCAAGGTTTCAGAGCTGGAAAACTAATCTTTGAAGATTAGAGCTGAAAAACTGATCCTTAACAACAAAAAAATGGCTGGAAATCTGAAAAGAAAGGCAGAAAAACGCTGAAAAAATGGGGAAAAAAAACAGAGTTTTCTGTCATATCCGGTAAGCAAGATGCATATACGGTAAGAATTTTGCAAATACGGTTAGTTGAGTGTTATATTTTAAAACCGGTAAGAGCCTTGGAATTCTGGTATGTCTTGTGCAAATACGGTATGATGTGCTAGACCCGGTAAGCTCAACCTTGTGTGAATCCGGTAAGGAGTGTGTAATCCGGTATGCCTTGAGTAAATCCGGTAAGTTCATTTCCTTTGAAAAAATCTGTAAAACCGGTATGCCAAGAAGAAAATCTGGTAATCAAGATTTAAATCTGGTAAGTTAAAACTGACATCCGGTAACTTCAAAAACTCAACAGCAGCTTTCTTCATACAAAAACGAGATTGATTTTTAGAGCTCTTGAATGAGCTTTCGAACCAACGAAATTCCAACATATTCAGCTAAAGTAGCATGAACTTATAAATTGAAGTTATGAAGAAAATCTATTGGAGCCATCATAAAACTTACCCCTGTTTTTTTAGCAAATGGGTTCAAACCGTGAGGCATCAACTGATAATCCAGCTTTTCAAAATGCCTACTGAAACGGGTTCAAACCGTGTGGCATCAACTGATAATCCAGATTTTCAAAATGCCTACTGAAACGGGTTCAAACCGTGTGGCATCAACTTACCCCTGTTTGGTTCAAACGGGTTCAAATGCAGATTTTCAGAATGCCTCTGAAGTAGTGCTGGTATCTGTTCTGAAATCCAATCTGTTTGGTAATGGTAATGAAATCGAAAATGAGAGAGAATCAGATGGCAGTGAAATCCAATTAGATGGTAGTGAAATCGAAAATGAGAGAGAGTGGCAATTGGTTTCCACTGAAATGAGAGAGAATGGCCTTTGGGTTTCCACTCAATTGTGAATGGTGTTTGGAATGTGTAGTTCCACTAAGAATGTAAAAATCGGTTTGAGAAAACAAGGTAACAAAAATATTTATAAAACAAAGTAACCAAAATATTTTTAAAACAAAAATGTTCTTAAAACAAAAATATTTTTAAAACAAAGTAATGAAAACATTTTTAAAACAAAAATATTTTTAAAAAACAAAACAATATAACAAAAATATTTTTAAAACAAAAATACTTTTAAAACAAAAATATGTTTATAACAAAAATATTTTTAAAACAAAGTGATAAAAATATTTTTAAAACAAAGTGACAAAAATAATTTTATAAAAAAAATATTTTTTAAAAAAAGGAACCAAAATATTTTTATCCCTTGCATGAATTTATATTAAAGATAATTTACTACGGTAAACGCCTTTTGAATTGTCTCATGTAACTAGCAGTGGACAAGGCAATGAGGGATACTTCTCGGAGATCACTAATTTAATCTGAAAACTATAAGTTCAATTGAAATTCAACCTTACAGATCAATATTAGCTCCAATCGTGGGTTATTTTCCCTAACGGTTGTCGTGTCTTGGCAAGTGTTAAGCAATCCACAACTTATTCACTGATAATGTTATAGGGGGTCGATGGCCGGGCAATAATATCCAAATAAGTAAGACAATAAAGTTAACAATTCTTAGCATAGTGAGAAACGACGAATTGTCAGTCTGGTGTTCGCCTTTGATTCATATAAATTCACTATATAAGTAACTTTTTACTAGGTTTGGGAGTATGTCGGAGAATAGTTAGTGTAATTGAAATGCACTTGTAACAAATAATTGACCTTAAGAAAACAAACAATTTTCTTATTTCATGAAAAATACTACAATAACTTTTTGGCTCTTCAATGCAAACACGATGGATAACCTACTAGGTCAGCAGTCCGTTAATGGGTTGGACAACAAAGTAGAATAAATAAATAGTGAAAATATTGAACTAAGAAACTTTAAGAAACGTTTTGACTAGCAAATGACTTCAAATGTTAATCAAAGGACGTTGATACAAGAATTCACGATCCAGGTAGGTGAACAGATCCGTTTTCCCATCTCATGTTTATGAAGTTTTGTTGAATATGATTGATGATAAGAAGAAAAAACATTCGGAAATGATGAATAGATTTCTACCAATAAATTCATCCTAGTTGCATGAGTTTTATAACCTGTTGCTTTTTGACGAATAATCTGTTGCTTTTTGACGTTTGTAACCTGTTGTTTTTTGAAGAATCAAACATTCAGAAATTATGAATAACCTGTTGTGTCTGGTTTTATAGTTACTGTAAATTTTTCTTTGTTGAGAACCAGATTCAGCAATGGAGTTCAAGATTTTTTTCTTTGCTGTAAATGTGTTTGCTGTGATTCAGAGGTTGCAAGATTTGGGTTCTGTTAAGGAAAATTTCTGGTCCTATAGTCCTACTTTGAACTAATAAAAATGAGTGTAATGTGTTTGCTCCCGTTAGTTCTAACGATTACCTATATTTTAACAATAACCTCAAACTCTTGTTAGTTTGTTTTTTTAAACCTAATCAGCATTTCAGAGCCTGTTGCTGATAGAAAATTAGACTCCTTCCACGTAAGACAGAGCTCGAAAATCTGGTCACTTTTCCTCACCGTGAAAGTGCCGAAATACAAGTTGTTAGCTACTTGTTAACTGGGCCTGATTCTTTGATCTTCCCTTCCATGCCTTGAGCTGTAAACAACAGAGCTTCAAAGAGCTCGAAATAAGTTTGCAGCTTTTTGGAATACGTTTTTCCTGGCCCTTAATAGGAATGAATGATAATGTCCAAAGTATAATTTCAGTATAAATCTAGCCTCGTTCTTACTAATTATTTCCAAAGCATTGATATGTTAGGTTGGGTGGTACCTGAATACTTGGGATGGAGATTGTATGTCGGAAGTAAAATTTTGAACTCTGTTGCTTTGATTTCCTGAGTAATTTTGTATTTTTGGAAGGAGTAAATTTTGCTTTTGTCTTCTTATTACATTGGCAGAAACAAAGGTAGAAAACTTAGCATATCCTTTTTTACTAAGTCTGAATACTTAAACATTGTTAAACAATGGTCCAGATCCTTTTTTTTTCTTGATAGATAATGGCTTCTCGAACAAGAATTGGCAAGAAAAATAGAGTGCTTAGTACATTATACGAGCCGCCTTCAGATGTTTCCTTGTCGAAGGCATCATGCAAGGATCCATTGTCTCAGACAAGTAATGTCCAAGTTCCTACTCCATTAACTCAACCTCTTCAGGTTCCTGCCCCATTATCTCAACCTCAAGCTCAGCCTCAGCCTCAGCCTCAACTTAATTCATCACAAGCAACCACATTGACCCATGAGACCATTCTCAATTCCAACGGTAATCATTTATCTTAATGTTTATGATATAAAATCATCCTAACGTATACATTCAATTGATATAAAATCATCCTAATGTCTATAGATTCCCATTCTTTGAAGAGGAAGGGGCGTGGTCTTACAAGAGGCAAGGGCACTGATGATATCGTTAGTGCAGCTGGAAAAATATCATTGGAGATTTCTAAAACAATGGAAAGAGCGATTGGAAATCAGCAAGCACGTTTAACTAGTGAGTGTGGCTATGTCGTTCGATCATTTGCTCCACTCCGTTACAAAATATGGATCAACATACCCAATGAAGAGAAAAATAAATTATATGATCGAGTTTTGGTATGTCATGAACAAATTAACGTTTTACAAAATTTTGTTGAATAGTTATTAGTTTCCCATATTTTAATAAATAATTTATTTTTATATACACTTTTTCTTTTTTGGTAGGCAAAGTTCAAGCTTGATTTGACAGTTGAGCATGTCCATAAATGTGTGAACGATACTTTAGCGAGAAGATATCGTGATTATAGATGTAGACTCAAAGAGAAATATTTCAATGAAAAATCATTGGATGAGGCTATAAAGAATTGCCCACCTTTTGTAACTCAAGTTGATTGGGAATGACTATGTCAATATTGGTCTACCCCTGAATTTTAGGTAATTTTTTTTTAAAAAAAATATTTACACTTGTAAATATGAATAATCGCATAATTTGTACGCCATGTTAAAATGATTAATACAATGAAAAATAATAAATTATAATAATGAGTTAATTATTTATTTCATATATGAATTAAATGCAGGCACTATCTACGCGTAATGTAGCAAGCCACAACTGCATTAAATATAATCATCGTGGCGGATCAAAATCATTTGTTGCACGTCTTGAAGAAAAGGTAATATTGTCTTTCGAATTTATGAATAAAAATATATTTATGTAACACGATACATATTACTTCAAACAGAGATCAATAACTAAAGACAACGCACAAGGAGAAATAGAACTTTATTATGAGACTCATTATAATGAGAAGAAAGGCTGGGTAAACGATGAAGCGCGAACAAGATATGTACTTATATTAACAATTTATTCATCGTTATTGAGATTTTATATGTATTCAGTTATTAACATATATCTCTTCTTCTCTCTCTTTCCTTATATATAGGAGATGATGCTCCAGATTAAAGAGCAACCTGTTCCAGATGGATCTGATGCCCCCATTGAACCTGAGATTATGCAACAAGTTTTAGGAAAATCTAGAGGTTACATTAGAGGACTTGGACATGGTCCAAAACCTGCCTCACCCCACTCTGTTCACTTGACATCGGTTGATACTGAATCAATAGCCCTTCGAGAGAAAATACAAAAGCAGGAGCAAGAATTATTGGATATGCGTGCTAAGCTTTCTCAATTTGAGATACTAATGCATAAGTTTGTATCGAGTCAAGGTGGCACGTCTCCACAACAATCTGAACCAGCATCAATAGTTTAGCATGTCCTATTGATAACATATGAATTCTGATTTATTTAATTATTTGCTTTAATTGTGAGACAATTATTTTCCTTTATGGATTTGTTTAACTGAGTAGTCCTTTTTTGCATGTTATTATATTATGTGATGGAAAGTTTAATCGTATAATGAATTGTTCTTAAATTTTTTGGTTTGACCGTGTAGTCCTTTCTACTTACAAAACTCACTCACACAAATTCTGATTTCAATTCACTCGAGAGTTCTCTACATTCATACCTAATCTAGGTATTTATGCACACAAAAGAGTACAATTTCAGGTATTAACTACCTAACAAAACTAAGCCTCCACTTGGTTGAAGATTCTTTTTAAGATATCAAACTTTACAAGTACAAAAAGATTAGACATCGCTTGTAGATCAGATTTAAGATGAAGCTAATGAAAATATTTGGCATTTTGGCTTCCCTTATATTTTTGGCGACATTCTTTACTATTTGTCGCACATTCTCACATTTCACGACAACGTTTTATGTCGCCTTCTATTTTTTGGTACTTATTTTTTTCATCACAATCTTCGCGACACACTCTAAAAATGTGTCGCGTTAAGTCACTTATTGCGACAGCGTTTTGTATGTCGCGAAAAATCTTATCGCGAAATCATGATTAGAATTTTTAGCAACAAATATTTATTATCGCGAAAACTAGACCCTATTGCATCACAAGCATTTTGTTGCAAGAAATAAATGTTTGTCGCCATAAGTTTCCCACCAAAAATATTTTGGCTTCCCTCATATTTTTGGCGACATTCTTTATTATTTGTCGCACATTCTCACATTTCACGACAATGTTTTATGTCGCCTTCTATTTTTTGGTACTTATTTTTTTCATCACAATCTTCGCGACACACTCTAAAAATGTGTCGCGTTAAGTCACTTATTGCGACAACGTTTTGTATGTCGCAAAAAATCTTATCGCGAAATCCCGATTACATTTTTTAGCAAGAAATATTTTTTATTGTGAAAACTAGACCCTATTACATCATATTACATCACTTATCCCTCATATATTTGGCGAAATTCTTTATTATTTGTAGCAACTTCTCACATTTCACGACAACTTTCTATGTCGCCAAAGGTTTTTTGGTAATTATTTTTCTCATCACAAACTTCGCGACAAACTAAAAAAATGTGCCGCGTTAAGTCACTTATTGCAACAACTTTTTGTATGTTGCGAAAAATCTTATCGCGAAATCACAATTCGAATTTTTAGCAACAAATATTTTTTATCACGAAAACTAGACCCTATTGCATCACAAGCATTTTGTTGCAAGAAATAAAGGTTTGTCGCCCTAAGTTTCCACCGAAAATATTTTGACGCCTTGCTTCCCTCATATTTTTGGCGACATTCTTTATTATTTGTCGCAACTTCTCACATTTCACGACAACTTTTTATGTCGCCAAAGGTTTTTTTGGTACTTATTGCAACAACTTTTTGTATGTTGCAAAAAATCTTATCGCGAAATCACAATTATAATTTTTAGCAACAAATATTTTTTATCACGAAAAGTTGACCTTATTGCATCACAAGCATTTTGTTGCAAGAAATAAAAGTTTGTCACCATAAGTTTTCCACCAAAATTATTTTTTCTTTGGTGACATTCGTTATTATTTGTAGCAACTTCTCACATTTCACGACAACTTTTTATGTCGCCAAAGGTTTTTTGGTACTTATTTTTCTCATCACAAACTTCGCGACAAACTAAAAAAATGTGCCGCGTTAAGTCACTTATTGCAACAACTTTTTGTATGTTGCGAAAAATCTTATCGTGAAATCACAATTCGAATTTTTAGCAACAAATATTTTTTATCGCGAAAAGTAGCCCTATTGCATCACAAGCATTTTGTTGCAAGAAATAAAGGTTTGTCGCCCTAAGTTTCCAACCGAAAATATTTTGACGCCTTGCTTCCCTCATATTTTTGGCGACATTCTTTATTATTTGTCGCAACTTCTCACATTTCACGACAACTTTTTATGTCGCCAAAAGTTTTTTTGGTACTTATTTTTCTCATCACAAACTTCGCGACAAACTCAAAAAATGTGTCGCGTTAAGTCACTTATTGCAACAACTTTTTGTATGTCGCGAAAAATCTTGTCGCGAAATCACAGTTTTGTTGTAGTGAAGGAGCGTTGCAGCCAAATTCAATTTCTATCACAATAGGCGGTGCTTGTAGATGCTATCATCTATTCTAAGTTTGTCTGAACAACCTACTGTTTTTACTTGACTCTGCAGAAATTGCATTGCTAAGTTTTATTTGCAAATAATTTCTTAATGAGAGATCAAATCAAACAACTTTATTATGTTTCATGATTAATTTCATGCTTTGATGCATTGAAAATTTTGCAGATCTCCTGGTATACCTCTTCCAAAGCAGGAAAGATTGTTGCAGATCTCTCGGTTTACCACTACCAAAGGGTCTTCACGGTGAATGAATGGGGTCAAGAGCTATGATAGAGGTAAACACAATGGACCTTCATTTCTTCATTTGCTTGATCTTTTCCTTTATTTTAAGTTGCTTGGGTTAATTCCCTAAATGGTCAAAGAACTTTTCTTAAAGTTCCCACGGGTCAATTTTCCCCTTTAGTCTCTTAACTTTAAAAATTGGTACATCATCCATTACTCAGTAAATGAAGCTTGAAAAATTGGAAGGATTTGATGATGTTGAGCATGAGTCTCTAGGTATACGACCGTTTTTTATTCACAAATCTTCCAATGCATATTTGGGTTTTTTTTAATGATTGTTGAATGCGTGGTTTTATCCAAATGTAAAGCTATTCAATTCCACAAACTTTATGAACTGGATTATTACAGTTTCTAACTAATTATAGCATGATTTATGTAAAAATCAGATTTAAAGTTTCCAAATGTGTACCGCATAAGTCATACCGCTAGACATACCAATAAATCCTTCCAATTTTGCAAGAATAGTTTTACGTAATGATGGATGAGGTATTAATTTTTAAAGTTAAGTGATTATTGGAGGTAATTTTTAAGTTCAATGACCCCGTGGGAACTTAAAGAAGTTTAGTCACCATTTGGGGAATAACCCAATGTTGCTTCATTCTGCCACCGTTATCTTCAATTAATTAATTAATTTTCTTGTACCCAGGATAAATATCCGATCTGTACTGCTGTCACTTTGACTAAAAATTCATGGCAAGATCCTTTCAAGACTAAAATTATGATGATAAGCTAATCATTTTTATCTGTCTAAAAAATTATGTTGATAATTTGAAACTCAATTATGGAGTTTTAGAATGGAAAGTCACATAAATTTTAAATTTTGCATTTGGAACAATATATCTATAGAAACACAAGCTCAAACATAAGTATGTATATACATTGTTAATTGCTTTTAACATTTCGTAATTGTATCACTATGTTTATAACCTCAATCAGATTGGACAATACGAGCCTGCGGCAGTAAAAGATAGCATTTCAAGAGTGTGACCCTACAGAAGGTGCTTTCTATCTGTTTTTAATGGTAGATGGCTACATTCTACAAAAGGTGAAGAATGTGATCCTCCTCTAAAGAATAAACTGGATAATAATAATTCTCAGTTGGGTAACATCAGACAACCTTCACAACCCCTGTTCTCCCTCGAGTGAATCCAGAGCTTCTTCCTATGTCTCCATCAATAGTAGCTGATCCAGGGCCCGGACCTTCAAAACTTTCTCAAGGTGGGTTGCCCAGTTCCAGCTCCTTTGTTGATCTTCACTTTGTGAGTCTGTTATACTGGTCCTTAACGTTTAAATATTAGACATTCAAAAAGTTTATAGTTTACATGGGAATTTCTTTTCAGTCAAGTGCTGTGGGTGAATATGATGCTCCATTTGTTTGCTTGTATTACAGCCATTGAAGACGGCCAAAAAGTTTTTGAGATTGGCACAAGAGACTGAAGTCAATTTGAAATGCTACCTCTTTTGTTTTTATATGTATAAACATCACTTATCCAAATTTCACTCATTCAAAGGAAGCACAATTAATGCAGAATTGTTCCAATATTCCAGTGGTAGAAGAGAATAGATCAATTATTAAGATTTAGATAGTCATAATAGTAGATAATTCTTATATAAAGTAGATTGGAGAACTTTCTATATTCTCAAGTACGAGCATCATGATATATCTTGCAATTTTCCTAACTTTCTTGAGTGAATTGATGCAATTCACGACGTCTAGGATGACATGCAAATTAATTATGATGAATTGTTTGACATAAAGGTATTCATTGTACGGCTAGAAAAACAAGTCCTCTAAAAAGCAATGCTCTTTTCCCAGTGACGGAAACTTGACTCTTCTAACTTTCATGTGCTATATGGGGGTGGTGGGGGGGGGGGGGGCGCAAGATGTGATAAGTAATTGTGATTCATAAATCAATTAAAAATAGCACTTAGCATTGTACAAAATATCAAAGGATAAAAAACCTAGAGAAGTAGAACTATGATACCCCTCTCACTTGTGTAATAACACTTCCCACATTTAATGCACGCCTGTAAGAACGAGATAGTCATGTTAATTTCAAATTATAGAGAACCTTCGGAAATATTTGGGAGCATTTGAAATCAACCTTTTTCTAACTCCAATCACCTTCCTTTAATGTAAAAATAGTTTTCTTTTGTCTTTGTAGAAGATTTAAAATTTTTAGTCAGCAAAATGGTTCAACTAAATAACTTTACAAACCCTGCCTTAATGAATTATTTAGATTCTAAGCTTTTGTTGAAACGAAAATATATGTGACTGAACATGTGCTTTTACAGCATAAATGATAGAGATGTGCATAAAACGTACTTTGAATTCTTTGCAATGATTCTACTTTAATTTTCTAATAATTCAATGACAACATTAATATTCAAACACTATTTATATTTATATACCTACAACGTCGAGCAGTCAACTCTCGTTATTTGGAATATACATCATTACGCATCGACAACAATAACTCAAATAATTTACAATAATTAGTCTACTTCTCGACATTACAACAACATAAAAAATATATATAAAATAATATGAGATCAAAATTTTAATTAAAGAAGTTAGTACAGTATAATAATTTCTTTTTCTTAAACTTAGCTTTCTTTTTATTATTGTAGGTAGTCTATGATGGAAGGACGTTATGATTTACAAAAAAAAAAACCCCTCCACTAAACCAAGGACTTGTGTTTTTCTAGTAACTGTACTTGTTTCTTTATCGATTTGAGATATTTTCTTGTAAAGTAACAATTCTATCTTAGACGACAACATCATTTTAGCTGTGAACCTCACTGCTAGAAATGGAGGCTTTAGAGACGATTTTTTACCAACGGAAGCCATTCGTTGATATTAGTAACGGATTACCAACGATTTTTCAACGAAATTTTATAAAAAATATGAAACTATAAAATAAATGTGGTGGCAACAGAATTACCAACAAAATATAGCCGTCGTTATGATTTCGTTTTTAATCCGTTGGTAATTCTAAAAAATATATATATATAAAAAATCACCAACAACCATTGTGACGTACTAATTGTTGATTGTAAAATTGTAAAAAAATGAAACATTAATTGAAATTTACCTACAGATTTATTAGTTGTTAATACACTAAATATCTGTTTGTAAAATATTTCCTACAGCTTGTTTTGATAGTAAATGATTTAAGATTAAAAAATAAATGAAAATAAAATATACACTCACAACAAACCTAGACACACCATCGCTTCCCTTCTCCTCAACGCCATTACGCCTCTCATCCCCTCTCTCGCTCATCTCATCCCTTCTCTCGCTCTATGTAGTAGTCCGGCCATCAGAATACAGTGCACCGCCAATGAAAGCCATCAATTGATTCATACAGCCATCCCTTCTCTACCCCTCTCTCACTCATCTCATCCCCGGTCGTCTATCTCTCGAAATACAGGGCATCGCTTACTCCAATCGTCAATTGATTCATATAGCATCGACTATTGGGATTCTTCTTCTTCATTGCTCCGAGGTAGCTGTCAATTAATTTTATTACACTGCATTTGGCTGAAATTTGTGTGAGTTCCTATTGGGAACTATCAAATAGCTCTCTTCTTTGTGTGAGTTCCTATTGGGAAATTTGTGTGAGTTCCTATTGTAGAACACTATCGTTCTGTGTGCACTTTGCTCGTTCTCTGATTCTAATTACCAAACCCAAGATTAGAGTACCTATGCATTGGCTTAGTTCATTTCACACTGCTAGATATTGTTCATATTTTTCTTCGGGAATGATCTTGTGGATATGTTTTGAAGCAGTCGATGAGAAATTTCATAAACTATTGAGAAGCGATGTGCCGATTACTTGGATCCATGAGTGAATTGAAAGTTTTCGAGGGTGGATGTTGCCACGAGATTAATTTTTTACACAGTAGATTAATTTAAGATTTTGAGTTCAATTGACTGAGTCTACTGAGTTGTTTATGTTGGATTTTGTTTTAAAATTCTCAATTATGTGAATGAGATTATAAGGGGAAATAATTACTAGATTATATTATTTTCTTATTCTGGTAGTACTGATTTTTCATTATTAATAATATCAGCTATAAACCATGATACAACAATATTATAAATGCTACGGCATTTCCAGAAAGTTGTATTGGTTTAGCTGATAGTTAGTATCCTGGATCGATTTTAAGTTAGAATTACTAGGTTATGCTGCATTTGTAGTGGAAGATCATGTTTTTTTATAGTTAAGACTTACCTTCAATGTTGGAACTTTTAATTAGTAAATGGCAAAATACAACCTTTGAATCAGTAAGTTTGCATTTGTAGTGGACGATCATGCCTTTTAGGCTTGCTTTGAATGGTTTAGGGGCTTTTACTTAGTAAATGGCAAAGTACAACCTTTGTTTAATGAGACTAGAATGCATAAATTTTGCATATTATACTCAATTGTTAATTTAAGATTGATTGGCTATACTACAATTATAGTGAATCAAGTTTTTGTGTTGATGATATATATATATATATATATATATATATATATATATATATATATATATATATATATATATTACCAAGAACAGACAAGCCAAGTTACTTTCCCACAGTAATATGAAAATTATTTTACACAACAAGCAAATAACTAATATTGGAGACCAAATATACAATTTCCCAATAACAAAAGTTCATGTGCTAATCAGTTTCTTCTTCCGCAAGTTGTATGACTTTCTCGGCAAGCTCAAGTCTCCGTTTCTTCTTGAGCCGAAGTATGTTTGATGTGTAGATATCATCGTTCTCATAATAATAGCCTCTCCTATTGATCCAGATCTTACATAAAACCCAATCGTCCAACTTGGTTCCACCTTCAACACCGCATGACGGGGGCAGATGATCAATCACTCTAAATTCATGCATAATCCAAGATGTCTTTTTACTGCTACCACATTTTTCCATGTAAAATTGAAAAATCTATTGAAATCCAATAGTTTCCCATTATTTTCTACATTTATCATCTTCTTTTACTTGCTAATATCCATCAACTTTAGATACATTTATATTCTCAATTTGGTATTTTCAATCGTTTAGTTCTAGAAAGGGAATTAATTGGATTCATTTTGCAGGTTGAACGTCTGAACCATGCAGTAATTCATGAAAAATATGTAATTAAAATTTTATGAATTGTTGTTGAACATTATGGCATTGGACCGCAATTGGATGTTGAATCGGTCAGATGAAGGATTTCTTTCTAACAGATTCATTGAAGGTGTTGAAGAGTTCATTGAATTTGCAATGTCTCGAACAAGAGATGGAGATATGATCAAATGTCCATGTTCTATATGCAAAAACACTAGGTTTCTGAAAGGAGATGATGTCAAATTTCATCTTTACAAAAATGGATTTACAAGGGGTTATACACAGTGGAACGCACATGGAGAACCATTCAGTTTCAATGGTCCAAATTTGGCAGAGTCCTCAACTGCACAAGCTACAACCATTGAGAGCTATGAAGAAATGGTGATAGATGCGGTAGGCCCTTAAATGTACCATGATTACATTAATCTTAATGTTTGTGCTCATGAGGAACAAACCCCAAATCAACATGCTGCAAATTTCTTTAAACTATTGGAAGAAGCTGACCAAACTGTGTGGCCTGGTTGTACTAAGCACATGACCCTTTCTACTATGGCATGACTCTTGAATCTGAAGTCTGAGTTTAATATGCCTACAACACGTTATGATCGTATGTTGTCTATATTTAAGGAAATTATGCCAGAGGGTGACCGATTAGAAGCTACGTTGTTTAAAACAAAGAAAATGTTATCCAGTCTTGGCCTTGGAGTTATGAAGATCCACGCTTGTGTGAATGATTGCATGTTTTACTACAAAGAAACCGAGAGCATGACTCGGTGTCCTACGTGTTTTAGTCCACGATTCAAAGAGAAGATGTCTCGATCTGGACATAGGGTACCTCAGAAGGTACTACGATATCTACCTCTAACTTCTAGGCTTCAAAGATTGTATATGTTGAGGCATACTGCGGAGCACATGTTATGGCATTCGAAGAATCAATTAACTGATAATGAAATGTCACACCTCGTACACAGCGAGGCATGGAAGCACTTTGATAGATCTTTTCCTCATTTTTCCCTTGAACCACGTAGTGTGCGCCTTGGTTTATGCACGGATGGGTTCAACCCCTTTAACATGTCAAATGTGCAATACACGTGTTGGCTAGTAATCATTACTGTGTACAATCTTCCGCCATGGATGTGCATGCAACAAGACAACTTGTTATTGAGTATGGTTATCCCTGGCCCGAAGAGTCTAGGGAAAAACCTTGATGTTTATTTGCGTCCTCTCATTCATGAACTACAAATACTTTGGAATGAAGGTGCTGAAACATATGACATACTAACGAAGCAGAATTTTCAGTTGAAAGCTGCATTAGTGTGGACTATTAGTGATTTTCCAGGATATGGCATGTTATCTGGATGGAGTACACACGGTCTAGAGTCTTGTCCATACTGTATGGGTGAAACTAAATCTTTAGGCATAAAAATGGAGGGAAAACATCTTTTTTTGATTGTCACCGTCAATTCCTACCACCCGACCATGCATTTAGAAAACAAAGAGACAAGTTTTTCAAAGGTAGAGTTGAGAAGGAAATGGCACAACATAGGCTGACCGGTGAAGAGTTGCGAAGTATAGTGGACAAGCTTCTGTACATTCCAAGTGGCAAAGCTAATAAAAGAAAAGAAATCGAAGGTTTTGGTCATAGCCATAATTGGGTGAAAAAAAAATATTTTCTGGGAGTTGCCTTACTACATATTCCCGCTTTCCTTTCCCACTGTCGATTCCCAATTCTTCCTGCCCGTGTGAAAGGCATCCTCACCACTTTTCAACCATTCGATCTTTCTCAAAACTCATACCGACATTAACTTCAACTAAGGATGACTACTAGAGTAAGGTGGAGTTCAATGCCTAGGGTTTCCAGATTACAAGATGAGGAAGATAATAACTGGATTGAGAACGGATATGAGGATACCGATGGGTCTCTTTCTGCAGATGATAATGAAGAACTTGATTGTGGAAAAAGGGGTCCCAACCACGGTAGCAACGTTTGTCCAGATGAAACAGGGAGAATTCCTTTAACTGTGGGAGACAATAGGTACATAGCTAAACAATTTTTGCTTTTTGGATTTCAGTTTGAATGCAAAGTGGTATCATTGATTTTATATGGCGTGAATTACTGTGGGAGTTAGGAAGTATATTTTGGCTTCTCATGTCCATGTTCTAGTTAATAGAACATGGTATATTTTGGCTAGACTTTTTATTGTTCTTTTTTTATTCCAGAAATTCTGTGTTTTCTTTATGCATTTAAGTCTACATTTGCAATTTTGAAGTACCTTTGTGTTGTAGTTTAGTTGGCCGACAATTTCATGGATTATTCTCAATTTCTCCAATGATTGTTAGAGAAGGAGTTTAAATTATATAGACTAGAAAAAGGGGTCATCTGGTAGTATTTGGGACCTTCAATTAATCTCAAATATCTGTGTGCACTGTAAAATTTTCAGATTCTTGGTTGAATTTCCTTTTTATCTGTGCTCAAGGCAATTACTCAAATATTTATCTGTGCTCAAGGTAATAATGGTTGCCAAGAAATGAAAAGTGTCGTGAAATTGGTGATCGCAATGTGGAGGTAAATTACAGATGTAGCTAGAAACAGGAATGAACCATGTAGCTAGAACCACTGCTTCTCTGTTTCTGTTTTTCGTTTTGTTCTTTTCGCTGAACCCCTTCTGGACACTAATGCTTTATTGGTATGCTTGATTTCAATTCACTATAAAATAACATGAAAAGGTCAGAGCAATATGCTACTCATGAATCCGGTCAATATGAATAGGCAAGCATCACCAGCCATGCAACTGATTAGCCATTTTTGTTATGAGCTGAAGTGAACACGTGTGGTGGACTTAGTCCCTTTTATTCAGTTTGTTTGTTGCTTATTATTTGTTGCATTTAATAAGCTATGCACTGCTAATCTTTAGGTCCAATAGGATAGTGCTGTTTCCTGAACATTTGTATTATTTGTTATTCTTTCTAGCATTGTAAGACTACTATGTATAGTCGGTGTTTTGTTCAATTAAAAAGCAGGAAATGAACAGTTCAATTACTCCCTTCCATTACTCTCTTTCGTTCTCTCTATTTCTTCTCTGTTAACCTGGTTCTATCCATTTTATCGTTGATATATATTGAACTTATCAGTGGTATACACAAAATGGATAACGAATGCTGATACATAATTTAATACACTTTTTTATTTTAAGTCATGGTCATTCTGATGTTGTATGCTTGTAGATTCATTACTATCTCGGCATCACGTTCTGTAAGTGCCAATTTGAAAGCTTACTTGGGAGGACCGTATCCTACATTTAGTTTGGTGCCGGTTGACACAAAAAAGTTCTTGTGGGAAAGATTCCAGGTCATACAATTTTCTTGTAAATCTACTTATTGTCCTTATAAGTTTTCATTACTTTTTCCATACTAATGGTTGGTACCTACATTAGCAACAATACTCGTGGCCAAAAAATAAAGATAATGAGGTGAAGAAGGCATGGAATATTGCCTCAACTGATCGACTAAGAGATATATTTTGTTTGGCTCGAAAGAAGGCTCAGGAAAATAGTAGGTCCTGAAATATAATTGATTGGAAGGGATATGGACCACCGTGGTTAAGTGTAGAGCACTGGAATGATGTAATTGAGAAAAGGTGGAACAACGAAGGATGGAAGAAGAAGTCTAAACTTGGCCGTGATAACCGGCTGACTACGAAGTCAGGAACCATCACTAAGCACACCGCTGGGTCAATCACAATTGCTGCCCATAAGATGAGGCTGGTAATGTTTAACTTTCATGATGAAATTTCATAGATGATTGACATGTTATACATAAGCATCTGGTTCTATATATTATGTTCATTTTTTAACCAAAATTTTATTCGTTAGAAGAGCTTTTACTATCCATTTTATGTTCTATGTGAGAAAAATCCTCAATATGTCTAAATTTCATTTGGGAAAAATTAGTCTTTGTTTTCTGCTTGCTCTGGCTGAAATCAGTCCGAGAAAAATATCATGTTTTGACTTCAACACGAGGAATTTATATACATTATGCATCACACGCTATTTGTTTTATTCCTAATCAAGAATCTTGTAAACTAAACTCTTCATGTACTGATTGTTTTTAGCATGTGAAATTAGGCAAGCCACCAACTGCTTCACAGTTATTCGAACGTGTGCACCGTCGAAACAAAGGAGAAGGAGACTTTGTAGACAACACGTCACGAATTGTGTGGGTAAGTAGAAATAAATTCAGGTTTTGATTAGACTCTACACTCTAAATTTCATGTTACTAGCTAACTAGTCCTAGACACTAAATGGTGGTTGGATAATTACCTTCTTGGAGTTGTAGTGGACTAATTATTTGCTCATGTACATTAAGTTACTCAGGAACTTCATAGAAGTACTAGTATCACTACTTCATTTGTTCTATCATGTTTCTATATATTACTTGTCCTAATTTACGTTCAAGAAAAACAAAATTTTTGAACAAGATTCATAAGTTTCTGTTGTAAAATCCCTTTCTTTCTAGTAATTCTTGATCATTCACGGGACGTCTACTACGATGTTGGACCCTAGATTTAGAAAAAAGAAGAAAATGAACACAACAAAGAAGATACGATTTTGTTCATTATACTCTTCGGTCTTATCCAGAATTACAACTAGAATGACGCACTTACTGCATTTATTTTCGTAGTACATGTAAACTTCCATAGCCATTTCTTTTTTCTGTGGGTATGGATTTCTGAGTGACACAAGCTTGATTTTATACTAATTTTGTGCATGTTTAAGTTAGTATAGTCGTTCCATTATTTACTCCAAACTGTCTTCTTATGTACTGAATTCTATATTAATATCAAGTTGGTGAGTTAATTTTTGTTTGTAAGGACAATTTGTGAGGCAAGAGAACCTTTAAATCGGTCGATTCAGAAGTGGACATTAAAAATCCTAAATGTTTAATCATTTTTCATGATGGAACGTATTCTTAAATCAGTTATATTGCCGAAAGTAGCAGATTATGGGGCCATTTTAATTGTCATTATGTCAGGCATATTAATATTTTAAATGATAATTCTTGGTATGGAACTTGGGTGACCAAATTGAACACTGTCGAAACCAAAAATCCATTAATCCATTTCTGAAATTAAAAGGTCCTAGAGCCCTGTGTTTTCATCTCATTATTTTATTTTTTTTTACAAATAATTTCGTAGAAGTACGATTGTATCACTACTTCATTTGTTCTATCATGTTTCTATATATTCTTGGTTTTCTTATAATAAAGAACTTGATTTATGTCTTCCAGTTAAGTGAAGTTGTATATTGTGGTAGCACTAAATAACTTTTTATTCATTGTGACTTTGCGTCAGTCCAAATTTGGTTGATTTGTTGATAGCATTGTTTAATCCATTTTGATACCTTGTCATTGATAGTTGATGTAGATCAACATTTATCTAGAACTGATTGGTGATACACCAAATATGTTTTGATGGTTTTGGCTTGAATGACCTTTCAATTTTTATGGTTTTGGTTTGTTTGCATTCTGCCCATTGGCAATGTTTAGATTCACTTGTTTTCCTTTTATAAAGTTGAGTTGCTTCTCTTCTTGTTTTATAGGAAAAATATGACACTGCAATTCATGAAAAATATGGTTCAGATGTGTCACAACCCGAAATTGACATTGAAGCATGGTGTGAAGCAACTCAAGATCCTTGTAAAGGTGGTTGCTTGTATGGGCTTGGTATAGAACGAAAATCTTTGCACAAAGATATCACTTCCTCCGGTTCACCTAATGTTTCATATGATGGACACGCTAATTTCATCACCTTAAAAGAGGAATTTCGTTCTGCTTGTGAGAAGATAGATCAACTTACAAGGGAAAATAATGAATTACTTCAAAAAATGGAAGATGGTAGGCGAGAAGAAGCCCATTGAATTTGAACAAACCATACTTCAGATGTTGGGAAAAAGGAATGCTTCACGAGATTAGTCATTTGAGCACGATGTGATCTTCAATGGTTGGGCGTACATGTTTATTTTGTTTATAAAAATTTACCATTGAATGTGAAGAACTTTTTTTTGTTAATTGCTCAAGTGTATAACTTTAGTATTGACTTTTGAAATGTAAGTAAAACTAATTGTATTTTGTGTAACTTTGAATCTTGAATGGAATGAAAATATTTGTATTTCGTATTTTTTATTTTTAACTTTTTGTAAATATTTTATTCACAATAGAGATTTATTAATATAATAATTAATTAATTATGAAAAATGTTGGTGGTTAGCGACGGAAACAAATATGAAATATTTTGTAGCTATTTAGGTACAATTGTTTCCGTAGGAAAAAATATGTTGGTGGTTAGCGACGGAAACAAAAACGAAAATATTTGTAGCTATTTAGGAACAACGAATACTGTAGGAAAATATGTTGGTGGTTAGCGACGGAAACAAAAACGAAAATATTTGTAGCTATTTTAGGATCAATGAATACCGTAGGAAAATATGTTGGAGGTGAGCGACGGAAACAAAAACGAAATATCCGTGGCTATTTAGGAACAAAATGTTTCCGTAGGAAAAATATGTTGGCAATTAGCAACAGAAACAAGAACGGCGAGACGCGTAGCTAATTCAGGAACAAGTTGTTAAAACCGTTGTTAATCACAAACAAAACAGCGACAATCTTTCCGTCGCCAATTAGATACGAACAGTGTCGTCGGTGAACAGCAACGGCTTATTTCTGTCGCTATTTACCGACGACCAGTATACTACGTCGCTAAATTTACCGACGGGGTGTTTACCAACAGATTTACCGACGGGCGAAATCTGTCTCTAAAGATCGTTTCCAACGGATTTTCGAGCGTCAGAGACGGATAATTCCGTCTCTGAAGCCGCTTTTTTTTTGTAGTGCCTGTCCTAGTTCAGTTTGCAAGTGACGCTAGAAAAATCATCAGACAATTGGAAGAGTCGAGTGGGAATGAGTTTTTTTGAGGAGGACTTGTTTGCTAAACATACCTTTTAAAGACCTTTTCAACAAATTGTTCTTCGTGATGAATTTGTACACAATTGCAGATATTTTGTGGAGCATCAATTTACTCTTTGAAGTAAGGAAGGTTGCAAAATATAGACAATTTTATTTGCTCTGTTGTAAATGAAAAATCAATTAATATGCTTCATTTGAGTTAGTGAATTGTGGATGAATGATGAAGTTGAATAAATTTAGTGGGAAAATGAGTTTTTTTTTTTAATATTTGGCATATTCTTTCGTCACTTTTATTCATGTTAGATAGCATGATCATTGTATATAGCTTTCTAATATGAAATGTATCTAAAAAATTCAATTATTCATGATTCCATCTAATATAAAGTACATATATACCATTAACTAGTCATGCGCGCACTTCATGTATCTAAAAAATTCAATTATTCATGATTCCATCTAATATAAAGTACATATATACCATCAACTAGTCATGCGCGCACGAATGCAACTCATTTTGATCTCATGGGTGATGAACTCCCGAGACTAGAAGATCTCAATCGTTCTAGTGGGTGCAATAGGTCAATAGTGGCCAGAACCCAAATTTCATTAAAAAAATTTTAATGCTTCTACAGACTTTAGGTTTATTTATTTATTTTTTTTACATGAAAATTACTCTACATTAGATGTGGAATTTCACACAAGTGTATAGCGACCGAACACTTTACACACACACCTTGTGCCACCCAAATATTGCACAAAAAGATGAAGGAGTCAAATTTTGGTCACTAATAGTGATGGGAAAATAGTACTGCCTTGTCGAGGACTTGTTTGCTAATGATACTTTTCCATGACCTTCGCGTCAAACAATTAACTGTCCCGAATTTTCACGCAGATCTAGATATCATATATTGCATTAGTTCACCCTTCGAAGTAAGGAAGACTGCAAGATATATGATGATGTTCGTACTAGCAAAAATAAGAATTATCTTCCGTCTTGAAGAGAACCAAATCTCATTATTTCATTAATTGTGATATATGCATTGGAATACGGTAATTAGAAAATCTATTACTGCGCTTCCTTGGAATGAGCAAATTTTGGATGGTGTGAAGGAATACGTACAAAAAAAGGAGTGGTAGCATTTCAAATTGAGTTGCATTCACATGGATGTCTGACCATTGTGATGCAGGAGGATCCGAGTCAGACGAGGCCGAGTTGTCTAATAGTACGTTAATGTCTCTGAGATACCATGAGTTGGCGGATCAGCGCAAAATTGGCAAATAATCATCTACCTTTCCTAATGGGGGCCTTTTTGGATACGTTTCGGTATTTTGGCCATAACTTTGGCTACGGTTGTCAGAATCACGCCCATGACCCCAATTCGGAGAGATCGATTTCGAGGCCAAATTTAGCTGTTTTCCCTTTCGAATTATCAATTTAAGCTATTTTTTACCATTTGTAGTAATATTTCAATTTCCTTTTTGACATAGATTACGATATCAAATTAAGCCACATATTTGGGATCTTATTTCTGTCATTACGTATTTCATTTTGGTATGAATAATAGAATTTTGCTATTTTTGGTAAAATTTCAAAAATTATTATTTTCTAGCTATTTAACCCGGCTTGTGGGTTATTTTCATTCAGTTGTTGAACAATAAAGATTTTCTCATTTTTCTTAGTGTTATTCTCTTGCGTTCTTCTCTGTTATTGTTTAGTGGTTCGAGCCTGCAGAATAATCACTATTCTGCCCGGCGTCACATTGTGAATATTGCAGTGTATATATCCGGTTGAAAAATGATAGATTTTGATCAAAATATTTGGCAAATAAGAATTAGAATCATTGCAAAGAATTCAAAGTAAGTCTTTAATCTGTCTATTTTATTTCAAATGTGACATAATATCATTCATGTATTTAGTTTATCCAGTACAGTTGTAAGCGATGTAATATCTAAAAATCCTATCATGCAAGATGTTGTCGACTCAAAGGTCATAATAGGGCTCCTGCGCACTGATCTGGTATACAGTGATATGGTTAAGAAACCCATGCACTAGAAGAACTCAATTATTTTAGTAGTAGACGTTGATTTACTATAGCCACGGTTTAATGAAAATTATGAACCCTATGTGTACATAGTTAAGAATGTACCTTGTCCATATTATTTCATTTATAGTTTTATGTAGTTGGAATGTTGAAAAGGAAAAAAAAAATAATGTAGATTTTTTGAATTAGAGAAGAATTTGTATTATTCATATATAATTAAACGATGTTTTAAATTTAAAAAATAACAAATGAATATACATAGTTTGAATTAACGTTGAATAATATTATTTCTTTTATCATTTTATGTCATTGGAATGTCAAAAAGGACAACAAATAAATGTGAACTTTGAATCATATTATTACATTAATCGTTTTATGTTGTTGGAAATGCTGAAAAGGAGAAAAAATTAATATAAGTTTTTTGAGTTAGTGACGTCGATGAGTGGTCGTGTAAATTCCATAACACCACTGTTGACTGCTCAACGTTATAGTTATAATACCATAGTTTAATGTATGGATTGTTATAATACCACCTAGTTGGGTTTCATTGTTTTACATCTCTTTGATTTTCTCCCTTGATATTTTGTACATACGAATAACTATTTTTATTGATTCACAAATCAAAATTGCTTAATAAACTTACTAGATGATATATTTAATTTTTAAAGTGGATATCACGTAATAACTTCTTTTCATTATAAACTTAATATACAATAATTTATTTTTGAAGATTATTATTCATTATAATTTTATGCCATTGCAATTCTGAAATGGAACATAAATTAACATATATTTTTTGAGTTATTTTTGAATCATGTTGTTTCTTTTATCTTTTTATGTAATTGGAATGCCGAAAGGAAAATAAATGTTCATTGTTCGAATTAGTGTTCAATCGTATTATTTTTTTTTATCACTTTTCGTCCTTGGAAAGTCGAAAGGGATAAATATCCATGTAAAATTTTGAGATCGTGTCAATAAGTGACGATGGATATTTGAAAACATGAAAGTTGACTGCTCAACATCGTGCGAATAAAAATGGTGTCCAAAATATTAGTGACAAATACAAAGTATAATCATGGAAAAGAATTAAGAGTAAGTTTTATGTGCATCTCTTTTATTTGAACTCTAAAAGCATATGATTAGTCAAATATATTTTTGTTTCAGTAAAAAATCCAAGTATCCAAACAATTCTTTTTTGCATGGTCTTATGGAATTCAATGTTTTCTGATTGATAAGAACAGTGTTGCTTATTAAAAATTTGAAATCTACTAGAAAGACAGAAAACTATTTTTAAATAATACGAAGCTGATTGGATGTGTTAGGAAAAAGTTGTACGTATGTTCATCGGACTTTGCTAGCTTTCACGGACTGTTGAAGAAAAGAGAATCATTAGGTAGTTAATATGGTTGCATTGTTACCGAAAACACACAGTTGGAAAACTTAGAGTTTACGTTGATGGAAAACTTGAGAGATTGATTGCAATTGCTTCCAAAATAGTTCCAAAGGTTCTCTCAAAAATTCAAATTAATTTGCTTATCTCCTTATTATATGCGTGCATTTAATGTGCAAAATTTCTATAATTCTTCTCCATCGGATTTCGTAGTTTTACGTCTACTGGTTTTTCTTCCTTGATATTTGAATCTGTGCTGACAATTTTGTTTTTATTAATTTACAGATCATAATTACTTATAAATTACTAGAGGACTATTTCATTGATGAAATTAATACCATGTAATGATTTCATTAACTTTGAATTCCTTGTAAAGTTCAATCTTTTCCAAGACCAATTCTCTATATAGTTGGGGTTAAGGTGGACCTGCATATCCTTATCATTTCTAGAATTATGATCCCAATGTGTATACGTAGTTATGATTGCACAACGTCCATGATTTGATGAAAATTATGTACCCCCATGTTTACACAGTTAAGAATTCTTCGTGTCCAAATTATTTCATTTATAGTATTATGTTCAACGGAAAAAAGGTTAACGTAAATTGTTTGAATTAAACCTGAACCTTATTATTCGTTCTAATTTTATGCAGTTGTAATTTTAAAATGGAAATAAATTAATAAACATTGTTTGAATTAATGCTAACTCATATATTGTAACGCCCCAAATTTTGGAAGAATTTGAATCGCTACCAAGGCTGTGATGTGCAATAATATGTATAAATATGAAATGGTAATTTATCCAAATTTGTAGAAAATAGTTTATATATTAATTTCTGAAGGAGATAGAGAATATTTTCCCACGCCATAACTTTAATGTACACAAGCAGTAATTGATATTATTCATATATATAAAGCACTTTTAGTGAAAAAGGCTTATGAAATATTAATATCATAAAATCCTATTCAAGCACAATTAAATAGTAAACACAATATAAAGTTACGTGCCAATCAAGGTTTACTCACTCTGAAATCTTTACTGTACATTAACATGCATGGCAAAGTGTAAACCAATTCCCAAGGCTGCTTTATGGCTGACTCCATATTGACGTGAATATTTTGCCAAGGTTAATTAATAAGGAAAACACAAACACTCCAACCAAATTAAAATTTCTCAAATCATCGTACGAACAAATATGTCCTAGATTTCCACATTTAATGAACGAGTTCAATACCATAAAATAAACTAAGGTTACTGCTGAAAATTTAGAAATTCAAAGCACGTTACACCGGATTTGCTTTATTAATTCCAAACATCTGGCACAACGACTTCACCTCATCGCCCGCCATCCAACGACCCGTTCTAACCTGTGAGGAGTAGGGAAAAGGGTGAGTACATGGGAATACTCAGTAGGATAAAAAACTATGGTGTAATCCTGATTAAAAATATAAAATCATGCGTCAAAATATCGTACCGTCATACTTCATAAGTACAATAATCTATCAACATGAATAAAATAATTTAAACACGTGTCAAGAATTATCATACCGTCATCATAACTTTAGATCCGGTAAGAGCTCATATCATATCATATCATTTGTACCGGAATTGCTATATCATCATTTCATATCATAATCATATCATCTCACATCATAACTTCATAAGTATGACATCATCAACATGAAGAAATAATTTAAACGGGACAGAAAATTCAACTGCACCTCTTTTCCTACCTTGTTAAACTTGTTTTAGTTTGGAAGAAAACGCACAAAATCACATTACTGTATTCTTTTATTCTCTGCCCTTACTGTGTTTCCCGTGCATGCACAAAGTGTAGAAAAGTTGTTGCTTCTCAAAGATATATTATATCATAAAATGTGGGACAAGAATATTGGACTTCGTGTAGCATATTAAATCACACGTCTCTATCGTGTAAAGTAAGATATCTCAACCAACAATATATGAGACACGTGGCATGCTAGGAAATGTTACACGAAAATATAATAATATTTTATTAAATCTAATTGGCACCTTCTTCAACAACTCCTATAATTTCTAAAAAGTAGCAAAACCACTAAAACAAACCACCTATTTTCGTGTAGCAAAACCCATAGCACACACTCTCTCTCCTTATCTCTTATATATATATATATATATATATGAAGAAAAAGTCATAACTTACCAACTTTGATACACGTGACCTCATTGTAAACTTTAAAATATATTAAATAATAAAGCAAAATGCAATACGAGATAAAATCTTCCAACTTCGATAACTTAAGGTTCGTCCATTCCAAATTAACTTTTCTCGAGCCTAACATGCATAATTAATTACGATCTATCCAATGAGACCGATATTCAATTCTTTTCGATAACTCCATCAATATCTAAATATTTGACTCAAATAAAAAATAAAATGATAAATGTATCATTTAGTCCATAACTTTCAAAATATTAAAATATAGTATATAAAAATTGAATTCTATTCTATAAAAATTTTCGGGGCATTACATATATATTATTTTGTTTAGTCTTTTATGCCATTGGAATGCCAAAAAGGAAAATAAATAAATGTACATTGTTTGAATTAGTGTTGAATCAAATTATTTTGTTAATATTTTCTTATATCGTTGGAATGCCGGAAGGAGAAAAATCAATGTAAATTTTATGAGTTAGTGTCCTCGACTAGTGATGATGAACATTTCATAATATGAGAGTTCCTCGACAAGGTATATAATTGGGGTTCTAACATTAATGTTTGTCAATTAAATACAAGTGACAAATACAAAGTAGAATCATTGTGAAGAATTCACAGTAAGTTTTATGTGCATCTCTTTTATATATATTGTAAAAGCATATGATCGTTCAAATATATCTTTGTTTCAATAAAAAAAATTAGCATCTAAGCAATTATATATTTTGCAAGGTCTATGTGTAATTCAATGTATTCTGACTGAAAAGAACTATTTTCTTAATTTACAAATTGTTATGATACCACCTCGGCTGGTTTCATAGTTTCATAGTGAAGCACTAACATTTGACGATTCTACTTTAATTTGTCTAATAATTTGATGACAGCCATTAATATTCAGACCCCGTTAATATTCTAGCAGTCAATTCTCATTATTTGGAACGTACATCATTACACATCAACAACCCCAACTCAAACAATTTACATTAAACTTTTCCTTCACGACATTCAAATGACATGAATGTTGGAATTTGGTTTTCAAATTTTCAATTTTGGTTAAGTATAATTTTGAACAAGTGACTTGATGTCAACTTTGAGCAAATATTCGGACTTGATCCTGTGGTCAAATTACAAATGTAAATAAACTAACTTGTTCTACTCGTCGAGTAGATTGTCGTAGTATATTTGGAATCTCAAAATCAATTTCGGATGAATGAGAAAGTGTGGTCCAAAGTTTAGAGGAAATTAAAATTTATCATGTAAGGTTGTCGCTCGAGCGGCAATCCAGCACTAGACGAGCAACAGACTCTCTGCTTTTGTCGTTCGAGCAACGATCCAGTGATGGGTGAGTGACAAGTTAGGTCGCAACCTTTCATGAAAATTACTGAGTTTTGGGTGTGTTCCTTCGCCCACAACCCTTCATGCTTTATATCATGCTCTATATATAGGACCATTTGGACGTTTATTTGTAATTCCAGGTCATTATTTTCATTTTATGTTGCATAAAACACTTCATCAAAAGCGATTTCTTTGCATAAAATTCATAGTTCGGAAAAGAGAGAATTATGTTCGAGTTCGTTGGTCTAAGCGATTTGGAGTGCTTCTATGGCTTGACGTGGTCATTGTATCTTGGGAGATGGGTGTCAAAAAACGTTAGCACCGATGCGATGGAAAGCCATCTTAATAAAGCCAAAATAAGGACAAAGTGTTCAACACTTGCCTTGGCCAATCCCATCACTTGCATCTCGTCTTTCTTTATCTTTCTCATTTCTGATTTCATTTATAAATGACTTTCAAAATATTGTTAATCTTATTTATTCATTTATATTGCAAGGTTTGATTGAAGAATGACACATTTTCATTCAAATTGGAAAGTGATGAATCCATATTAATTCGGTAAATCATTACGTCATCTTTTCAACTATTTTGGTAAGTCGAATTATGTTTCAATTTAATGAGCATAAAACGATACGTATTGATATGAATATAACATGCACATTATCGGTGTAATATTCCCAACAATACAATGGCATATAAATAATATAATTCAACACTAATTTGAGTAGCTTACATTTATTTATTGTCCTTTTGGCATTCGAATGGCATGAACGAATAAACAAAATAGTATGATCCAACACTAATTCAAACAATTTAAATTAATTTTATTTTTCCATTTAAAAATAACAACAGCATTATATTATAAATTAAAAAGTGGTTCAGCCCTAATTCAAACAATTTAAATTATTTTTCCTTTTCGACATTAGAACGGCTTAAAATAATAAATGAAATAATATGCCCTCTGTTCTTTATGAACTATGTACATACATGGGTGATGATAATTATTACTAAACCGTGGCCGTTGTACATTCTGAACTATGTATACTTGGGGGATCATAGGATTCAAAATGATAAGGATATGCAAGTCAATATGAACCCCAAATGTATGCAGAGTAGATTTTATAAATGATTGCAATTTTGAAATAAATTTTGGGTAAGAGTTTCGATACACATATTAATACTACTAGAACGATTTTGTTTTCCAAGTTTATATGTTATTCACACTTTAGATCAACGCGTGCGCGATGAGTGCGCACCACGAGTAGGGACAGAATCTAGTGTCCTATGGCCTTTTGATTTGAAAACATCTTACATTAAAGATTATTTAGAATGGCTTAAAATAATAAATGAAATAATGTGCCCTCTGTTCTTTATGAACTATGTGCATACATGGGTGATGATAATTATTAAAACCCCGGCCGTTGTACATTCGGAACTATGTATACTTGGCGGATCATAGGATTCAAAATGATAAGGATATGCAAGTCAATATGAACCCCAAATGTATGCAGAGTAGATTTTATAAATGATTGCAATTTTTAAATAAATTTTGGGTAAGAGTTTCGATAGACATATTAATACTACTAGAGCGATTTAGTTTTTCAAGTTTATATGTTATTCACACTTTAGATCAATGCGTGCGCGATGAGTGTCTACCACGAGTACAGACAGAATCTAGTGTTCTATGGCCTTTTGATTTGAAAACATCTTACATTAAAGATTATTTAGAACGGCTTAAAATAATAAATGAAATAATATGCCCTCTGTTCTTTATGAACTGTGTGCATACATGGGTGATGATAATTATTACTAAACCGTGGCCGTTGTACATTCTGAACTATGTATACTCGGGGGATCATAGGATTCAAAATGATAAGGATATGCAAGTCAATATGAACCCCAAATGTATGCAGAGTAGATTTTATAAATGATCGCAATTTTGAAATAAATTTTGGGTAAGAGTTTCGATACACATATTAATACTACTAGAACGATTTTGTTTTTCAAGTTTATATGTTATTCACACTTTAGATCAATGCGTGCGCGATGAGTGCGCACCACGAGTAGGGACAGAATCTAGTGTCCTATGGCCTTTTGATTTGAAAACATCTTACATTAAAGATTATTTAGAACGGTTTAAAATAATAAATGAAATAATGTGCCCTCTGTTCTTTATGAACTATGTGCATACATGGGTGATGATAATTATTAAAACCGTGGCCGTTGTACATTCGGAACTATGTATACTTGGCGGATCATAGGATTCAAAATGATAAGGATATGCAAGTCAATATGAACCCCAAATGTATGCAGAGTAGATTTTATATATGATTGCAATTTTTAAATAAATTTTGGGTAAGAGTTTCGATGGACATATTAATACTACTAGAACGATTTAGTTTTTCAAGTTTATATGTTATTTACACTTTAGATCAATGCGTACGCGATGAGTGCGCACCACGAGTAGGGATAGAATCTAGTGTCCTATGGCCTTTTGATTTGAAAACATCTTACATTAAAGATTATTTAGAACGGCTTAAAATAATAAATGAAATAATATGCCCTCTATTCTTTATGAACTGTGTGCATACATGGGTGATGATAATTATTACTAAACCGTGGCCGTTGTACATTTGGAACAATGTATACTTGGGGGATCATAGAATTCAAAATGATAAGGATATGCAAGTCAATATGAACCTCAAATGTATGCAGAGTAGATTTTATAAATGATTGCAATTTTGAAATAAATTTTGGGTAAGAGTTTCTATACACATATTAATACTACTAGAACGATTTAGTTTTTCAAGTTTATATATTTGCATGGTCTTATGGAATTCAATGTTTTCTGATTGATAAGAACAATGTTGCTTATCAAAAATTTGAAATCTACTAGAAATACCGAAAACTATTTTTAAATAATACGAAGGTGATTGGATGTGTTAGGAAAAAAGTTTTACGTATGTTCATCGACAAGGACTTTGCTAGTTTTCACGGATTGTTGAAGAAAAGAGAATGTTTAGGTAGTTAATATGGTTGCATTGTTACCGAAAACACAGTTGGAAAACTTAGAGTTTATGTTGACGGAAAACTTGAGATTGATTGCAATTGCTTCCAAAATAGTTCCAAAGGTTCTCTCAAAAATTCAAATTAATTTGCTTCTCCTTATTATATGCGTGCATTTAATGTGCAAAATTTCTATAATTCTTCTCCATCGGATTTCGTTGTTTTACGTCTACTGGTTTTTCTTCCTTGATATTTGAATCAGTGCTGACTATTTTTTTTTTTAATTAATTTACAGTTCATAATTACTTATAAATTACTGGAGGACTATTTCATTGATGAAGTTAATACTATGTAATGATTTCATTAACTTTGAATTCCTTGTAAAGTTCAATCTTTTCCAAGACCAATTCTCTATATAGTTGGGGTTAAGGTGGACCTGCATATCCTTATCATTTCTAGAATTACGATCCCAACGTATACGTAGTTATGAATGAAAATTATGTACCCCATGTTTACACAGTTAAGAATTCTTGGTGTCCAAATTATTTCATTTACAGTATTATGTTCAAAGGAAAAAAAGGTTAATGTAAATTGTTTGAATTAAAACTGAATCTTATTATTCGTTCTAATTTTATGCAGTTGTAATTTTAAAATGGAAATAAATTAATAAACATTGTTTGGATTAATGCTGACTCATATATATTATTTTGTTTAGTCTTTTATGCCATTGGAATGCCAAAAAGGAAAATAAATAAATGTACATTGTTTGAATTGGTGTTGAATCAAATTATTTTGTTAATATTTTCTTATATCCTTGGAATGCCGAATGGAGAAAAATTAATGTAAATTTTATGAGTTAGCGTCCTCGACTAGTGATGATGAACATTTCATAATATGAGAGTTCCTCAACAAGGTATATAATTGGGGTTCTAATGTTAATGTTTGTCATCAAAATACAAGTGACAAATACAAAGTAGAATCATTGTGAAGAATTCAAAGTATATGATTGCGCATCTCTTTTATATATATTGTAAAAGCATGTGATTGTTCAAATATATCTTTGTTTCAATAAAAAAACTTAGCATCTAAGCAATTATGTTTTTTGCAAGGTCTATGTCTAATTCAATGTATTCTGACTGAAAAGAACTATTTTGTTGATTAAAGAAATTAATTTACAAATTGTTTTGGTACAAAGCCACAAAGCCCATCTCCCAACATGGCTGATGTCCTGATGTCTCTGACCAACCAAAATAGCCAATTCTGTCCTGATAAAGTTGATCATAGGATTTGAACCCTCTAATGAAATTCAAAATTTCCCTCATTGCTGGGGACTCCGTGCCAAAATATTGTTTGCCAAACTAAGCAACGCTAGAACCTCCATTTGTTTTAGGTTCAGTTCGAACATATGTTAGGCTTCGAGTAGTGGGTGATGGAACAACAATATTTCCATTTTGACCCAACATCTCAGTGGCAGTGGACTGAGCATCTCGCTTCCACTGAAAACTCCTTGCACCTGGCTTGATTGGCACACGAGCCCTGTATACGTTGGGAATGCCTCTTGCAAAAGGAACTCGTCTGGTTTCATAGTTTTACATCTCTTGGATATTTCTCCCATGATATTTTTGCACAGCTACTGGCTTTTTTTTTATTTGATTCACAAAGAACATTTTGTATAACCTTACTGGACAGCAAATTTAATTGTTGAAGTTAATATCATGTAATATCTGCAACTTTTTCCTAACTCCGATCACTTACCTGTTATGCAGAAAATAGTTTTCTTTGTCTTCATCGAAGATTAAAACTTTTAATAAGAAAAATAGTTCTATTAAATTTGAAAATATTAAATTTGGACTCATTTTACAAACCTTGCATAAAAGAATTATTTAGATGCTAAGCTTTTGTTGAAACCACAATGTATATGACAAAAACAAATGCTTTTACTGTGTAAACGAAAGTGAAGCACTTAACATTTGACATTCTACTTTAATTTGTCTAATAATTTGATGACAGCCATTAATATTCAGACCCCATTAATATTCTAGCAGTCAATTCTCGTAATTTGGAACGTACATCATTAACCCCAACTCAAACAATTTACATTAAACTTTTCCATCTCGACATTCAAATGACATGAATGTTGGAATTTGGTTTTAAAATTTTAAAATTTGTTTTAATAAAATTTTAAAATTTGTCAACTTTGAGCAAATATTTGGACTTGATCCTATGGTCAAATTACAAATGTAAATAATCTAACTTGTTCTACTCGTCGAGTAGATCGTCGTAGTATATTTGGAATCTCAAAACCAATTTCGAATGAATGAGAAAGTGTGGTCCATAGTTTAGAGGAAATTAAAATTTATCATGTACGGCTGTTGCTCGAGCGGCAGTCCAGCGCCAGGTGAGCAACAAACTCTCTGCTTTTGTCGTTCGAGCAACGATCCAGTGATGGGTGAGTGACATGTTGGGTCGCAACCTTTCATGAAAATTACTGAGTTTTGGGTGTGTTCCTTAGCCCACAACCCTTCATGCTATATATCATGCTCTATACATAGGACCCTTTGAATGTTTATTTGTAATTCCATGTCATTATTTTCATTTTATGTTGCATAAAACACTTCATCAAAAGCGATTTCTTTGCATAAAATTCATAGTTTGGAAAGGAGAGAATTCCGTTCGAGTTCGTTGGTCTAAGCGATTTGGAGTGCTCCTATGGCTTAACGTCATCGTTGTATCTTGGTAGATGGGTGTCAAAAAACGTTAGCACCGATGCGAGGGAAAGCCATCTTAATAAGGACAAAGTGTTCAATACTTGCATTGACCAATCGCATAACTTGCATCTCATCTTTTTTTATCTTTCTCATTTCTGATTTCATTTTTATATGATTTCAGAATATTGTTAATCTTATTTATTTGTTTATATTGCAAGGTTTGATTGAAGAATGACATACTTTCATTCAAAATTGGAAAGTGGTGAATTCATATTAATTCAGTAAATCATTACATCGTCTTTTCAACTATTTTGGTAAGTCGAATTATGTTTCAATTTAATGAGCATAAAACGGTATGTATTGATATGAATATAACGTGCACATTATCGGGGTAATATCACCAACAATAAAATGGCATATAAATAATATGATTCAACACTAATTCGAGTAGCTTACATTTATTGATTGTCCTTTTGGCATTCCAATGGCATGTATGAATAAACAAAATAGTATGATCCAACACTAATTCAAACAATTTAAATTAATTTTATTTTTCCATTTAAAAATAACAACAGCATTATACTATAAATAAAAAAGTGGTTCAGCTCTAATTCAAACAATTTAAATTATTTTTCCTTTTCGACATTACAACGGCTTAAAATAATAAATGAATATGCCCTCTGTTCTTCATGAACTATGTGCATACATGGGTGATGATAATTATTACTAAACCTGGCCATTGTACATTCTGAACTATGTATACTTGGGGGATCATAGGATTCAAACTGATAAGGATATGCAAGTCAATATGAACCCCAAATGTATGCAGAGTAGATTTTCTAAATGATTGCAATTTTGCAATAAATTTTGGGTTCGAGTTTCGATAGACATATTAATACTACTAGAACGATTTGGTTTTTCGAGTGTATATGTCATTCACACTTTAGATCAATGCGTGCGCGATGAGTGCGCACCACGAGTAGGTACAAATTCTAGTGTCCTATAGCCTTTTGATTTGAAAACATCTTACAGTAAAGATTATTTAGAGGTGTCATTATTGGAAAAACCATATACATGACTAATTATACCAAATAATTGGAAGACATATCTTGAATTCTCGCAATGACTCTGGTTCTTATTTGCCAAATATTTTGATGATAACCTCTCAATTTTAAACCCAAGTTTGCCCTGTTGCAACGTACTTTTAATTTTTTTAAGGAAGCTCACATTCGCAAGAAATGGTACTTGTAGATGCTATCATTTTTTCTAGGTTCATCTAAACAACCTACTATTTCTACTAGTCTGTGTAGTTTTTCATTGCTAAGTTTTATTTACAAAGAATTATTATTGGGGGGAGGGGGAGGGGGAGGGGGGGGGTCGGGTCATATAATTAGATGAAATAAGATTTAGATTGTCATAATAATAGAAGATAATTCTTTTATCTATAAACTACATTTGAGAATTTCCTATATTCTGATGTACGAGCATCATGACATATTTTGCAATCTTGCTAACTGCGTAGAGTGAATTGATGCAATTTACCACATCTAGGATGGCGTGCAAAATAATTATGATGAGAACGTCTTCTTAAAAAGCTATACTCATTTTTTCCCCATAAATATTAGTAATCGAAACTTGACTCTTTTGATCATGATGTACAATATTTTGTGTGTGTGTGTGTGGGGGGGCATACAAGATTTCATAAGTTGTGATTTTTGAATCAATAAAAATTAGCTCTTAGCAGTGTACAAAGTATCAAAGGTGAAAAAGCCAGGAGATGTAAAACTATGAAACCCCACTGAATTGTATTATAGCACTTTGCACATTTATTGCACGCCTGTAAGAATGAGAACATCATGTTATTTGAATTTAAGAAGGACCTTCTGAACTATTTCGGAAGCATTAGGAATCAATATAAATTTTTCCATCAACTTAAAAGTTTTCCAAGTGCAAATAGTTTAAAAAGTTTAAAGAATCATGTTAGTTTTTAGATATTTTGTAATTGGTAATTTTGTAAACAAAGGGACTGAATTGTACTATATTTAAAAAGTGAAGGAGTAATGTTCAAATAGTTGACACTAGGGTTATTAAGTCTAGGGTTCGAGAGTAGAAAAAGGAGGAAAAGGGCACGGATTTTCGCTAGACTGTCGCCCTGCCTTGGCTTGAGCGACAGCCTGAGCTCTCGCTCGAGCAACAATATTGTCCGAAAAATTTTTATTTCACGATTTAAAGGCCTTATCCCTGGCCCATTACTTTTCTAACCTACCCATAAATACCAAAACACATTTGAATGTGAATTTTAAGGTTGATTATTGAGAGAATACAATCATATTCCTACTTTTAACCTTCACCTTGTGAGATTATTTTGGTGAGGAAAACATCGATTCCATAATCCAAATATCAAATTGTTCTTTCCATCACATCTATCAAAGTTACTGAAGATCGAGGAAAGTCGACTGAAAGTTCCAGTCGTTGAAGAACACGATGTTCTTCGTGGATTCACAGGAGATAAACGATTTCACAAAGCTAGGAGTTGCTGTAGGAGAGCTTTGAAAACTGTAGCTGGGAGTGGTGTCGGAGAGCAGAATCCAGAAAAGCTCTTGAAAGTGCAGTCAGGAGATCAGATACTACGTGTCATCGTCTAAGCTGGTAAACTATAAGTTACAAATCGTTTATAGTGGATTGTTGATCGGCAAAGTGTCCGGAGTTTTTCCCTGTTAGATTTCTCCGTGATCATACCATGTGTTTATTTACTACTTTATTTATTGTTTAGGATTAATCTGATTGTTTAACCATCCAGAGATAACAATTGGTGACTTGTTGCTAATTTGATCCCCTCTAGGTATTGTTAGGGTCGAGCTGAGTAAATTTCATAAGCTTTTGTTGAAACAAAAATATATTTGACTAAACATGTGCTTTTACAATGTAAATAAAAGATATGCTATAAACCTTGCATTCAATTCTTTCCGACGATTCTACTTTATTTTCTCTAATAATTTGATGACAACCATTAGTATTTGAATCCTATATATGTACAGATAATGTTGAGCATTAAACTATCGTTATTTGAAATGTGCATCATTACCCATCGGCAACATTAACTCAAGCATTTTACATTAAATTTTTCCTTCTTGACACTTCAATGACATAAAACATCTAAAATAATATGATTCAACACTAATCCAAATACCACGCATTTATTTATTTTCCTTTTGGAATTCTAATGGCATAAAAGAATAAATGAAATAATATGATTCAACACAAACTCAAACAATCAATTTTAATTTATTTTTCCACTTAAAATTACAAAAACATTAAGTTGCAAATGAAAATACTATTCAGCTCTAATTCAAACAATATACATTGTTTTTCATTTTCAACATTCCAATGACATAAATCTATAAATGAAATAATACTGATTCGTTGTATTATGAACTATATATGTACACAAGGGGATGATAATTTTCAACCATGGCTGTTGCACATTCTGAACTATTTATACCGGGGGGGGGGGGGGGGTCATAGTATACAAAATGAAAAAAAAATGCAAGTCAACACGAACCCCAACTGTATGCAGAGAGCAGGTTTTGTAAAAGATTGCAGTTTCACAATAAATTTTGGGTATAAATTTCCATTGACATATATACTACTAGAATGATTGAGTTACCGTGTGAGGTAACTATTACTTGTTACTAGATCTAAAAAATATTTGTTAATTATTTGCTTTAAATTCTTTGTGCGTTTGTTGTCAAATCTTTTCTATACTGTTAGAACTGCATGTGACCTTAGGAATGTTTGTTTGACTATTACGTATGAATTGTGTGTGTACTGTACTTGTGGTCATTATTTGGTATTGATGGCAAATGTCGGTATAAGGCAAGTGTGAAAGGTAAGAGGTGTTTTTAACTATAGTATTTTGGATATGTTGAACAAGGCCGTCCTAGGAAAGATAATAGAAGGAAAGAAGATGAGAGAGGTGTGACGAATGTTGCCACTGAGTTGAGTTATGACTTGAGTGAGGTTTATAGAGAGTAAATCTAGTTACTACATGTGCATTTCCGTGTAGTTCATTTTTCATGTATGTGATTTCTTAATTTTGTTGTTGTATGGTTATATGACATTTCAATATGTTTGATATGTGCATTTGCAAGAATTTGAGAACAATCTAGTTACTTTGTGTAATGTGATTACATGCATAGTGGGTTGAGATATATGGCATACTCCTTTTACTCAATGAGTGGTGTGAAAGAGCGGTAGTGAAAAGAAAGATGGGCAGTCACTTTCTCCTTTATCTTTGTGAGCTAGTGCGATTTGTCACATAATATGGGGCAACCATGCGTGAGTTATCTTATTCCTCTTTATGAGCCTCTTTGTGAGTGTAGTGAATTAACTTACTTTTTCATTTATTTTCTTTGTGAGTGCCACCTTCACCCTTTGCTTTGAGTGATAAATACTTCATGGACTTTTTGAGCATTGGTGTTGGAATATACTTGTAGTGCATAGGTCGATTCAAATTAAGTCATAAACATTTGGGATCTCCAAAAGTGTTGATTTTGCCATAGTGGGGTTGAGATGCAATAACAGTAAGTGTGGAGAATATGTCTTTTGGCAATGTGGAATATAGATGCATGAATGTGCATTGGTGATATTCACGGGGATGAGGAGAGTGATATTTAGACCAAGAGTGGTATCAGGGAAGACCTAGTACAGGTGGAGTGTGAGAGTGAGTGATATTTAGACCAAGAGTGGTATTAGGGAAGACCTAGTATAGGTGGAATGTGAGAGTGACACTTCTATAATTTTTGTTAGGAATGTGAGAGTGACACTTCTATAATTTTTGTTAGGTGGAGATTCATTATCTACTTAGGTTGAGAGAAGCGAGGTAGAGATAGAGGATTATTCAGTGAACATAGGATCTATAGTGGTTTACAAGTTAGACATGTGTCACTACAAGAAATTTATACTTTCCCTACAAAATTTCCACTCACAAATTGGAATTTGTAGCAAAGTTCACTTTTTCCCACAAAATGTAGTTTTGTAAGGGTAAGATTTGCTTCAAAATTTTCAACAGTGAGAGTTATGCACACAAAAAATTGTACTTTTCCCGACAAAATTTGAAGTGTAAGATATATCTTTTGCCAAGAAAAAACTTGACATATTCGTAGGCTAATAATTAGTGAAAATTTTAGTAGGAAAATATTTCCATCTTTTTTTTTCCTCCTCACCTTTTCGTTCTTCCCCTTCCACCTGAACCCTTCTCTTCCAACACACTTATATTTCTCATAGTAAGTCACCGCCTGCAAAATTTTCCATTCACACAATTGAGTTTCTACAATCCCTAAATTTCCCAATCAAAGCCAATCTTTAACGATTGTTAATATTTCTTCCAAAATATGCCTCAAAGACACTTATAGAACAACAATGATTTGAAGCATATATGGTTTTCCTTAATTGAAATTTGGGGATTTTGTTTGAGTTTTTTCCGGCATTGAGGTGCTCGTTCGATTGACGTTTCCGATTGATATCCAGGGAGTTAGGGGTATAAACAAAAGGTGAAACATGCTCAAGGATTTGGAGTATTGGGGGTGGAATTTCATAGATCTGGGTATGGTTTTTTTTTACATACTGATTTGCTCACAATTTTTAGGAATAATTTATTCCTTGTGCTTTTGGTAGTTGTTCAACTCTTATTTGGGTTTCGAACCTTTAATTCTCTCGTGATTCGAATTGCCATCAAAACTCTCTTTCAATTATGCTACGGGTAATTCGTCTTTCCTCTAAATCCAAATCGAGATTGACATTATTATCATCTCCTTCAATCTATTTAATTTCATCTAAACCTCATTATACTTCAACCACAACCGAGTTTCCATTTCGCAACGTTTTGTGATAATAGCTCAACTTTTTCCATAACCAATGTCAAAAATCCACAACTGAAACATCAAAACTACAAATTTCCTTACTCAAGTTTCAGAAAATAATAATGTTCTAGGTTGTGTTTTAGACAGCAAGTACTTTATTCTTGCCAATTTAGCTAAATCATTTCCCCTTCAAAATTCGAGGACAATCTAAATGCAGTGTGTATGTACACAACCCATTGTTTGAAGTGGATCGTGAAATTGATGGTCAGATTTCAAGTTATATAGATGAAGTTACTTAATGCCTTGTGCTATTTTTGACAAATGAAATTTGCTATTCTGTGCTAAATGACGAAATTGAATCACTTGAATAATGTCATATGGAATATATGGAGATGCAACTGTTGATGTAATTCTCCTAATGATATAAAGGGATGACTGATGTACAGTTGTGTTTTCAACGATTTTTACAGTGGAAGAGAGCAATGGAAAAGATTCTCTTTTCAGAAGCAAACTAATTTTGTGATATAGGCATAGCCATTTTCTTAACAATGGCCACTATCCAGTCAGTACATAGCTTTGTATGTTATAAATTTGGTTCACAGGACGACTTAAGAATTGAAGCAATGACATTTTCAAACCATTCATCAAGTAAACTTTGTCTTGCTTGCTTATTACGGCTACTCTTTGTTTCTTTCTAGTAAGGCAGGGTCGGACGCAGAAGTTTAAAGTTAGGGGGCACAATCGAACTTGCAAAGAAGCTGAGAGAAATTTTACAATCGAAAATTTACATCCAAAAAAATCACATCCCATGTAATTTTGTATCCCAAAATTTAAATGGGATGTGACTTTTTCAGATGTAAAATTTCGAATTTTTTTTGTGTTATATCCCATAAAAAATTTCCTAGTAAAATAATGAAAATTACATCGAGAAATTTGTATCTCAAAAATAATAAATGTTAATGAAATAATTGAATTATTTTAAAGAAAATGCAAGTTAGATGCCTTCTTTAATACTCACGTTTAACACATCTTTAACTATTTTCGATATTTGTTTGGACTATTCGATATGTTTATAATGTAATTCTCGAAATAAGATTTGAGATGACATATACAATTTGTAGATTCGATTAGCGTACGATTGTCGGAGAATTTTTAAAGTTAGCTTGTTATCAAAATTTTCGAAATACTAACTTTGAACGGCCTACTTTGACATATCGTAACATTTTCTACGATTGATCGTTCCATACACCATTAACGATGTTGAAAACTAGACTGTAAGCACTTCGAAATAACATTAAGAATACAATATTTTGATTTCGTTTCACATCTCATAATGATTTCGAAAATTGAAACAAAAATATAGAAAATTTACTGTTGAAAAAAAAAGGGAGCAAAAGTTGGGGGGTCACGTGACCCCCCAGGCCACCCCCTGCATCTGCCCGTGTAGCTAGGGACATAGAAGTTTAATGCAAATATCTTGCAAGCTCTGCCTTATTACATCTTTGGTTGTTATTTTATTCTCTAGGTGCTTATATCCTATCCGAGCATGTTTTTGAACCTCAAGCTTAAAATGAACTTCTTCCACAGTGGAAACAGGAGGAGGTTTATTTATCAACCTTTCTTTTTCTTTATATAATTCTTATTACCATTACCGCACTATGGATTGAGAATGATGTTGACAAATGCAGCTCAACTAAGCTATACAATATCTTGTTAATTTTTATTGATTTTTCTTTTCTTTTCGGAGTTTTATTGCAGAGTCTTAGGAAGCACACTCGTGACATTTATCCGAAGTTCCAAACTTTTGGAGTTACATTTGCTTGACTGCTATGTTTAGGTGTAATATATCATCTGTTTGACTCTGTTTTTATTTTTTAATGTTAAATCACTTGCAACTTGTTGACATTTTTGTATGTTGACTCCAGGAACATTGGGGATAAATCTGTATGGAAGGTAGTTCTTTTAATCCAATTATATATTATTGTCTTCTAACAACAATGATGCTTCAGATAACACCAAAGGAAAATGTTGACACTTGTTGTTTCCTTAATCGTGTACACTTCAATTCAACATATTCTTCAAGGATCAGAGGGGATCGTTATCTTGTACTTGCTTTCATATTGTTTAATTTCTTGTTCTTCATAATATTTGTCGGGTCATAAATAAGATGACTAATGGGGAATCATACTACTGTTTTGTATGTGTTGGAATGATTTTTTTGGTTGAGGACACATATGTTTGTTGTCGAATCAATTTTATTTGGCTACCTTGATTAGACAAGTATAAACTTTGAGTTTTATTAACTTGCAGGTTGATTGGATATCAAAGTGGAAATTTGTTGGATTTTGATACCTTATAAGATGATTTTTAACGATATCGGGAATTTTATTGACACCAAAGTGATGGCTCGACGCTGAAACAACTTGAGCCATTTGAAACAACTTAATTAAGTTAATGTTGTCCATGGCCTACACTTATGGATGGCGCAAGTTGTGGTTTTGGATTGGTGGTGATATGTTGGCCCATTGGTTAGTATGTGGCTTTTGGAATGTAACCCACTTAGCCTTTGGGCCCAAGTATTGTCATAGCCCATGTTTCCTTAAATTAACCTACCCTATATACTCCTGCCATTTTTTGTGCTATGTGAAGTTTGCAATAGAAAGAAAAGAGAGGCAGACACATTGGTGAGAGCAATTGAGAGCTATGCTTGGTGAGTTTTTTGGCATCTTCTTTCTTCTTCTCTCCCTTTGCGATATTGAAATACTACCACCATTAGAGTCTCCGTTGTGGGGTGAAACTTGAGGCAACCAAAGTGAAGGAAGGGTGTGGGTTGAGCCGAGGTCGGGTGGTGTTCATTAGATGGTTTTTCAAAACCTAGATTCAAGATTACTCGAAGTTTCTGCCCAACAATTTCAATTGTCGTAGACTCAACCAGGGAGTGCTTTCTATCTGTGTTTAATGGTAGATGGCTACATCTTACCAAAGGTGGAGAGGATGATTCTCCAAACTCAAGAATGAAGGGAAGAATGACCCAGTTAGGCAACATCATACAACCTTTGCAACCTCTTGTTCTCCCACAAGTGAATCCAGAGCTTCTTCCTATATCTCCATCAATAGTCGCTGATCCAAGGCCTGGACCTTCAAAACTTTCTCAAGATGGGATGCCGAGTTGTGGCTCCTTTCATGATCTTCATGTTGTCAGTCTGGTATACTGGTCCTTAACTAGTAAATATTAGACTTTCAAAAAATTTATTGATTACATGTGTAAGCCATGCTGTGGGTGACTATGATGCTCAATTTGTTTTCTTGTATTGAATCCATTGAAGATGATGGTAGATTTTTTGAGATTGGCACAAGAGATTGAAGTCAACTTGAAATGCTATCTCTTTGGTTTTTATATGTATAAAAATCACTCATTGGAAATTCACTCACTCAAAGGAAGCATAGTAAATTATCTTTTACTATAATTTTCCAGCTGTAGGAGACAATAGATTAAATGAATAAGATTTAGATTGTCAAAACAATATAAGATAAATCTTATATAGTGTACATTGGAAAACTTCCAAGATTCTCAAGTACGAGCATCATGATATACCTTGCAATCTTCCTAACTTCGTAGAGTTAATTGATGCAATTTACGGCATCTAGGATGGCATGCAAATTACTTATCATCAGTTGTTTGACGTAGAGTCTTTATTGTATGGTTAGCAAACAAGTCCTTGAAAAGGCAATGCTTTTTTCCCATTACTATTAGTGACCGAAACAGGATTCTTTTAATCATTATATGCAATATTGGGGAAGCACACAAGATGTGATCAGGAAATGTGATTTGTGAATCAATAAAACATAGCCCTTAGCAGTGTACAAATTATCATAGGAGAAAAAACCTGGAGATGTGAAACCATGAAACCCCTCTTAGTTATATTATAATGCACGTCCGTGAGAACGAGATAAACATGTTAATATAAATTTATAGAAAACCCTTGGAACTATTTCTGAAGCATTGGCAATCAATCTGAATTTTTCCATCAACTTAAAACTTTTACAAGCGTGTCGCCAAGGAGCGTTGCAGCCAAATTCAATTTCTATCACAAGAGGCGGTGCTTGTAGATGCTATCATCTATTCTAAGTTTGTCTTAACAACCTACTGTTTTTACTTGACTCAATGTTAATTGCTTTTAACATACATTGTTAATTGCTTTTAACATTTCGAAATTGTATCACTATGTTTATAAACTCAATCAGATTGGACAATACAAGCCTGCAGCAGTAAAAGATAACATTTCAAGAGTGTGACCCTACAGAAGGTGCTTTCTATCTGTTTTTAATGGTGGATGGCTACATTCTACAAAAGGTGAAGAATGTGATCCTCCTCTCAAGAATAAACTGGACAATAATAATTCTCAGTTGGGTAACATCAGACAACCTTCACAACCCCCTGTTCTCCCACGAGTGAATCCAGTGCTTCTTCCTATGTCTCCATCAATAGTAGCTGATCCAGGGCCTGGACCTTCAAAACTTTCTCAAGGTGGGTTGCCCAGTTCCAGCTCCTTTCTTGATCTTCACTTTGTGAGTCTGTTATACTGGTCCTTAACTTTTAAATATTAGACATTCAAAAAGTTTATAGTTTACATGAGAATTTCTTTTCAGTGAAGTGCTGTGGGTGAATATGATGCTCCATTTGTTTGCTTGTATTGCAGCCATTGAAGACGACCGAAAAGTTTTTGAGATTGGCACAAGAGACTGAAGTCAATTTGAAATGCTACCTCTTATTTTTTTATATGTATAAACATCACTTATCCAAACTTCACTCATTCAAAGGAAGCACAATTAATGCAAAATTGTTACAGTATTCCAGCAGTAGAAGAGAATAGATCAATTAATAAGATTTAGATAGTCACCAATAGAAGATAATTCTTATATAAAGTAGATTGGAGAACTTTCTATATTCTCAAGTACGAGCATCATGATATATCTTGCAATTTTCCTAACTTTCTTGAGTGAATTGATGCAATACACGATGCCTAGGATGACGTGCAAATTAATTATGATGAATTGTTTATAACACTTCGCACATTTAATGCACGCCTGTAAGAACGAGATAATCATGTTAATTTCAAATTATAGAGAACCTTTGGAAATATTTGGGAGCATTTGAAATCAACTTTTTTCTAACTCCAATCTCCTTCTTTTGATGTAAAAATAGTTTTCTTTGTCTTTGTAGAAGATTTAAAATTTTTAGTCAGCAAAATGGTTCAACTAAATAACTTTACAAACCCTGCCTCAATGAATTATTTAGAAGCTAAGCTTTTGTTGAAACGAAAATATATTTGACTAAACATGTGCTTTTACAGTATAAATGATAGAGATGCGCATAAAACGTCTTTGAATTATTTGCAACGTTTCTACTTTAATTTTTTTAATAATCAATAGTAGCCAGAACCCAAATTTCATTAAAAAAATATTAATGTTTCTACAGACTTTAGGTTTATTTATTTATTTTTTTACATGAAAATTACTCTACATTAGATGTGGAATTTCACACAAGTGTATAGCGACCGAACACTTTACACACACACCTTGTGCCACCCAAATATTGCACAAGAAGATGAAGGAGTCAAATTTTGGTCACTAGTAGTGATGGGAAAATAGTACTGCTTTGTAAAGGACTTGTTTGCTAATGATACTTTTCCAAGACCTTTGCGTCAAACAATTAACTGTCCCGAATTTTCACGCGGATCTAGATATCGTATATTGCGTTAGTTCACCCTTCAAAGTAAGGAAGACTACAAGATATGTGATGATGTTCGTACTAGCAAAAATAAGAATTATCTTCCGTTTTTAAGAAAACTAAATCTCATTATTTCATTAATTGTGATGTATTCATTGGAATACGGTAATTAGAAAATCTATTACTGTGCTTCCTTGGAATGAGCAAATTTTGGATGAGTGTGAAGGAATACGTACAAAAAAAAAAAGGAGTGGTAGCATTTCAAATTGAGTTACATCCACATGGATGTCTGACCATTGTGATGCAAGAGCATCCGAGTCAGACGAGGCCGAGCTGTCTCATAGTACGTTAATGGCCCTGAGATGGTCTTTGGAAACCCTAAATCTCTTGTCGCTGCCTCGCCGGGTGGGGTAAATCCGCCACCATGGCTGAACCTCCCGGCTGTGGGAAAGCCCCTGCTCCAACCAATTCGAACGATCACTCCCCCTCCACAGATTCTCCAATTTCGTACGCTGCAGCGGTATCTTCTTCTCTTATTCGCCACGATCTCTTCTCAATACCCGTGATGGATGTTGCTGTCTCAATCAGACAGCCACAATGGAAGGAAGGGAAGCACGCGGTGGTCTTCTCCCCACTTGAACTACAAAGATCCGAAGCTCCCCTGCAATACGCTCTCATCGCTAAATTCTCTAAATCACGCCCTAGAATGGATGTTATTAGACATCATATCAGCACCAAATGGGGGTTATTAGCTATTCCAATCGTCAGCTTCATTGATAGGCGCCATATCTTGATTAAGCTTCAGAATGCAGAGGATTTTTCCAAAGCTTGGACGAGGGATTCTCACTCCATTGAAGGCTCGTTATTTAGGCTATTCAAATGGTCAAGGGATTTCAATGCTACAAAAGAGTCTCCAGTCACTCCGGTATGGATTAGGTTGCCTCTTCTTCCATTAAATTTTTGCATACCTTCTTATTTACAAGCTATTGTGAAACCACTTGGTAAATTCTTGGATATTGATCTTCCAATAATCACGTTTACTAGACCTAGTTATGCTAGAGTTTGTGTTGAAATTGATGTGTCTGTAGCTGGGGTTGATGTTATCTGGATTGGATCGGACAATGGTGAAGGGTTTTGGCAAGAGGTGGTGTATGAGAGATCCCTTAAATACTGTGTGCATTGCAGGTTACATGGTCATGAGAAGTATGATTGCAAGAGATTGAATAAACAACATTACAATGTTTTGGATTCCAAACAAAAAGATTCAACAATGAATACCTTAGTGCCTACTGATAATACGAGTAAATTGAAAGTGGATATTCAAACAGAGGGAGATAAGGAACTGAATTTCAATGATGTTAAGGATAATGGAAAAAATGGTAGTGTTGAAATGAGCCCGAAAATTCTTGTTGCACCTACTAATATTCAAAATCCTAATTGCAACCCAACAACAGATGAATCTGTTGAACATGATGAAGGACAGGTTATTAAGTCTCTTGAAACGTACGATACAACTGTGGAAGACGAAGACCATATTAAAGATAACTGCACAGGAGAAAGGGGTCTTAATAAAGCCTCAGGTGAGGAAGTCATAAGTGCAGAAATAGGAGCTTCTCTAAATGGGGATTTCCTCCCAGTAAAAAGGAGAGATTTGGCTTCACCCCAGAACATGATCCCCACTCGAGAAATGGACAGCATTCCTATAGGTAATTCTTTTGATGCTTTAGTTGACACTTTAAACTTAGAGGCCCCATGGCAGACTGGTGGTGACCAGACCTTAAGACCAGGGAGGGATGAGATTTATCACTCAGACTTCGATACTCCTGATATCAGAGCCAATAACCTAGGAAGCTTAGTTCCATCTCTGGCCTGCTGGCCAGAGGTATCTCACAATAGTTTATCTGATGAGTACATTCCTTGTATGGAATGCTAGGGGGGTTGGCAATGACACTACAACCCGCCACCTTAAATTAATTTATAGAAAATATAATATTGCATTTCTTGCCATCCTAGAACCTATGTTACCTTTCAATAAAGCTTCTCATTTTGCCAGTAAGTTAGGCGTCTCCCAGGTCTGTTCCAATGAAAGTGAATGAGGTAAGGTCTGGCTGTGCCTTCCTAGTAATCATAGCTTTACATTGCTGGGAGCTACTAATCAATTTTTGGCAGTCACCCTGGATTGGAAGGGAGTTACTGTAGTGTTGGTGGTGGTTTATGCTAAATGTGATTATTTGTTAAGGAAAACTCTTTGGTCATCCCTTTCACCGATCCTGTCTACAAACTTGCCAGTCATGTTGATAGGGGATTTTAATATTGTGAAAGCTGATGAAGAGAAACTTGGAGGTGGCCCAGTTTTGCGTGCTGCTAAATATGATTTTGTGCAATTTATCGATTCTAATTCGTTGTATGATGTTCCTTTCATGGGATCTCGGTTCACATGGCATCATAACAGGAATGGTTCTTTATTATGGGAACGTCTCGACCGGGCTCTGGTTAATCATAACTGGATGGTTGCTTTTCCTGACTCTATGGTGGTACACCTTGAGCGTAACCATTCTGACCATGCTTCTCTCCTACTTCGAACAGAGGAAGAGAACAACAGGGGGCCTGTGAACTTTAAATTTCAAAAGATGTGGCTCCAACACTCGGCTTTTCTCCCTATGGTGATAGAATCCTGGACGAGACCTTACTCTCTTTTCGGTGTAGCTCGGGTTTCTTACAAATTGAAGAGATTAAAGGCGGATTTAAGACTCTGGAACAAAGTTGTATTTGGGAATATTTTTCAGAAAATCAATGAAACTTGTGACAAAATCCTTTTTCTTGAAAAGAGCATTCAATCTGATCACACTCTTGATGTTAACCTCACCGCCCTTAAGGGAGAGTTAGACAGACTTCTGCTACAGGAAGAAATTTATAAATGGCAACAATCCCGAGTTAAATGGTTATCCTGTGGAGATAAAAAGACTGCCTTCTTCCACGCTTCTGCTAGGCAAAAGAGATCAAAGGCTATGATTCATAGTATCGACACTGAGGATGGTATCCTCACCGACCAGGAGGATATTTAGGAAGCCTCTATCGATTACTTTAGCAATCATCTCAAAGCTGAAGATAATTCTACTACGAATTATAGGGAGATGACAACTCTCATTCCAAGGTTAATTACTAAAACTGATAATGACATGCGTTTGAAGGATGTCTCTGATGCTGAAGTCCTCATAGCAGTTAAAGATATCTCTGAAGATTCTGCCCCGGGTCCCGGTGGTTTTACTTCATCCATTTTTATTCACGCGTGGACAGTGGTGACTGAAGATGTTGTCACGGCAGTTCAAGAATTCTTTGGAGGCAAAGAACTGAATGATGCTCTGGGGGCTTCTATCATTGCTTTGGTGCCTAAATCCGACGACCCCAAAACTTTTCAAGATTATAGACCGATAAGTTTATGTTAGGTGTTCTACAAAATCATTTCCAAAGTTGTTGCCAACCGTTTGATTCTGATTTTACCAAAATTAATTTCTATGAATCAAGGAGGCTTTGTTCCTGGTAGAATGATTTCTGAAAATGTTGCGCTGGCACAGGAGTTAGTACATAATTTAAATAAGCGTTCTCGTGGTGCCAATGTGATTATGAAAGTAGACATGGCTAAAGCTTTTGATAGGGTCTCTTGGGGATACTTGTTAGAAGTGTTAAAGGCATTTGGATTTGCAGACACTTGGATCTCCCTTATTAAGAATGCTATTACCTCACCACATTTTTCAGTGAAACTTAATGGTGTTCTAGCTGGTTTTTTCGCTCCATCTCGTGGACTTAGGCAAGGTGATCCATTATCTCCATTGTTATTCATACTCAGTGAAGAGCCTCTCAGTAGGGGTCTTACAAAACTTCTGGATGATGGTAGAACTGCCCCTTATCAGGTTCCTGTTGCATGCTCTCCCGTCTCCCATCTCCTCTATGCTGATGATTTCTTGATATTTACTAATGGCACTCGTCGTATCCTTAATAATTTAATGGGCTTTCTCCGGCGCTATGAAACTATATCTGGGCAGTTAATTAACGTGGGTAAGAGTTCTTTTATAGTACACAAGCGGGTGGCAGCATCTAGAAAGCGTATCATTGCTACCACAACAGGATTCAAAGAACATTCCTTCCCTTTTACTTATCTTGGAGCCCCCATCCATTATGGCAGGCCCGTCTCTTCTATGTTCACCCCGGTACTTGATAAAATCAGGAAAAAACTTGCTGGTTGGAAAGGAAAACTCCTATCCATGGGTGGTAAACTCACTTTGATTAAATCAGTATTAAGTTCCATACCTATCTATTTATTTTCTGTGATCACCCCTCCCATAAAAGTCGTTAAAGAGATTCACGCTCTTTTTGCCAACTTTTTTTGGGGAGAGTCTGAAGATGGTTTTAAACGTCATTGGATTTCTTGGAACAACATCTGTTATCCTCAAAAGGAAGGAGGTTTAGGTATTCGCAGTCTCTTCGATGTGATCAAGTCGCTTCAATGTAAAATGGCCTGGAGAATAATTTCTTCACATTCTCTCTGGGCTGATTTCTTGAGACAAAAATACCTCAGTCATAACCTAGACATAGCCAACATTCCTGTTAGTATTAAAGATTCATCTACATGGAAACACCTTTCACATCACTTCCCATTCATTTTAGATCATAGTAGATGGCTTATCCGAGATGGCCGTGTTCTATTTTGGTACGACAATTGAAGGCGTTCGGGTAGTCTATCTGCACTCGGTTGGACTATCATCTCCCCAAATTTAAGACTCCATGATGTAGTTTTAAATGGAAAATGGAACTTGGACAAGCTTTTTTCTTTGGGTGGTTCGTCTCTAGTGGAGGATATTCAACGTTCACAAGTCCAACTCCGCAGAGGTGCTGATGAATTAATTTGGTCTCCTTGCAGCAATGGTTTATTCTCTACAAGCTCTGCTTGGTCTCTTATCAGAACTACTAGAACTTCTACTCTTCCGTATAGGGTCATTTGGAACCCTACCATGCCACCAAAAATTTCTATTTTTTGCTGGCGCCTTTGGCATAATGTAGTTCCAGTGGATGATGTAGTTAGACGTTGTGGGTTTCCTATTGTATCCAAATGTCAATGATGTTTACAGGGGCATGAATAAACAATTGACCATATTTTCACAACCAGTTCTATTGCTATTCAAGCATGGAAATATTTTGGAAAATTATTTAGGGTTCGCGTGACTACTAATATTTCATGGCGATCTATAATGTTACTTTGGAATACTCATTTTGGCGGATCAACACAAGAACATCTGGTAGCTCTTCTTATCCTACCACTTCTCTCATAGGAGCTGTGGTTGGCTAGAAATTCTGCAAGATTCAAAGATGAGGTCGTTAACTTGCACAAAATTTGTGCCAAAGTTAAACGTCGGCTCCATGAATTGAATGGGATTCTTAAACCCAAAAAAATGTCTCTTTCCCCCTATTTCTCACAGATTTTACACATCCCTACGGTTCCAGTACGAGTTAAAACTCCATTTCTGGTTAAATGGTACCCTCCTCAACACGGTTGCTATAAACTTAACATTGATGGTGCTAGTGCTGGAAATCTAGGCCCAGCTGGTTGTGGTGGATTGCTTCGAGATTGGAAAGGGAAGGTTATTTTTGGGTTCTATCATTTTCTTGGGGTTGGAACCAACACTTTAGTAGAGGCATCAGCTTTGAGAATAGGCCTTCAAATATGCTATGTCCTTGGCATAGATAAGATTGCTATAGAAACAGACTCTAATGTGGTGGTTCATTTGTTCCATCATCAAGTTCACACACCTTGGTCTATTCGTCTTATTTGGGAGGATATTTTGGAGCTTGCTCAGGTTATGTCTATTGATATATCACATATTTATCGAGAAGCTAACCAGGCGGCAGATTCTTTAGCGCAACTTGGAGCTCAAGGTAATTCAAACTTCTTAGAATCAATCTCCAGTTTCCCTGTTTATACTATTGGTTGCGTCCGCTTGGATAATTGTAACTTGCCTTGTTTTCGTTTTCCGTAGTTGTTACGATGTTCTATTGTAAGGGTAGTAGTGCTTCATTTTTTTACTGTTTTACTTTATTTCTACTGCAAGGGAAGTAGTACTTCCCAATTTACTGCTTTGTTTCATTTCAACTGTAACCATGGTATTCCTCCACCACAAGTGAGGATATTTAATAAAATCTCGGAGGTGCCGCCCTCCTTCCCTTTAAAAAAAAAAATGGCCCTGAGATACCATGAGTTGGCGGATCAGCGCAAAATTGACTAATAATCATCTACCTTTCCTAATTGAGGCCTTTTTGGATACATTTCGGTATTTTGGCCATAACTTTGGCTACGGTTGTCAGAATCACGCCCATGACCCCAATTCGAAAATATCGGTTTTGAGGCCAAATTAGCTGTTTTCCCTTTCGAATCATCAATTTAAGTTATTTTTTTGCCATTTGTAGTAATATTTCAATTTCCTTTTTGACATAGATTACGATACCAAATTAAGCTAGATATTAGGGATCATATTTCCGTCATTACGTATTTCATTTTGGTATGAACAATAAGATTTTGCTCTTTTTGGTAAAATTTCGAAAATTATTATTTTGTAGCTAGTTAACCCCGCTTGTGGGTTATTTTCATTCAGTTGTTGAATAATAAAAATTTTCTCATTTTTCTTAGTGTTATTCTCTTGCGTTAGAATAATCATTACTCTTCCTGGCGTCACATTGTGAATATTGCATTGTATAAATCAGGTTGAAAATGATGGATTTTGATCAAAATATTTGGCAAATAAGAATTAGAATCATTGCAAAGAATTCAAAGTAAGTCTTTAATCTGTCTATTTTATTTCAAATGTGACATAATATCATTCGTGTATTTAGTTTATCCAGTACAGTTGTAAGTGATGTAGTATCTAAAAATCCTATCATGCAAGATGTTGTCGAGTCAAAGGTCATAATAGGGCTCCTGCGCACTGATCTGGTATACAGTGATATGATTAAGAAACCCATGCACTAGAAGAACTCAATTATTTTAGTTGTACACATTTATTTACTATAGCGCCACGGTTTAATAAAATTATGAACCCTATGTGTACATAGTTAAGAATGTACCATGTCCATATTATTTCATTTATAGTTTTATGTAGTTGGAATGTTGAAAAGGAAAAAAAAAATAATGTAGATTTTTTGAATTAGAAAAGAATTGTATTATTCATATATAATTAAACGATGTTTTTAAATTTAAAATATAACAAATGAATATACATAGTTTGAATTAACGTTGAATAATATTATTTCTTTTATCATTTTATGTCATTGGAATGTCAAAAAGGACAACAAATAAATGTGAACTTTGAATTAGTCTGGAATCATATTATTACATTAATCGTTTTATGTCATTGGAAATGTAGAAAAGGAGAAAAAATTAATATAAGTTCTTTGAGTTAGTGACATCGATGAGTGGTGGTGTACATTCCACAACACCATGGTTGACTGCTCAACGTTATAGTTATAATACCATAGTTTACTGCATGGATTGTTATAATACCACCTAGTTGGGTTTCATTGTTTTACGTCTCTTTGATATTCTCCCTTGATATTTTGTACATACGAATGACTATTTTTATTGATTCACAAATCAAAATTGCGTAATAGACTTACTACATGTTATATTTAATTTTTGAAGTCGATATCACGTAATAATTTCTTTTCGTTATAAACTTCATAAACAATAATTTATTCTTGAAGATTATTATTCATTATAATTTTATGCTGTTGCAATTCTGAAATGGAAAATAAATTAACATATATTTTATGAGTTATTTTTGAATCATGTTGTTTCTTTTATCTTTTTATGTAATTGGAATGCCGAAAGGAAAATAAATGTTCATTGTTTGAATTAGTGTTCAATCATATTATTTCTTTAATCACTTTACGTCCTTGGAAAGTCGAAAAGGAGAAAATATCCATGTAAATTTTTGAGATAGTGTCAATAAGTGACGATGGATATTCCAAAACATGAAAGTTGACTGCTCAACATCGTGCGACTAAAAATGGTGTCCAAATACAAAGTATAATCATGGCAAAGAATTAAGAGTAAGTTTTTTGTGCATCTCTTTTATTTGAACTCTAAAAGCATATGATTAGTCAAATATATTTTTGGATGTGTTAGGATAAAGTTGTACGTATGTTCATCGACAAGGACTTGGCTAGTTTTCACGGATTGTTGAAGAAAAGAGAATCTTTAGGGAGTTAATATGGTTGCATTGTTTCCAAAAACACACAGTTGGAGAACTTAGAGTTTATGTTGACGGAAAACTTGAGATTGATTGCAATTGTTTCAAAAATAGTTCCAAAGGTTCTCTCAAAAATTCAAATTACTTTGCTTATCTCCTTATTATATGCGTGCATTTAATGTGCAAAATTTCTATAATTCTTCTCCATCGGATTTCATAGTTTTACATCTACTGGTTTTTCTTCCTTGATATTTGGGTCACAGCTGACTTTTTTTTTTTATTAATTTACAGATCACAATTACTAGAGGACTATTTCACTGATGAAGTTAATACTATGTAATGATTTCCTTAACTTTGAATTCCTTGTAAAGTTCAATCTTTTCCAAGACCAATTCTCCATATAGTTGGGGTTTAGGTTGACTTGCATATCCTTATCGTTTCTAGAATTACAATCCCATTGTATACCTAGTTATGAATGTACAATGTCCCTGATTTGATGAAAATTATGTACCCCCATGTTTACACAGTTAAGAATGCTTTGTGTCCAAATTATTTCATTAATTTATAGTATTATGTTCATAGGGAAAACGGTTAATGTAAATTGTTTGAATTAAACCTGAATCTTATTATTCGTTCTAATTTTATGCTGTTGTAATTTTAAAATGGAAATAAATTAATAAACATTGTTTGAATTAATGCTAACTCATATATATTATTTTGTTTAGTCTTTTATGCCATTGGAATGCCAAAAAGGAAAATAAATGAATGCCATTTGAATTAGTGTTGAATCATGTTATTATGTTAATATTTTCTTATATCGTTGGAATGCTGAAAGGAGAAAAATTAATGTAAATTTTATGAGTTAGTGTCCTCGACTAGTGATGATGAACATTTCATAATATGAGAGTTCCTCGACAAGGTATATAATTGGGGTTCTAATATTAATGTTTGTCATCAAAATACAAGTGACAAATACAAAGTAGAATCATTGTGAAGAATTCAAAGTAAGTTTTATGTGCATCTCTTTTATATATATTGTAAAAGCATGTGATTGTTCAAATATATCTTTGTTTCAATAAAAAACTTAGCATCTAAGCAATTATGTTTTCTGCAAGGTCTGTGTCTAATTCAATGTATTCTGACGGGAAAGAACTATTTTGTTGATTAAAGAAATTAATTTACAAATTGTTTTGATACAAAGCCACAAAGCCCATCTCCCAACATGGCTGATGTCCTGATGTCTCTGACCAACCAAAATATCCAGTTCTGTCTTGATAAAGTTGATCGTAGGATTTGAACCCTTTAATGAAATTCAAAATTTCCCTCATTGCTGGGGACTCCATGCCAAAATATTGTTTGCCAAACTAAGCAACGCTAGAGCCTCCATTTGTTTTAGGTTCAGTTCGAACATATGTTAGGCTTCGAGTAGTGGGTGATGGAACAACACTATTTCCATTTTGACCCAACATCTCAGTGGCAGTGGACTGAGCATCTCGCTTCCACTGAAAACTCCTTGTACCTGGCTTGATTGGCACACCAGCCCAGTATACGTTGGGAATGCCTCTTGCAAAAGGAACTCATCTGATTTCACAGTTTTACATCTCTTGGATATTTCTCCCTTGACATTTTTGCACAGCTAGTGGCTTTTTTTATTCGATTCACAAAGAACATTTTGTATAACCTTACTGGACAGCAAATTTAACTGTTGAAGTTAATATCATGTAATACCTGCAACTTTTTCCTTGAAGTTAATATCATGTAATACCTGCAACTTTTTCCCAACTCCGATCACATCCCTGTTATGTAGAAAATAGTTTTTCTTTACCATTTTGTATAACCTTTCATGAAAATTACTGAGTTTTAGTTGTGTTCCTTCGCCCACAACCCTTCATGCTCTATATATAGGACCCTTTGCAAGTTTATTTGTAATTACATTTCATTCTTTTCATTTTTTGTTGCATAAAAGACTTCATCAAAAGTGGTTTCTTTGCATAAAATTCATAGGTTGGAAAAGAGAGCATCCGTTCGAGTTCGTTGGTCTAAGTCATTTGGAGTGCTCCTATGGCTTGACGTCGTTGTTTTATCTTGAGAGACAGTTGCCGAAAAACATTAGCACCAATGCGAGGCAAATCCATCTTAACAAGGACAAAATGTTCAACACTTGTCTTGGCCAATCACATCACTTGCATCTCGTCTTTCCTTATCTTTCTCACTTCTGATTTCATTTATGTTTGATTTCAGAATATTGTTAATCTTATTTATTTGTTTATATTGCAAGGTTTGATTGAAGAATGACATATTTTCATTCAAAATTGGAAAGTGATGAATCCATATTAATTCGGTAAATCATTACATCGTCTTTCCAACTATTTTGGTAAGTCAAATTATGTTTCAATTTAATGAGCATAAAACTGTACGTATTGATATGAATATAACATGCACATTACCGGGGTAATATCCCCAACATTACAATGGCATATAAATAATATGATTCAACACTAATTCGAGTAGCTTACATTTATTTATTGTCCTTTTGGCATTCGAATGGCATGAATGAATAAACAAAATAGTATGATCCAACACTAATTCAAACAATTTAAGTTAATTTTATTTTTCCATTTAAAAATAACAACAGCGCTACATTATAAATTAAAAAGTGGTTCAGCTCTAATTCAAACAATTTAAATTATTTTTCCTTTTCGACATTACAACGGCTTAAAATAATAAATGAAATAATATGCCCTCTGTTCTTTATGAACTATGTGCATACATGGGTGATGATAATTATTACTAAACCGTGGCCATTGTACATTCTGAACTATGTATACTTGGGGCATCATAGGATTCAAAATGATAAGGATACGCAAGTCAATATGAACCCCAAATGTATGCAGAGTAGATTTTATAAATGATTGTGATTTTGAAATAAATTTTGGGTAAGAGTTTCGATAGACATATTAATACTACTAGAACGATTTAGTTTTTCAAGTTTATATGTTATTCACACTTTAGATCAATGCGTGCACGATGAGTACGCACCACGAGTAGGGACACAATGTAGTGTCCTATGGCCTTTTGATTTGAAAACATCTTACATTAAAGGTTATTTAGAACGGCTTAAACTAATAAATGAAATAATATGCCCTCTGTTCTTTATGAACTATGTGCATGCATGGGTGATGATAATTATTACTAAACCGTGGCCGTTGTACATTCTGAACTATGTATACTTTGGGGATCATAGGATTCAAAATGATAAGGATATGCAAGTCAATATGAACCCCAAACGTATGCAGAGTAGATTTTATAAATGATTGCAATTTGAAATAAATTTTGGGTAAGAGTTTCGATAGACATATTAATACTACTAGAACGATTTAGTTTTTCAAGTTTATATGTTATTCACACTTTAGATCAATGCGTGCGCGATGAGTGTGCACCACGAGTAGGAATGAGAATATCTAGTGTCCTATGGCCTTCCGATTTGAAAACATCTTACATTAAAGATTATTTAGAACGGCTTAAAATAATAAATGAAATAATATGCCCTCTGTTCTTTATGAACTATGTGCACACATGGGTAATGATAATTATTACTAAACCGTGGCCGTTGTACATTCTGAACTATGTATACTTTGGGGATCATAGGATTCAAAATGATAAGGATATGCAAGTCAATATGAACCCCAAACGTATGCAGAGTAGATTTTATAAATGATTGCAATTTGAAATAAATTTTGGTTAAGAGTTTCGATAGACATATTAATACTACTAGAACGATTTAGTTTTTCAAGTTTATATGTTATTCACACTTTAGATCAATGCGTGCGCGATGAGTGTGCACCACGAGTAGGGACAGAATATCTAGTGTCCTATGGCCTTCCGATTTGAAAACATCTTACATTAAAGATTATTTAGAACGGCTTAAAATAATAAATGAAATAATATGCCCTCTGTTCTTTATGAACTATGTGCATACATGGGTGATGATAATTATTACTAAACCGTGGCCGTTGTACATTCTGAACTATGTATACTTGGGGGATCATAGGATTCAAAACGATAAGGATATGCAAGTCAATATGAACCCCAAACGTATGCAGAGTAGATTTTATAAATGATTGCAATTTTGAAATAATTTTTGGGTAAGAGTTTCGATAGACATATTAATACTACTAGAACGATTTAGTTTTTCAAGTTTATATGTTATTCACACTTTAGATCAATGCGTGCGCGATGAGTGTGCACCATGAGTAGGGACAGAATCTAGTGTCCTATGGCCTTTCGATTTGAAAACATCTTACATTAAAGATTATTTAGAACGGCTTAAAATAATAAATGAAATAATATGCCCTCTGTTCTTTATGAACTATGTGCATACATGGGTGATGATAATTATTACTAAACCGTGGCCGTTGTACATTCTGAACTATGTATACTTGGGGGATCATAGGATTCAAAATGATAAGGATATGCAAGTCAATATGAACCCCAAATGTATGCAGAGTAGATTTTATAAATGATTGCAATTTGAAATAAATTTTGGGTAAGAGTTTCGATAGACATATTAATACTACTAGAACGATTTAGTTTTTCAAGTTTATATGTTATTCACACTTTAGATCAATGCGTGCGCGATGAGTGTGCACCACGAGTAGGGACAGAATATCTAGTGTCCTATGGCCTTCCGATTTGAAAACATCTTACATTAAAGATTATTTAGAACGGCTTAAAATAATAAATGAAATAATATGCCCTCTGTTCTTTATGAACTATGTGCATGCATGGGTGATGATAATTATTACTAAACCGTGGCCGTTGTACATTCTGAACTATGTATACTTGGGGGATCATAGGATTCAAAATGATAAGGATATGCAAGTCAATATGAACCCCAAACGTATGCAGAGTAGATTTTATAAATGATTGCAATTTGAAATAAATTTTGGTTAAGAGTTTCGATAGACATATTAATACTACTAGAACGATTTAGTTTTTCAAGTTTATATGTTATTCACACTTTAGATCAATGCGTGCGCGATGAGTGTGCACCACGAGTAGGGACAGAATATCTAGTGTCCTATGGCCTTCCGATTTGAAAACATCTTACATTAAAGATTATTTAGAACGGCTTAAAATAATAAATGAAATAATATGCCCTCTGTTCTTTATGAACTATGTGCATACATGGGTGATGATAATTATTACTAAACCGTGGCCGTTGTACATTCTGAACTATGTATACTTGGGGGATCATAGGATTCAAAACGATAAGGATATGCAAGTCAATATGAACCCCAAACGTATGCAGAGTAGATTTTATAAATGATTGCAATTTTGAAATAAATTTTGGGTAAGAGTTTCGATAGACATATTAATACTACTAGAACGATTTAGTTTTTCAAGTTTATATGTTATTCACACTTTAGATCAATGCGTGCGCGATGAGTGTGCACCACGAGTAGGGACAGAATATCTAGTGTCCTATGGCCTTCCGATTTGAAAACATCTTACATTAAAGATTATTTAGAACGGCTTAAAATAATAAATGAAATAATATGCCCTCTGTTCTTTATGAACTATGTGCATACATGGGTGATGATAATTATTACTAAACCGTGGCCGTTGTACATTCTGAACTATGTATACTTGGGGGATCATAGGATTCAAAACGATAAGGATATGCAAGTCAATATGAACCCCAAACGTATGCAGAGTAGATTTTATAAATGATTGCAATTTTGAAATAATTTTTGGGTAAGAGTTTCGATAGACATATTAATACTACTAGAAGGATTTAGTTTTTCAAGTTTATATGTTATTCACACTTTAGATCAATGCGTGCGCGATGAGTGTGCACCATGAGTAGGGACAGAATCTAGTGTCCTATGGCCTTTCGATTTGAAAACATCGTACATTAAAGATTATTTAGAACGGCTTAAAATAATAAATGAAATAATATGCCCTCTGTTCTTTATGAACTATGTGCATACATGGGTGATGATAATTATTACTAAACCGTGGCCGTTGTACATTCTGAACTATGTATACTTGGGGGATCATAGGATTCAAAATGATAAGGATATGCAAGTAAATATGAACCCCAAATGTATGCAGAATAGATTTTATAAATGATTCCAATTTTGAAATAAATTTTGGGTAAGAGTTTCGATAGACATATTAATACTACTAGAACGATCTAGTTTTTCAAGTTTATATGTTATTCACACTTTAGATCAATGCGTGCGCGACGAGTGCGCACCACGAGTAGGGACAGAATCTAGTGTCCTATGGCCTTTTGATTTGAAAACGTCTTACAGTAAAGATTATTTAGATCTGTCATTATTGGAAAAACCATATACATGACTAATTATATCAAATAAATTGGAGACATATCTTGAATTCTCGCAATGACTCTGGTTCTTGTTTGCCAAATATTTTGACTAATCTTTTTAAGGAAGCTCGCGTTCAAAAGAAATGGTATTTGTAGATACTATCATTTTTTTCTAGGTTCATCTAAACAACCTACTATTTTTACTTGTCTGTGTAGTTTTCTTTGCTAAGTTTTATTTACAAAGAACTCTTAACGGGGGGTCAAATCGTATAATTTAATTAAGTTTCATGAATTCGTGCTTTGATATATTGCAAATTTTGCAGATCTCTCGGTTTATCTCTAACAAAGCAGGAAATATTGTCCAGACATTCATTTTAGGTCCAAATGGTCTTCACAGTACATGGATGGGGCCAAGAGCTGAATGTTACCAAAATATTTTTTGTTTGAATTACCATAAGTGCACGGTTCATTAACATGTAGTAAAATGGATCTAGAGTCCAAGTATCGTACCCAAAGAGATCGTACTAATTTAAGTTCAAATTAACCTCACCTTAACGGAAACAGTGTAAACATATTACTTTTCTAAGACTAAATTGTGATTAAATATTATAATTAAAAATGCAAGAGTTGATTTAACGAAATTCGATTCAAGATTGTGATTAATGCTAATTTGATGAAAATATAATCATGAAAGCGTACTAGGATCCCGAATCCCGTATATTATTCCCTTTAATCCCGAACCTTACAATTTGTCAACACGATTTAATTATGAAGATCTATATTCCTAAATTTTTTAGCAATCTCTTTCGAGTAGAATTAAACTTATCATCAAATGTAACATGTATATGATAGATGCGAATATACAAGAATGCATTAATGATTTACGATCATTTAAAGATCACATAGAGTATAGCGGTATATTTCTACCTCCTATCGAACTCTAGGATAATTGACACTACATCTAAATTATTTTCAATCTTTCGAAAATAAAATAGACAAAACTCATACTGTTGCAAAACAAACAAGATACTAGAATAGCTCTGATACGACTTGTTGTGAAACCAACCACCAAATTCAGTTGTTGAAGTTATATGGGACAATAAAGAAGTATTTGATCAAGTAAAAGAATATAACGACAAGAAATATGGCAGAGGAATGAAGATATTCTATTGACTCGAGATTAATGGAGAAGAGAGAAAATTACAATAGATTATATAATTCTAGTAATCTATTTTCTCACACTTATAAAATTGTATAGAAGAGCCTAGTATTTATAGGGAACATGTAGGGGACGTCCAAACCCTCTTGATAGAGTTGTTCATGAAGTAGGATGCCAAAAAACCGAATTCAAAACAAAATAGGAGTGGAAAAACGTAGAGAACCCGAAATAAGTCAGGTGGGCGCCGCGGCGCTCACGTTCTGATATTTTTTTTTTCAAATTATTTTCTCCATCCCAAATTCTTCTTCAAGTCTAATACTAATTTTCAACTCCCAATGGACATCCAAAATAGAACTTAGACTTGACATAGGACTCTAATAGAATTCCTAATTGAATTATCCTAATTATCCTTGACGTGCACTTCAATTAGAATTCTTTAATTACTTCAACGAGGAATGTGGGTCATACTCGAAGTCTAACAATCTCCACCTTAACACGAACTCCACCAAGAAATGAACATGCTTCTTCAACAGTAACCAAAAACATAATTTATCCAACAAAACACAATATTCCACCACTTCCAATGAATCCAAGCACTACTGTGCAGAATTACCTCAGATTCCCAAAAATCGTAATATTTTATAATTTACGAAAATGGGCTGTAACACACCCAAAAGCAAAATCAAATCCACATGTTTTTTCTGAAGGCCCATTGCTAGATTGAGCAGACCTTCTACTCCACTTAAAGCATGCTCAACACCCATTGCTAGATTGAGCAGACCTTCTACTCCACTTAAAGCATGCTCAACAAAATCAACATCCATATACCCTTTTCCACTAAGTACATCCCTAGCAACTGAATACAATGGCACCGCAAGTGATGGTGGCAAAGTGGCATTGTCCATATCTCCTAAACTCCCTTGAGCAATATTCTTCAAATCCGACCCTTTATAAGCTTCTAAACGTATTGTACCAAACTTAATGTCCACCACGGTATTGAACCTGTGCTGATTGACTCTTCTAAATTCTGCACATTCCTACAAAATGTATAACTGAGACCTTTTATGTCCCTCCAATTTAGCTTGAGAACCCTTACAAACCTTTAAGTCTCCACCTCTTCCTCCACCTCCAACAAAGAACTCATAATCGTTTGAATCAAGGATAGACAACGAGATGAGATTCTTCTTCAAATTTGGAACATGTCGAACCTTGCAAAGTGTTCTAATTGTCCTATCTAGTAGCTTCAATCTGACCGTATCAATTCCAACAACTCGACAAGATGCATTGTTTCCCATAACCAGACACATTTGGAAACAATTGCATATGTAGTTAACATGTCCTTATTAGGACACATATGAAACGCACATGCGAAATCAAGAATCCAATTATCTTCTAGTTTAGACTCAATATTAGAAATAGCTAATAGATCCCCATCACTTACAACGTTCTCCGAGAGGCCTGCTTCGCTTGAAATATCCGAATATCTACTTGCAGTCATCATCTCTTTATTCTGCAATTTATAGCAATCCTTCATACAAGTGCCCCTTCTTCTTACAGTAGTTACAAATAATGTAGATTTTTTGAATTAGAAAAGAATTGTATTATTCAAATATAATTCAATGATGTTTTAAATTTAAAAAATAACAAATGAATATACATTGTTTGAATTAATGTTGAATAATATTATTTCTTTTATATTTTTATGCCATTGGAATGTCAAAAAAGACAACAAATAAATGTGACCTTTGAATTAGTCTGGAATCATATTATTACATTAATCATTTTATGTCGTTGGAAATGCAGAAAATGAGAAAAAATTAATCTAAGTTTTTTGAGTTAGTGACGTTGACGAGTGGTCTTGTACATTCCATAACACCATTCTTGACTGCTCAACATTATAGTCATAATACCATAGCTTAATGTATGGATTGTTATAATACCACCTAGCAGGGTTTCATAGGTTTACATCTCTTTGATTTTCTCCCTTGATATTTTGTACATACGAATGATTATTTCATTGATTCACAAATCAAAATTGCTTAATAAACTTACTAGATGATATATTTAATTTTTAAAGTGTATATCACGTAATAATTTCTTTTCACTATAAACTTAATATACAATAATATATTTTTGAAGATTATTATTCATTATAATTTTATGCCATTGCAATTCTGAAATGGAACATAAATTAACATATATTTTTTGAGTTATTTTTGAATCATGTTGTTTCTTTTATCTTTTTATGTAATTGGAATGCCGAAAGGAAAATAAATGTTCATTGTTTGAATTAGTGTTCCATCATATTATTTTTTTGTATCACTTTTCGTCCTTGGAAAGTCAAACAGGAGAAAATGTCCATGTAAAATTTTGAGATAGGGTCAATGAGTGACGATGGATATTCGAAAACATGAAAGTTGACTGCTCAACATCGTGCGAATAAAAATGGTGTCCAAAATATTAGTGACAAATACAAAGTATAATCGTGGAAAAGAATTAAGAGTAAGTTTTATGTGCTTCTCTTTTATTTGAACTCTAAAAGCATATGATTAGTCAAATATATTTTTGTTTCTGTAAAAAATCCAAGTATCCAAACAATTCTTTTTTGCATGGTCTTATGGAATTCAATGTTTTCTGATTGATAAGAACAAAGTTGCTTATTAAAAATTTGAAATCAACTAGAAAGACAGAAAACGATTTTTAAATAATACGAAGGTGATTGGATGTGTTAGGAAAAAGTTGTACGTATGTTCATCGGACTTTGCTAGTTTTCACGGATTGTTGAAGAAAAGAGAATCATTAGGTAGTTGATATGGTTGCATTGTTACCGAAAACACACAGTTTGAAAACTTAGAGTTTACATTGACGGAAAACTTGAGATTGATTGCAATTGCTTCCAAAATAGTTCCAAAGGTTCTCTCAAAAATTTAAATTAATTTTCTTATCTCCTTATTATATGAGTGCATTTAATGTGCAAAATTTCTATAATTCTTCTCCATCGGATTTCGTAGTTTTACGTCTACTGGTTTTTCTTCCTTGATATTTGAATCAGTGCTGACAATTTTGTTTTTATTAATTTACAGATCATAATTACTTATAAATTACTAGAGGACTATTTCATTGATGAAGTTAATACTATGTAATGATTTCATTAACTTTGAATTCCTTGTAAGGTTCAATCTTTTCCAAGACCAATTCTCTATATAGTTGGGGTTAAGGTGGACCTGCATATCCTTATCATTTCTAGAATTACGATCCCAACGTCCATGATTTGATGAAAATTATGTACCCCCATGTTTACACAGTTAAGAATTCTTCGTGTCCAAATTATTTCATTTATAGTATTATGTTCAGAGGAAAAAAGGTTAACGTAAATTGTTTGAATTAAACCTGAATCCTATTATTCGTTCTAATTTTATGCAGTTGTAATTTTAAAATGGAAATAAATTAATAAACATTGTTTGAATTAATGCTGACTCATATATATTATTTTGTTTAGTGTTTTATGCCATTGGAATGCCAAAAAGGAAAATAAATAAATGTATATTGTTTGAATTAGTGTTGAATCAAATTATTTTGTTAATATTTTCTTATATCGTTGGAATGCCGGAAGGAGAAAAATTAATGTACAGTTTATGAGTTAGTGTCCTCGACTAGTGATGATGAACATTTCATAATATGAGAGTTCCTCGACAAGGTATGTAATTGGGGTTCTAACATTAATGTTTGTCAATTAAATACAACTGACAAATACAAAGTAGAATCATTGTGAAGAATTCAAAGTAAGTTTTATGTGCATCTCTTTTATATATATTGTAAAAGCATATGATTGTTCAAATATATCTTTGTTTCAATAAAAAAATTAGCATCTAAGCAATTATATTTTTTGCAAGATCTATGTGTAATTCAATGTATTCTGACAGAAAAGAACTATTTTCTTAATTTACAAATTGTTATGATACCACCTCGTCTGGTTTCATAGTTTCATGGTGAAGCGCTAACATTTGACGATTCTACTGTAATTTCTCTAATAATTTGATGGCAGCCATTAATATTCAGACCCCATTAATATTCTGGCAGTCAATTCTCATTATTTGGAACGTACATCATTACACATCAACAACCCCAACTCAAACAATTTACATTAAACTTTTCCTTCTCGACATTCAAATGACATGAATGCTGGAATTTGGTTTTCAAATTTTCAATTTTGGTTAAGTATAATTTTGAACAAGTGACTTGATGTCAACTTTGAGAAAATATTCGGACTTGATCCTATGGTCAAATTACAAATGTAAATAAACTAACTTGTTCTACTCGTCGAGTAGATCGTCGTAGTATATTTGGAATCTCAAAACCAATTTTGGATGAATGAGAAAGTATGGTCCAAAGTTTAGAGGAAATTAAAATTTATCATGTAAGGTTGTCGTTCGAGCGGTAGTCCAGCGCCAGGCAAGCAACAGACTCTCTGCTTTTGTCGTTCGAGCAATGATCCAGTGATGGGTAAGTGACATGTTGGGTCACAACCTTTCATGAAAATTACTGAGGTTTGGGTGTGTTCCTTCGCCCACAACCCTTCATGCTATATATCATGCTCTATATATAGGACCATTTGGATGTTCATTTATAATTCCATGTCATTATTTTCATTTTATGTTGCATAAAACACTTCATCAAAAGCGATTTCTTTGCATAAAATTCATAGTCCGGAAAAGAGAGAATTCCGTTCGAGTTCGTTGGTCTAAGCGATTTGGAGTGCTTCTATAGCTTGACGTGGTCATTGTATCTTGGGAGATGGGTGTCGAAAAACGTCAGCACCGATGCGAGGGAAAGCCATCTTAATAAGGACAAAATAAGGACAAAGTGTTCAACAATTGCCTTGGCCAATCACATCACTTGCACGTCTTACCTTATCTTTCTCACTTCTGATTTCATTTATATATGATTTCAGAATATTGTTAATCTTATTTATTTGTTTATATTGCAAGGTTTGATTGAAGAATGACATATTTTAATTCAAAATTGGAAAGTGATGAATCCATATTAATTCGGTAAATCATTATGCCGTCTTTCCAACTATTTTGGTAAGTCGAATTATGTTTCAATTTAATGAGCATAAAACTGTACGTATTGATATGAATATAACATGCACATTATCGGGGTAATATCCCCAACAATACAATGGCATATAAATAATATGATTCAACACTAATTCGAGTAGCTTACATTTATTTATTGTCCTTTTAGCATTCGAATGGCATGAATGAATAAACAAAATAGTATGATCCAACACTAATTCAAACAATTTAAGTTAATTTTATTTTTCCATTTAGAAATAACAACAGCACTACATTATAAATTAAAAAGTGGTTCAGCTCTAATTCAAACAATTTAAATTATTTTTCCTTTTCGACATTACAACGGCTTAAAATAATAAATGAAATAATATGGCCTCTGTTCTTTATGAACTATGTGCATACATGGGTAATGATAATTATTACTAAACCATGGCCGTTGTACATTCTGAACTATGTATACTTGGGGGATCATAGGATTCAAAATGATAAGGATATGCAAGTCAATATGAACCCCAAATGTATGCAGAGTAGATTTTATAAATTATTGTGATTTTAAAATTTTAAAATAAATTTTGGGTAAGAGTTTCGATAGACATATTAATACTACTAGAACGATTTAGTTTTTCAAGTTTATATGTTATTCACACTTTAGATCAATGCGTGCGATGAGTGTGCACCACGAGTAGGGACAGAATATCTAGTGTCCTATGGCCTTTCGACTTGAAAACATCTTACATTAAAGATTATTTAGAACGGCTTAAAATAATAAATGAAATAATATGCCCTCTGTTCTTTATGAACTATGTGCATACATGGGTGATGATAATTATTACTAAACCGTGGCCGTTGTACATTCTGAACTATGTATACTTGGGGGATCATAGGATTCAAAATGATAAGGATATGCAAGTCAATATGAACCCCAAATGTATGCAGAGTAGATTTTATAAATTATTGTGATTTTAAAATAAATTTTGGGTAAGAGTTTCGATAGACATATTAATACTACTAGAACGATTTAGTTTTTCAAGTTTATATGTTATTCACACTTTAGATCAATGCGTGCGCGATGAGTGTGCACCACGAGTAGGGACAGAATATCTAGTGTCCTATGGCCTTTCGACTTGAAAACATCTTACATTAAAGATTATTTAGAACGGCTTAAAATAATAAATGAAATAATATGCCCTCTGTTCTTTATGAACTATGTGCATACATGGGTGATGATAATTATTACTAAACCGTGGCCGTTGTACATTCTGAACTATGTATACTTGGGGGATCATAGGATTCAAAATGATAAGGATATGCAAGTCAATATGAACCCCAAATGTATGCAGAGTAGATTTTATAAATGATTGCAATTTTGAAATAATTTTTGGGTAAGAGTTTCGATAGACATATTAATACTACTAGAACGATTTAGTTTTTCAAGTTTATATGTTATTCACACTTTAGATCAATGCGTGCGATGAGTGTGCACCACGAGTAGGGACAGAATATCTAGTGTCCTATGGCCTTTCGACTTGAAAACATCTTACATTAAAGATTATTTAGAACGGCTTAAAATAATAAATGAAATAATATGCCCTCTGTTCTTTATGAACTATGTGCATACATGGGTGATGATAATTATTACTAAACCGTGGCCGTTGTACATTCTGAACTATGTATACTTGGGGGATCATAGGATTCAAAATGATAAGGATATGCAAGTCAATATGAACCCCAAATGTATGCAGAGTAGATTTTATAAATTATTGTGATTTTAAAATAAATTTTGGGTAAGAGTTTCGATAGACATATTAATACTACTAGAACGATTTAGTTTTTCAAGTTTATATGTTATTCACACTTTAGATCAATGCGTGCGCGATGAGTGTGCACCACGAGTAGGGACAGAATATCTAGTGTCCTATGGCCTTTCGACTTGAAAACATCTTACATTAAAGATTATTTAGAACGGCTTAAAATAATAAATGAAATAATATGCCCTCTGTTCTTTATGAACTATGTGCATACATGGGTGATGATAATTACTACTAAACCGTGGCCGTTGTACATTCTGAACTATGTATACTTGGGGGATCATAGGATTCAAAATGATAAGGATATGCAAGTCAATATGAACCCCAAATGTATGCAGAGTAGATTTTATAAATGATTGCAATTTTGAAATAATTTTTGGGTAAGAGTTTCGATAGACATATTAATACTACTAGAACGATTTAGTTTTTCAAGTTTATATGTTATTCACACTTTAGATCAATGCGTGCGATGAGTGTGCACCACGAGTAGGGACAGAATCTAGTGTCCTATGGCCTTTCGATTTGAAAACATCTTACATTAAAGATTATTTAGAACGGCTTAAAATAATAAATGAAATAATATGCCCTCTGTTCTTTATGAACTATGTGCATACATGGGTGATGATAATTATTACTAAACCATGGCCGTTGTACATTCTGAACTATGTATACTTGGGGGATCATAGGATTCAAAATGATAAGGATATGCAAGTCAATATGAACACCAAATGTACGCAGAGTAGATTTTATAAATGATTGCAATTTCGAAATAAATTTTGCGTAAGAGTTTCGATAGATTATCAATACTACTAGAACGATTCAGTTTTTCAAGTTTATATGTTATTCACACTTTAGATCAATGCGTGCGCGACGAGTGCGCACCACGAGTAGGGACAGAATCTAGTGTCCTATGGCCTTTTGATTTGAAAACATGTTACATTAAAGATTATTTAGATGTGTCATTATTGGAAAAACTATATACATGACTAATTATATCAAATAAATTGGAGACATATCTTGAATTCTCGCAATGACTCTGGTTCTTGTCTGCCAAATATGTTGACTAATTTTTTTAAGGAAGCTCGCTTTCAAAAGAAATGGTATTTGTAGATACTATCATTTTTTTCTAGGTTCATCTAAACAACCTACTATTTTTACTTGTCTGTGTAGTTTTTCTTTGCTAAGTTTTATTTACAAAGAACTCTTAACGGGGGGTCAAATCATATAATTTAATTAAGTTTCATGAATTCGTGCTTTAATATATTGCAAATTTTGCAGATCTCTCGGTTTATCTCTAACAAAGCAGGAAAAATTGTCCAGACATTCATTTTAGGCCCAAATGGTCTTCACAGTACATGGATGGGGCCAAGAGCTGAATGTTAAGAAAATATTTTTTGTTTGAATTACTGTAAGTGCACGGTTCATTAACATGTAGTAAAATGGATCTAGAGTCCAAGTATCGTACCCAAAGAGATTGTACTAATTTAAGTTCAAATTAACCTCACCTTAACCGAAACAGTGTAAACATATTACTTTTCTAAGACTAAATTGTGATTAAATATTATAATTAAAAATGCAAGAGTTGATTTAACGAAATTCGATTCAAGATTGTGATTAATGCTAATTTGATGAAAATATAATCATGAAAGCGTACTAGGATCCCAAATCCCGTGTATTATTCCTCTTTAATCCCGAACCTTACAATTTGTCAACATGATTTAATTATGAAGAAAAATATTCCTAAATTATTTAACAATCTCTTTCGAGTTGAATTAAACTTATCCTCAAATGTTACCTGTCTATGACGGATGCGAACGTACAAGAATGCATTAATGATTTACGATTATTTGAAGATCATGTAGAGTATAGCGGTATATTTCTACCTCCTATTGAACTATGCGATAATTGACACTATATCTGACTAATTTTCAATCTTTCGAAAATAAAATAAGCCACAAAACTCATACTGTTGCAAAACAAACAAGATACCAGAATAGCTCTGATACCGCCTGTTGTGAAACCAACCATCGGATTGAGATGTTGAAGTTATATGGCACCATAATAAGGTATTTGATCATGCAAAAGAATAATAAAAACAAGAAATATGGCCGTTGAATTAAGAGATTTTGTTGACTCAAAAATAATGGAGAAGAAGGAAAATTACAATGGATCATTTAATTCTAGTAATCTATTTTCTCACACTTATAAAATTGTATACAAGTGCCTACTATTTATAGGGAACATGTGGGGGACATCCAAACCCTCTTGGTAGAGTTATTGATGTAGTAGGATGTCAAAAAATCGAGTCTGAAACGAAATAGGAGAAGAAAAACGTGTCAAACCCGAATAGTTCAAGTAAGCGCCGTGGTGCTGGACGTTCTCAATTTTTTTATTTATTTTGTTTTCAAATTGTTTTCTCCATCCCAAATTCTTCTTCTAGTCTAATACTAATTATCAACTCCCAATGGGCATCCAAAATAGAACTTCAACTTCACATAGGACTTCAATAGCATTCCAAATTGAATTCTCATTAACGTGCACTTCCATTAGAATTCTTCAATTACTTCAAAAATGAATTAGGGTCACACCCGAAGTTTAATCATATTATTTTTTTTTATCACTTTACGTCCTTGGAAAGTCGAAAAGGAGAAAATATCCATGCAAAATTTTGAGATAGTGGTAATAAGTGACGATGGATATTCGAAAACATGAAAGTTTACTGCTCAACATCGTGCGAATAAAAATGGTGTCCGAATACTAATGGTTGTCATCAAAATATTAGTGACAAATACAAAGTATAATCATGGAAAAGAATTAAGAGTAAGTTTTATGTGCATCTCTTTTATTTGAACTCTAAAAGCATATGATTAGTCAAAAATATTTTTGTTTCAGTAAAAAATCCTAGTATCGACACAATTCTTTTTTGCATGGTCTTATGGAATTCAATGTTTTCTGATTGATAAGAAAAATGTTGCTTATTAAAAATTTGAAATCAACTAGAAAGACAGAAAACGATTTTTAAATAATACGAAGGTGATTGGATGTGTTAGGAAAAAGTTGTACGTATGTTCATCGGACTTTGCTAGTTTTCACGGATTGTTGAAGAAAAGAGAATCATTAGGTAGTTGATATGGTTGCATTGTTACCGAAAACACACAGTTTGAAAACTTAGAGTTTACGTTGACGGAAAACTTGAGATTGATTGCAATTGCTTCCAAAATAGTTCCAAAGGTTCTCTCAAAAATTTAAATTAATTTTCTTATCTCCTTATTATATGAGTGCATTTAATGTGCAAAATTTCTATAATTCTTCTCCATCGGATTTCGTAGTTTTACGTCTACTGGTTTTTCTTCCTTGATATTTGAATCAGTGCTGACAATTTTGTTTTTATTAATTTACAGATCATAATTACTTATAAATTACTAGAGGACTATTTCATTGATGAAGTTAATACTATGTAATGATTTCATTAACTTTGAATTCCTTGTAAGGTTCAATCTTTTCCAAGACCAATTCTCTCTATAGTTGGGGTTAAGGTGGACCTGCATATCCTTATCATTTCCAGAATTACGATCCCAACGTCCATGATTTGATGAAAATTATGTACCCCCATGTTTACACAGTTAAGAATTCTTCGTGTCCAAATTTTTTCATTTATAGTATTATGTTCAGAGGAAAAAAGGTTAACGTAAATTGTTTGAATTAAACCTGAATCTTATTATTCGTTCTAATTTTATGCAGTTGTAATTTTAAAATGGAAATAAATTAATAAACATTGTTAGAATTAATGCTGACTCATATATATTATTTTGTTTAGTGTTTTATGCCATTGGAATGCCAAAAAGGAAAATAAATAAATGTACATTGTTTGAATTAGTGTTGAATCAAATTATTTTGTTAATATTTTCTTATATCGTTGGAATGCCGGAAGGAGAAAAATTAATGTAAATTTTATGAGTTAGTGTCCTCGACTAGTGATGATGAACATTTCATATGAGAGTTCCTCGACAAGGTATGTAATTGGGGTTCTAACATTAATGTTTGTCAATTAAATACAACTGACAAATACAAAGTAGAATCATTGTGAAGAATTCAAAGTAAGTTTTATGTGCATCTCTTTTATATATATTGTAAAAGCATATGATTGTTCAAATATATCTTTGTTTCATTAAAAAAAATTAGCATCTAAGCAATTATATTTTTTGCAAGGTCTATGTGTAATTCAATGTATTCTGACTGAAAGGAACTATTTTCTTAATTTACAAATTGTTATGATACCACCTCGTCTGGTTTCATGGTTTTACATCTCCTGGATATTTCTCCCTTGATATCTTTGCACAGCCAGTGGCCTTTTTTTTTTTTTTTTATTGATTCACAAAGAACTATTTCTTATAACCTTACTGGACAGCAAATTTAATTGTTGAAGTTAATATCATGTAATACCTGCAGCTTTTCCTAACTCCAATCACTTCCCTGTTATGTGGAAAATAGTTTTCTTCGTCTTCGTCGAAGATTAAAACTTTTTCCTAACTCCAATCCCTAAGCTTTTGTTGAAACAAGAATGTATTTGACAAAAACAAATGCCTTTACTGTGTAAACGAAACTGAAGCACTGACGTTTGAAGATTCTACTTAAGTTTGTCAAATAATTAGATGACAGCCATTAATATTCAGACCCCATTAATATTCTAGTAGTCAATTCTTGTTATTTGGAACGTACATCATTACACATCAACAACCCCAACTCAAACAATTTACATTAAACTTTTCCTTCTCAGCATTCAAATGCATGAATGTTGGAATTTGGTTTCAAAATTGGAATTTTGGTGAAGTATAGTTTTGAACAAGTGACTCGATGTCAATTTTGAGCAAATATTCGGACTTGATCCTATGGTCAAATTACAAATGTAAGTAGACTAACTTGTTTCACTCGTCGAGTAGATCATCGTAGTATATTTGCAATCTCAAAACCAATTTCGGATAAATGAGAAATTGTGATCCAAAGTTTAAAGGAAATTGGAATTTATCATGTAAGGCTGTCGCTCGAGCAGCAGTCCAGTGAAGGGTGAGCGACATGTTGGGTTACAACCTTTCTTGAAAATTACTGAGTTTTGGGTGTGTTCCATCGCCCACAACCCTTCATGCTCTATATATAAGACCCTTTGGACATTTATTTGTAATTCCATGTCATTCTTTTCATTTTATGTTGCATAAAACACTTCATCAAAAGTGGTTTCTTTGCATAAAATTCATAGTTTTGAAAAGAGAGAATTATGTTCGAGTTCGCTGGTCTAAGCCATTTGGAGTGCTCCTATGGCATGACGTGTTCATTGTGTCTTGGGAGATGGTTACCAAAAAACGTTAGCATCGATACGAGGCAAATCCAACTTAATAAGGACAAAGTGTTCAACAGTTCCTTGGCCAATCGCATCACTTGCCTCTGTTCTTTCCTTATCTTTCTCTTTTCTGATTTCATTTATGTTTAATTTCAGAATATTGTTAACCTCATTTATTTGCTTATATTGCAAGGTTTGATTGAAGAATGACATGCTTTCATTCAAAATTAGATAGTGATGAATCCATATTAATTCAGTAAATCATTACGTCGTCTTTTTAACTATTTTGGTAAGTCGAATTATGTTTCAATTTAATGAGCATAAAATGGTATGTATTGATGTGAATATAATATGTACATTATCGGGGAAATAACCCCATCAATAAAATGGCATATAAATAATATGATTCAACACTAATTCAAGTAGCTTACATTTATTTATTGTCCATTTGGCATTCCAATGGCATGAATGAATAAACAAAATAGTATGATCCATCACTAATTCAAACAATTTATCTTAATTTTTTTTTCCATTTAAAAATAACAACAGCATTGTATTATAAATTAAAATATGATTCAGCTCTAATTAAAACAATTTATGAACTATGTGCATACATGGGTGATGATAATTATTACTAAACCGCTGCCATTGTACATTCTAAACTATGTATACTTGGGGGATCATAGGATTCAAAATGATAAGGATATGCAAGTCAATATGAACCCCAAATGTACGCAGAGCAGATTTTATAAATGATTGCAATTTTGCAATAAATTTTGGGTATGAATTTCGATAAACATATTAATACTACTAGAACGACTTAGTTTTTCAAGCGTATATGTTATTCACACTTTAGATCAATGCGTGCGCAATGAGTGCGCACCACGAGTAGGTACAGAATCTAGTGTCCTATGGCCTTTTGATTTGAAAACATGTTCCATTAAAGATTATTTAGATGTGTCATTATTGGAAAAACCATATACATGACTAATTATATCAAATAATTGAGAGACATATCTTGAATTCTGTCAATGACTCTGGTTCTTGTTTGCCAAATATTTTGATGATAGCCTCTCAATTTTAAACCCAAGTTTGCCCTGTTGCAACATACTATCATTTTTTTCTAGGTTCATCTAAACAACCTACTATTTTTACTTGTCTGTGTAGTTTTTCTTTGCTAAGTTTTATTTACAAAGAATTCTTAATGGGGGGTCAAATCATATAATTTAATTAAGTTTCATGAATTCGTGCTTTGATATATTGCAAATTTTGCAGATCTCTCGGTTTATCTCTAACGAAGCAGGAAATATTGTCCAGATATGCATTTTAGGTCCAAATGGTCTTCACAGTAAATGGATGGGGCCAAGAGCTGAGTGTTACGAAAATATTTTTTGTTTGAATTAATGTAAGTGCAGGGTTCATTAGCATTTAGTAAAATGGATCTAGAGTCCAAGTATCGTACCCAAAGAGATCGTACTAATTTAAATTCAAATTAACATCACCTTAATCTTTACAGTGTAAACATATGACTTTTCTAAGACTAAATTGTGATTAAATATTATAATTAAAAATGCAAGACTTGATTTAATGAATTCGATTCAAGATTGTGATTAATGCTAATTTGATGAAAATATAATCATAAAAAGCGTACTAGGATCCCAAATCCTATATATTATCCTCCTTTAATCCCGAACCTTACAATTTGTCAACACGATTTAATTATGAAGATCAATATTCCTAAATTATTTAGCAGTCTCTTTCGAGTAGAATCAAACTTATCCTCAAATATTACCTATCTATGACATATGCGAACATACAAGAATGCATTAATGATTTACGATTATTTAACGATCACGTAGATTATAGCGGTACATTTCTATCTCCTATTGAACTCTACGATAATTGACACTATATCTAACTTATTTTCCATCTTTCGAAAATAAAATAAGCCACAAAACTCATACTGTTGCAAAATAAACAAGATACTAGAATAGCTCTAATACCACTTGCTGTGAAATCAACCATCGGATTGAAATGTTGAAGTTATATGGCACAATAATAAAGTATATGATAAAGCAAAAGAATAATAAAGACAAGAAATATGGTAGGGAAATTAAGAGATTTTATTGACTCGAGAATAATGGATCATATAATTTTAGTAATCTATTTTCTCACACTTATAAAATTGTATATAAGAGCCTAGTATTTATAAGGAACATGTAAGAGACGTCCAAACCCTATTGGTAGAGTTGTTAATAAAGTAGGATGCCAAAAATCGAGTCCGAAACGAAATAGGAAAGGAAAAACGTGGAAAACCCAAAACAGGTCAGGTCAGCGTCGTGGCACCAGGACTGGCTTGGAGCTGCGGCACCGAATGTTTTGAATTATTTTTCTTTTTTAAATTATTTTCTCCATCCCAAATTTATCTTCAAGTCTAATACTAGTTTCCATTTTTCAATGGGCATCCAAAATAGAACTTCAACTTGACATAGAACTCCAATAGCAATCCAAATTGAATTTTTCTTGACGTGCACTTCAATTAGAATTCTTCAATTATTTCAACAAGGAATTCGGGTTACACCCAGATTCTAACACATACAACTACTGCACATATAATTGTACAAAAGAGGACATGTGCATCATTCAATAATTGAAAACATGCTTTGAATGTCAAAAAAGATTAAATCACGAGTTAAAGGTTCATGATACTCAGCGTAATCCTAGCACTAAAAATACTTAGCTACACATAATGTTGGAATTAAATAAATAAAGTTTAAAACATATCACTGATAAATTGACGGAGCTTCAATAATGCCCAAATTCCTTGCACAATTATTTATTGCACAAATTTGGAATGATTTTTCTCTGTGTCTCGCCTATCCTCTGCTTTCCGTCCAACTTTCCATAATTCCTTCCTGTATCTGCCTTGTATGTCTTGTGTCTTTATCTCCCAAACTACCATCAACTGTTGTAATCCAAAAAGGAGTCCAAAACCAAAATAAATCCCTTTCAAATTCAATTTCCTTTCTTCCACTAATCTGCCAGCAGCTTTGATAATTGAAAAGGAAGTCAAAGTCCACATTTGAATCCCACTCCCATTGCAATTTCAAGTTGAGTTCAATTCCAATTCCAATCCCAATCCCAATGCCTATTAATGCATTATTTTTCTTCAAGCCCTCAATTCTTTTAAAATAATGCAACATAATCCTTGAGTCCAATTAATTGTGCGCCCAAATGTCCATCTCAAATTCTACTTTGCGGAATTTGATCCCAAAATTATAGATTTTATTCAATTTCATAGTTCTTTCTTTTCCAAACACTTAAAAAAAGGTTCCTATACCGGAACAGGAGGAACTTGATCCAAGTTAAGTAGAAATCAATGTGTTGACAATATAAAAGCTTAGTGACTTGAATAAGTGCACAAAACGTCTTAAGAAACTGAAATCAGCAGAAACATATTAAGACTAGCAGCACAGATGAGCAGTATGAACCAGCATGAAGAAAATAAAAGGATAGAATTCAATATGTAAAAATACATTGAAGGAACTTGATGATAGAACCATATTAAGGAGATTTATTAATCATCAAAGCTCAATTAACATTGTGATTACATTGCTCTATTTATAGAGTGAATTCCTAACTAAATAACAAACTACAGAAGTATCTAGAATAGGTTGGAAGGAGAGTTGCCATATGCTGAAGGTGATCTGATCATAAGCTGCATGTGCTAGTAAGCATGTGACATTAGAAGGATCTAGAAGTATTGCTATGCAGGCCGTGTGAACTGATGAGATGCTGGGAACGTGAGGAATATTTCAACACTCCCCCCTCAAGATGGAATATCTTCAACTATAGAGGGAAGAGTGGAGATCAAGGTCGCCTGATCAACATGAAGAATCTGGAAGGAAGACTTGCTGGACGTGTGACCTGATGCTGGTGATCTGATGAGATGCCTTCGGAAAACAGAGATGCAACTGGGGTTGAAGACAAGGTCCAGCAGAGAAGCATTCCAAAAAGAGTAAGAAACAGATCAGATTCTGATCCAAAAAAACAGCAAAAAAATCAATCGGAACAAGTGAGCATCCATGGCTCTAAAATCGAGCAATTGCTGAAGAAAACTTCATCACTATTGATGAATGAAATAAGAAATGGGAATGTTATAAAAACTCCAGCAATGACTGGAAGAAAAACCACCAGTGCAATCCCCCTCGCCAGTGGGAACTTTTGTCGAACACATGGCGAACGACTGAAGAACAGAGAGTAGCAGGAAGCAATCACGCTCTGACACCATCTTAAGAAACTGAAATCAGCAGAAACAGATTAAGACCAGCAGCACAGATCAGCAGTATGAACCAGCATGAAGAAAATAAAAGGATAGAATTCAATATGTAAGAACACATTGAAGGAACTTGATGATACAACCATATTCAGGAGATTTATTAATCATCAAAGCTCAATTAACATTGTGATTACATTGCTCTAAATAGGCTGGAAGGAGAGTTGCCATATGCTGAACGTGATCTGATCATAAGCTGCATGTGTTGGTAAGCATGTGAGATTAGAAGGATCTGGAAGTATTTCTGTGCAGGCCACGTGAAGCCGTGAACTGATGAGATGCTGGGAACGTGAGGAAACGCACTTATCTAACACTCCAAACTAAAACATTTATTCGTCCTCGAATAAAACAAAACATAGGCATAAATCATATTACTACCCTAAGCAAATCACAAATAAAAACTCAACATTGAACTGCTTTCCATATGCCCCAAGCTGAAATTTAAGTAACACTTTAGAAAGATCGAAGCAACATAAAAATAAATAAATAAATAAATTCACTTATCCAATACGTGTGTGATTAACCAATATTGAACTCACACTCATACTAGAACACAACCAATCAAGTATTGTTGATTTACTCCTAACATGGATCCTTTTGTAGTCCATTTTTCCACACCTCGATCGGAGTTGATAGAAAAAGGTTGCAGGTATCTTCACTGACAATGATCAGCATCTATTTTCAGCACTGCCATGCATGTCTCATCGCAACCGCCAGTTTCTTCAACAAAAAAAAAAATGGAAAAATAAATTTTCTGGCATTGAAACAAAGTAAGAGTAATTGGGAAGCGCATAACCCATTGAAATTTGAAAAATAAAAAAAGCCCAGAAAGAGAGAATCAGTACGCAGTGCAAAGCAACATATAAGGCTAAAAATGAATCAAATTTACTCATTCAAGAGAGAAAAATTACCCAATTAAAGAAAAACCACATACGAGACACCGCTAGACCAATTACTTGCTTGAGTAACATGTACTGTAACGCCCCAAATTCCATTAATACAAGACGCTACTTAAGTCGAAATATCCTGTAAATAATTTTCCTCAATAAACGCCAAAATGCGTAAATATTTTTTTTTTCAACTATAATAGATTAGAAATAAATGCGGAAACGTCATTTGAATAATTTGCTCACATCGAAGTGTCAATACCAAATAAAATAAGCAAAGTGTCAAAATTTGCCAAAATATTAAAACCTGAGATTTAATTGACAAAATGGAAACCAACTATTAAAATACTTGTTTCAAAAATTTATAAATTAAATGGTCTATTATTTAATCAAGATTGCCCCGCTCATTGCCTTGCCTTGCCGAACTCCTTAACCTGAAAGTGTGGAAAATATTGGGGTGAGCATAACGAATTATACTCAGTGGGGAAACAGCAATCAGTCCAAATTAAATCTAAACATGAAATTAAATTATGAATATCATACCAATACAACATACTGTAGAATTATGTACTGTGGGACATCTCCAAGGATCAAATTTCGATCCCGGACCTATTTACGGTCCCTGACAACATGTTATAAGCGCATAACAATTTTGCACTGTGGGACACCTCCAAGGACCCACTTTCGATCTCGGACCTATTTACGGTCCCTGACAACCTTTTTATACGTATAAGCATTTTATCACAATCAAAATCACACATCAAGAATTAACATGGACAAAAATAATCACAATTGCTTAAATGTAAACCCCACCTCAAAGTCTTGAAAATTTTCTTGAAATTGAACGGATGTGATGTTACCGTCCTTTAAACTTTTCCCGCGACCTCGTCTAGCAAGAACAAAATTAATATAATTTAGGATACTAAGTCCTAATTAATGCCTTAAAACTTTTAGGGACTTGATTGAACTTTTTGAAAGTGAAGAAATGATTAATTTGATAATTATTTAAATCTTTAGGGTCTAAATATGAACATTAAAATGTTTAGGGCCAACAAGATAAAATTAGAAAGTAATTATATTTAATTTGAAGAATAATCAAACTTTAGGAATGGTGAAAGAATTAAAATAAAATAAGGGACTAACTTAAATGTTGGACCAAACTTGAGGATTTAAAACTAAACTTTCAATATTTATAACAAAACCCCGCACCCACAATTCCAATTCACGCAGGAAGGTTCCAGTTTACAAAATTCAAATGATTCCAAAATGGATTTTTACATTATAATGATTTCCAATCAAAATCAAGGCCAGATTCGGAAGTCTAAAGGCATGGAGAGCAAGGATTCGAGTTGCATGTCACAATAAATCTCAACTCTCGCATTAAATGCAGAAATTTTGTTTTCTTCATTCCAATATTTTTTTTTTATTAATGTGTATATATATATATATATATATATACATATATATATATATATATATATATATATAGAAGAACATAGATTACAGAATCCCAAAGAATTGAAATTATTTTTGAAGGAGTTACCTGTACTGAGTTTTTGCCGAGAAGGATTTTGGGTTTGAAGTTGCAACTTGAAATTTGGAGGAACGAAGAACTGGTGAAATGGGTGTATTAGACAATGATGAGGGTGAAATCAAAGGAAGAAAATAATGGTTCGAAGTGAAGAATTTGCCTAGTTGAATGCCAATTTTTCTGAGGAATTTCTGCCCAGCCGTGAGAGAAATATTTTGGAGGTTGAATGAATGTTTTTTTTTTAGGTTTTGACACTATTGAGACATACAAACCTAGGCTCCAGAATTTGGAACTTGATTGGGCTGTTAATGGATTTAAACTTGGGCCAAATAAGAATATTGGACCAAAATAAATTTAAAATAGATATTGGGTGTAAAATTCGACCCAATAAGAAAATATAGAATTTTTAAGATTAAAAATCATTTTTGAATCCTTATATTAAATGTTTTGATAGACAACTCGACGGATCGTAAAATAATTTCTAAAAAGTTATAAAATTTGCATTTTAAAATTCGGGTCGCTACCACCTCCCCCACTTAAATAAATTGCGTCCTCGAAATTAAATTTACTTGATTTGATGTGTGGGAATTTAGCTAATATCTCATCTTCTCTTTCCCAAGTCACCTCTTCTCTACCATGTCTGCTCCATTGGACTTTAACTAAAGGAATATCTTTATTCCTCAAGGTATGAACTTTCCTCTCAAGTATAACTGCAGGAGTTTCCTCATATGTCACATCCTTGTTAACATCCAAGGATTCATAACTAACCATGTGGTCCGGATCATGGACATATTTCCTTAACAATGAGATGTGAAAAACATTATGTACTGCTGATAACTCTGGTGGTAAAGCCAACCTATAGGCCATGTTTCCAACCCTTTCCAATATTTCAAAAGGTCCAATAAACCTTGGTCTAAGCTTCCCTTTCTTTCCAAACCTTACTACACCTTTCATATGAGACACTTTAAGGAACACTTTTTCATCAATTTCAAATTGTAGTTCCTTTCGTCTCTTTTCAGCATAAGACTTCTGCCTGTCTTGTGCTGTCTTAATCCTTTCTCTGATCTTTTCCACGGCATTTACAGTTTATTCCACTATTTCTAGACCCAAAACCCTCTTCTCACCAACTTCATCCCAATGAATTGGTGATCTGCACTTTCTGCCATAAAGAGCTTCATATGGTGCCATACCAATGGTAGACTGGAAACTATTGTTATATGCAAACTCAACCAACGGTAAATGCATTTCCCAGTTACCACCAAGGTCTAAAACGCAAGCTCTCAACATATCCTCTAAAGTCTGTATAGTTCTTTCTGACTGTCCATCTGTCTGTGGATGATATGCTGTACTGAATTTCAATTTAGTTCCCATAGCTGTCTGCAGGCTTTCCCAGAACTTGGATGTAAATCTGGTATCCCTGTCTGACACTATAGAAACTGGTACACCATGTAATCTTACAATTTCTCTGATATACAATTGAGCATATTGGTCTAAACTGAAAGTCATCTTCACTGGTAGGAAATGAGCAGATTTTGTCAAACGATCAACTATGACCCATATAGCTTGACGACCTCTAGCAGATCTAGGAAGTCCAATGACAAAATCCGTTGCTATGTGTTTCCACTTCCATTCTGGGATCTCAAGTGGGTTCAACAATCCAGATGGGCGTTGTGTTCGGCTTTAACTTGTTGGCAAGTCATGCACTTCTCAACAAATAAGCCTATTGACCTCTTCATATTTCTCCACCAATAAATTCTTCGTAGATCTTGGTACATCTTTGTACCTCCTGGGTGTGCAGTATAAGGTGAATAATGTGCTTCCTCTAGAATCTCCTTCCTCATGGTTTCATCCTTCGGTACACACAGTTTTCCCTTGAACATGAGAGTGTCATCAGTTGATACTTCAAAACCTTTAATACTGCCATCGAGTACTCGGTTTTTAATCTTGCACAAAAATTTATCCTTACCCTGAGCTTCTTTAATTCTGTCTCTGAGAGTCGGTCGAACAATCAAAGTAGCTATAATTGCAGTTGTGTGATGTGGAGGAGCTACAACTTTAAGTCTCATGTTGGCAAAATCCTTGATCAACTGTTCTTAACTGGTTAGAGCAGCTAACTGTCCTTTACCTTTCCAGCTAAGTGCATCAGCAACAACATTGGCCTTGCCGGGGTGGTAGTGGATAGTACAGTCATAATCCTTAACTAATTCCAACCACCTTCTCTGTCTCATATTCAATTCCTTCTGAGTGAAGAAATACTTTAGACTCTTATGATCTGTGTATATCTCGCACTTACTACCATATAGATAGTGTCGCCATATTTTTAAAGCATGAATTACAGCAGCCAATTCCATGTCATGTATAGGGTAATTCTGCTCATGTGGCTTCAACTGTCTAGAGGCATATGTAATCACTTTTCCATGTTGCATCAGTACACATCCCAAACCTTGTTTCGATGCATCACTATAGATAACAAAACCTTCTAACCCTTCTGGAATAGTCAAAACTGGTGCAGATATCAATTTCTGTTTCAACTCTTGAAAACTCTTCTCGCACTTTTCTGTCCACTGAAACTTCATTCCCTTCCTGGTCAACTATGTCATCGGTCCAGCTATTTTTGAAAATCCATCGATAAACCTTCGATAGTAGCCAGCCAATCCCAAGAAACTATGAACTTCATTCACATTGGTTGGTGCACTCCAATTAGTGACAGCCTCAACCTTGGCTGGATCAACTTCAATACCATCTGCGGTAACCACATGTCCAAGAAAACCAATTCGGTCGAGCCAAAATTCGCACTTCTTGAATTTTGCATGCAACTTTTCTTGTCGAAGTGTCTGTAATACAATGCTGAGATAGTCCTCATGTTGTTTCTTGTCTCTTGAATAAATCAGAATGTCATCAAAAAGACAATTACGAACCGATCCAAGTATTGATGAGATACTCGGTTCATCAAGTCCATGAAGACAGCTGGTGCATTAGTTAACCCAAACGACATCACAGTGAATTCGTAATGTCCGTATCGAGTCCTAAATGTGGTTTTTGGTATATCATTGTCCTTAACCTTCAATTGATGGTAAACTGATCTCAAATCAATCTTGGAAAATACAGTGGCCCCTTTTAACTGATCGAACAAATCTTCTATTCGTGGTAAATGGTACTTATTCTTGACTGTGAGGCGATTCAACTCTCTATAATCGATGCACATCCTCATTGATCCATCTTTCTTTTTCACAAACAATACTGGCGCTCCCCAAGGAGATACACTAGGCCGAATGAATCCTTTATCCAATAGTTCCTGTAGTTGCACCTTCAACTCCTGAAGTTCCTTCGGTGCCATCCTGTAAGGTGCTTTAGATATGGGTGCAGCTCCAGGTATCAAGTCAATCGTGAATTCTACTTATCTATCTGGTGGATTGCCAAATAGATCCTCTGGAAATACATCCACAAAATCACGCACAATTGGTACATCTGTAGCAGTTACCTCAGTTACCTGAACACTAGTGATGCTTACTAGATATCCCTGATTGGTACTCTTTCTCAACATCCTTTGTGCTTTCAATGCTGATATGAGACGAGGCATGGTTTTAACCTTTGTCCCAAAGAAGGTGAATTCACATTCTCTTGGTTTCTGAAAGAGCACCTTCCTCTCATGACACTTAATCGTAGCGTGATTACAACTAAGCCAGTCCATGCCTAAAATGATATCAAAATCCCTCACGTCTATTAAGTACAAGTCTGCCTCTAAGTTCTTCCCATCTATTTCCAACTTAACACCTTTCAACATCAGATTGGTGATAATAGTTTCACCCGAAGGAATACTAACCTCTAGAGCATCATTCACACTATCACACATATTTCCAATCTTAGCATGAAAATTAGCAGAGATGAAAGAATTCGTAGCACCAGAATCAATCAAAACGATAGCAGGTACATTGAATACTGATAAAATACATGTTATCACGTTTGGATCTTTCTCTACCTCCTTCTGAGTTAAAGCAAAAATGCGAGCCTTTCCCCTCTTGGCATCTTCTTTACCCTTGAATTCAGGACATTCATCAGCAAAATAACCAGGTTTCTTGCATCAATAACACATCCCCTTTCCGAGCAGGCACTCCCCATAGTGTTGCTTACCACACTTCTGGCATACGGGTTTCTCAGTGCTAGCCTTTTCATTAAATTTTCCCCACGATTTCCCTTTCTTGTTCTGATATCTGCCCTTGCCCATATTCTAATTGTCCCATTTCCTTTTCACCGGTGCCTCTGCGGGTTTCTGAGTAGTCTTTTCCAGGTTTAAGCGAGAGGATATAGCTTGTGCTCGCTCAATAGCTTCGGCATAGGTAGTGAGTCCCAAACCTGCCATGATTCCTCCAATTTCTGGGCATAAACCCCTTTCAAATCTTCTAGCCTTCTTGATATCTGTGTCAACCAGATGGATAGTATACCTGGACAACTGGTTGAATTTCGTTTCATATTCCACCACTGACATACTTCCCTGCCTAAGTTCAAGGAACTTTGTTTCTTTCTGATCTCGGAAAGACTGAGGAAAATACATTTGTAGTATTAATTCCTTAAATCCTTCCCATGTCAGTTCAAGTTGCTGTGCCTCAGTCCTGGTGCTCTGATATGACTCCCACCAATGATCTGCGTCCTCAGCAAGCTGGAACACAGCGCATGACACCTTCTGAGTGTCTGAGCAGGCTATGTGTTTAAAGATCCATTCTAATGCCCTTAGCCATTCCTTTGCTGCTAGGGGTCCCTCTCGACCATTGAATATTGGTGGCTTATATCGGCGAAACTGTTCAACAACCATGCTGGTGTTGTTTGCATTAGCATGTGGATTCGGTAAATGAGGGGCACTTCGTGGGGCTGTTGGGACTTGTTGTTGAGTGAACCTCTGGAGAGCATTCGCGAGGTCCCTTAATGCATTATTTCCCGCATCACCAGTAGCAATCTGGCCTGGGGTAGCTTGTCTTCCAGCAGCCCGATTCGCAGGAGCTCGATTTGTTCTACGAGACATTTCCTAAACCATAACAATATTAGTCTCAGCCTCCACTTAATTGTGCAATTCACAATGCTCATCCATGAATAATAAAATCCAAAAAGGAATCATCATAGAAAAACATAGTAGAGCTAAAAGCAAATTTTATTATTATCTCAAATTTTCCCAAAAGGAAAATAAAATAATAAAATTGCAACCAATATCTATAATCTGAAATATGTTCTCCTACTGAATTCCATAAACAATTCTTCATACATCTCTCTCTCTCATACGTTCCATTTGGCATATCAATTATGAAAGTAAATTCCATTGAAATGGGTTACTACATGTTTTAGTCTAATTCCGAGGACTAAATTTATAATTTCTCAAAAATTTTAAATACTTCACATCACAAGTTCAACTCCTAAACATAATAACTCATGGGAAATCTTATAACATGTACTGGATACAAACTTTCAAACATTTCAAACTGCATCAACTATAGTAAAATTTCATTCTCATATAACTTTTCGTAGTAAACATTCAAATTCAGATGCAGCTCTATAATAAATTCATGGTATCCAGCAATGAAAATTTTCAAATTTCATCAAATAAAATTTTCTAAATGTTTTACCTTTTCGGAGTCGGCGTGGCGCAGCAAGAGCGGGTGGCATTCAAATTAATTACTAAACATTTTCTCATTTATTTTATTTTTTGCAAAAATTTCACAAGTCTACAGAAAGGTAAACCTGGCTCTGATGTCACACTGTAACGCCCCAAATTCCATTAACATAAGACGCTACTTAAGTCGAAATATCCTGTAAACAATTTTCCTCAACAAACAACCAAAATGCGTAAATATTTTTTTTTCAACTATAGTATATTAGAAATAAATGCGGAAACGTCATTTGAATAATTTGCTCACATCCAAGTGTCAATACCAAATAAAATAAGCAAAGTGTCAAAATTTGTCAAAATATTAAAACCTGAGATTTAATTGACAAAATGAAAACCAACTATTAAAATACTTGCTTCGAAAATTTATAAATTAAATGGTCTATTATTTAATCAAGATTACCCCGCTCATTGCCTTGCCTTGCCGAACTCCTTAATCTGAAAGTGTGGAAAATATTGGGGTGAGCATAACGAATTATGCTTAGTGGGGAAACAGCAATCAGTGCAAGTTAAATCTAAACATGAAATTAAATTATGAATATCATACCAATACAACATACTGTAGAAATATGTACTGTGGGACATCCCCAAGGATCCAATTTCGATCCCAGACCTATTTACGGTCCCTGACAACATGTTATAAGCACATAACAATTTTGCACTGTGGGACACCCCCAAGGACTCACTTTCGATCCTGGACCTATTTACGGTCCCTGGCAACCTTTTCATATGTATAAGCATTTTATCACAATCAAAATCACACATCAAGGATTAACATGGACAAAAATAATCACAATTGCTTAAATGTAAACCACACCTCAAAGTCTTGAAAATTTTCTTGAAATTGAACGGATGTGATGTTACCGTGCTTTAAAATATTCCCGTGACCTCGTCTAGCAAGAACAAAATTAATATAATTTAGGATACTAAGTCCTAATCAATGCCTTAAAACTTTTAGGGACTTGATTGAACTTTTTAAAAGTGAAGAAATGATTAATTTGATAATTATTTAAATCTTTAGGGTCTAATTATGAACATTAAAATGTTTAGGGCCAACAAGATAAAATTAGAAAGTAATTATATTTAATTTGAAGAATAATCAAACTTTAGGGATGGTGAAAGAATTAAAATAAAATAAGGGACTAACTTAAATGTTGGACCAAACTTGAGGATTTAAAACTAAACTTTCAATATTTATAACAAAAACCCCCACCCACAATTCCAATTCATGCAGGAAGGTTCCAGTTTACGAAATTCAAATGATTCCAAAATGGGTTTTTACATTATAATGATTTCCAATCAAAATCAAGGCCAGATTCGGAAGTCTAAAGGCATGAAGAGCAAGGATTCGAGTTGCAGGTCACAACAAATCTCAACTCTCGAATTAAATGCAGAAATTTTGTTTTCTTCATTCCAATATATATATATATTTTTTTATTAATGTGTGTATATATATATATAGAAGAACATAGATTACAGAATCCCAAAGAATTGAAATTATTTTTGAAGGAGTTACCTGTACTGAGTTTTTGCTGAGAAGGATTTTGGGTTTGAAGTTGCAACTTGAAATTTGGAGGAACGAAGAACTGGTGAAATGGGTGTATTAGACAATGATGAGGGTGAAATCAAAGGAAGAAAATAATGGTTCAAAGTGAAGAATTTACCTAGTTGAATGCCAATTTTTCTGAGGAGTTTCTGCCCAGCCGTGAGAGAAATATTTTGGAGGTTGAATGAATGTTTTTTTTTTTTTTAGGTTTTGACACTATTGAGGCATACAAACTTAGGCTCCAGAATTTGGACACTTGATTGGGCTGTTAATGGACTTAAACTTGGGCCAAATAAGAATATTGGACTAAAATAAATTTAAAATAGATATTGGGTGTAAAATTCGACCCAATAAGAAAAAATAGAATTTTTAAGATTAAAAATCGTTTTTGAATTCTTATATTAAATGTTTTGCTAGACAACTCGACGGATCGTAAAATAATTTCTAAAATTTGACGGAAATGTCGTAGGACACATCTTAAGTTATAAAATTTGTATTTTAAAATTCGTGTCGCTACATGTACGTCCGTGTGTGTTTAGAGGTGTAGGTGCATCTGTATGTGTGAGAGAGATAGAGAGGGGAGAGGCGGAGAGAGAAGACTGAAGAGAGTGAGAACTAAAGCCATGTTTGATAGTGCAAGTTTTCCATGGAAGACGGAAAACTTTTTGTCATTTTTTACTTTTTAGAGTGTTTGATAGGAAACATTTTCCGGGTAATTGGTTTTCCACATTTTCTTGATTTGCCACATTTTCTTTATTTTTGAGATAAATCAATTCCCACCACTTTGGTGGGAATTAATTTTTTTTTTTGTTGGAAACAAAATATATTCCCAATTGTAACAAATTATATCCCTTTAATTGACAATTTTCATGAAAAATAAAGCCAAACGAACACCAAAAGATGCAAAATTTCAATATTTTTTAGTTAAAAATTTATACTAATCAAACATAATTAATTGAAAATTCACAGTAAAACAAGTTCTAGGCAATTCAATTCCATAGAATTCATTTTATTTCCACCCAAATTCTATTTTTGCAATCAAACGGACCCTAAGAGTGAGAGCCAGCTCAAATTCAAGTGTTAGAATTCAGGAAAAATTCAGCATTTGTCCCTAATCTAAAGAACTTGTATCGAGTTGGTCTCCAATCTATTCTTTTGTCAAAGTTATCGCCAATGTTTTAATTTTTTTAGCACGGTTGGTCCTTCGTACGTACTTGCCGTCATTCTCTCTAAATTCAACTTTCGAGGGATAAAATTTATGCCTGCATATTAATAAAAAAACAGATAAAATAGAATGACTAAAAGAATAGGAAAAGGAAAAGAGGGAACAACTGAACTTATTCAATTTTATCTCGAATCCCCTCCACCACACATTCCATCAATTTAGAATAACTATGGTTGGCCATTTTTAATGAAGTTTTCAAGAAAAGAGAATATGTAGAGAATGAACTTGGATACCTAGAGATTCAGTTGATAGAAAGCTTCAATTTATTGCAAATGCTTCGAAAATAGTTCTAACGGTTCTATCTGAATTCAAATTAACGGGCTTATCTTGTTTTTACAGGTGTGTGCTAAATGTGAAAATTGTTATAACACCACCGAGTTGGGTTTCATAGTTTTATATCCCAAAGTTTTTCTCTACCTTTATGTTAGGTTTTGAAGTTGTTAGCAATCTTTTGACAAAACTATTGTTGTAAAAGAGTTTTTAAAAGTCAAAGGATCAAATAGTAAGTTAGAAGTCCTAGGGTTCGAGTATGGAACAAAGGAGTAAACGTCACTGCATTTTGCTAGCCTATCGCCCAGTTGTTGCTCGAGTGGTAAAAAAACAGAAACTGTATTGCCTGCCTTTCGCCTAGACTTCGCTCGAACGAGACACCGTCTCGCTCTCGAAAAAACCAAATACACATTTTTCAGGGCTTTTGTCCAGCTCATACTATCCAAAAACTCTTCACTATATATATGAATACCACCACACGAAAATCAGGGGTTGAACATTGAAAGAAAAAGGTTTTTCATCATCCATATCATTCTACATAATTCATCGAGTTAAACCACTATTTTGATTTGATCATTGCATAGAAAAAGGAGTTTCTGGTAGAGGTGAACACGGTTCGGTTTGGGCGGTTTGCATCATATTTTCAACTCAAACCATTTCATGCGATTTGGAAAAATTCCAAACCAAACCAAACCAAACCATTTTATTTTTCAAACCAAACCAAACCAAACCATAATTTGCGGTTTGGTTCGGTTTTAATCCGCGGTTTACCTATCGACATTATAATAATATATTTAAAACAAGTTAACATATACGTTTAAATGATAACTAATAATGTTAAATGTTAAATTACTTTCATATTTGTCTAGAATTCAAAGCACAAAAAGATAATGGCAAGTTAGCATTTAGCAACATGCCAATAACTTTTACAAGAGTATAAAAATGACATTCTAACCTCTCATTTGACAATAATTGGATCAACATCTCCTGTTGTAACACATGACTCGGCCTCTGCATAATATAATATATGACAAGGTCAATGCTGTGGCACACAGATATTATATAATATATGACATAATACATATGATAAAACTTGCTTTGTTCTGTAATGCAAAAACCACATAGCAGGAAGTATAATTTCAAAACATGACAGTAATGAAAGAGAGCTCCTTACAGGGAAAGCCAAGTCAAGTAAAGCAGTATGATTGCTAGTTAATTTGGTGAAAAGCAAACTGCTAGGATATGACTACACGATAGAAAAACTATCATCAGTTCATATTCTCAACTAGACGATGGAAAAACTATCATCAGTTCATATTCTCAACTAGACGATGGAAAAACTATCTTCAGGTTTATCATCAAAATCAGCAGATGAATGATAATTAGAAAACAAGCTACAGCCAGTCACAACTAGAGCATCAAAAGAGAAAAAAGGAACGTCTAAAGAAATGAATATCGGTTAATGAAATTCCTTTAATCAAAAATCCAAATCAAAGTTTATATCATTTTAATCTAAATATTTCAGTTAACAATCTATGACCAACACATATAAACAAAAAATAAGAAAAGATATGAAACCAACAAAAATTCAAAATAACAAAGAAAAAGAAAGCAAAAAGTCCTTACAGAAATATTTTGATTTGGGTCTTGCGAGGAGAAAGTCAAGAGTGAGAGGCACCGGTGGTTGATGGTGGAAGGCGGCAAGAGACGCGAGTGAGAGTTGAAGAAGTGGGTGAAGTCGCACCGCAGAGAGGCTGAAGGATGAGAGAGATGCTATGGTTTGTAATTTGTAGTTTGTACTTTGCATGGATTGGTGATAACTGATAGGTTTTGACGGTTTGTGAATCAAAAGCCCAATAATCCAAAAAGATAAAAAATTAAAATGATGTGAGCCAAAGTTCAGTATGTCCCTGGTTGAAACCTGGAAGTCTCATATTACTAACTGGAACCTGAAGTCTCATATTACTAAAATAATAATAAAAAATCTGATTTGAGAATTTATAATTTAATAAAAAAATTAATTAAATAAAGTGCGGTTCGGTTTGGTTTTTTGCGGTTTTTAAAATTTGAAACCTAAACCAAACATTTTGAAACGGTTTGGTTCGGTTTGGAGAAAAAAAAAACCACGAGTCCACGTGGAGCGAAACCAACGACTTCGGTTCGGTTTGCGGTTTCGCGGTTTTTTTGTGCAGCCCTAGTTTCTGGTCTTTGGAGAACAAGGAGTTCTCATTAATCCACAAGAGATAAATGAATTTAGAAGGCCGGGAGTTGCTTCATGAGCAACGCAATCCATGAGGACTTTGGTGATCACAGTCTGGAGGTCAGAAAGCACTAGAATTAGTCCGAGTTTGACAATACTATAAGTTAATTCATTTATAGTGGAGGTAACTGGCTTGGTCTTTTTGCCCAGTTGGATTTCTCCATCATCAATATTGGTGTTATTTATTGCTTTCTTATTACAAACTATGACAATTCAATTTAGGATAATTGGACTGTTTGTTTAACCATCTAAAAATAATTACAAAGTAATTTATTGCTTTTAATTGTATAATTCTGCATCTAAGGTCTAACATAATCTTTAATTCCACATAAACACGTATTCACCCCCTTCTAGGTGTTAGTTGGGTCGAACCTCATTATTTCAATTGGTATCGGAGCCTAAATTCGAATCCTGACCTTGGATTTCTAGATGAGTAATTCATTATCTGTTTCGCCATATTTTGATAGTAATAATTATGCGTACTAGAAGGTTAGAATGAGGGATTTTTTAAAATCTGGGGATTAGCGTATCTGGCTAAGCGTTGTAAATGGTTGGGCTGTACCTAATTCTATGGTTAATAATGAAGTAATCCCCACTTCCATTGCTAATTCGATTAGAGTGAACTTAGACGAGTGCAACTGGAATAGTAAAGCCTTATATACCCTATTTATGGTAGTATACTCGGAAGAGTTTAGACAGTGTCAATGTGTAAGGAAGCCAAAGAGGTTTGGGATATTCTACAAACCATACATGAGGGAACTTAAGCAGTTAAGAACTCAAGATTGAAGATGTTAACCACTAGGTTTGAAGAAATTTGAATGAAGGAAAATGAAACTTTTGATATTTTTATGCAAGCTTAAATGACATAGTGAATTCTATTTTCAACCTAGGTGAGAGAGTTCGTGAGCTTAAAATTGTTAGAAAAATCTTTAGATCCTTACCTGAGCGATTTAGGTCTAAAATCACAGCTTTTGAGAAGAGTAAGGATATAAATTCAATTAAGGTGGAAGGTTTGTCTGGATCTATCTAGACTTAAAATTGGTGTTATTTGTGTCAATTGCTGTCTACTGCTTATGTAGCGTCCATTTATTGGTAGGCTTTTACATGAAATTGTGATAGATGCATTGAAGTTTAGAGAGCTAGAGCTTAAGAGAGATATTATAACCAACTCAAGAAAAGAAAGTCTATTTGTAAGAGGAAGAACTGAAAATAAAGAATTTAATTTTCATAATAGGAAGGGGAGAGGGAGATCTAAAATAGATCTAAGTCAAAAGACAGAAGTAATAAGAAATGTTATAACTGTGGGGAGTTAGGATATTTCAAAAGGGACTGCTTTGATCAGAAAATGACAAAAGGACTTGAATAATAATGATCTAAATAATGCTGCCACAGTATCTGAATTGGATAGTCTACATGTGTTGAATTTGTCTAATAAAGACTGGATTGAGGACACACGGTGCACTTTTCATATGTGCCTTGAAAAGTCTTGGTTTTATAATTACTAGGAATAGGGAAAGACGACAAATCATACCTAACCCTAGGTATGAGTTACAGAACATGACTGACTTTGCCTTAGTCTCAGGTCAAGCTCTTGAACAAGCTGAACCTGTATCTTATGAAGAAGTAATGGGAAAAAATCTGAGAATTGGATAACGGCATTTTGTAAATGGATTTACAAACTTAAATAGGGTAACAGCCCTAGTGATCCTATGCGGTTTAAAGCAAGATTGGTGGTTAAAGGGTATACTCAAAGAGAAGGGATTGATTATGATGAGATATTCTCACCTGTAATCAAATATAAGACAATCAGGTTGGTTTTGGCACTTGTTCAATTCAATTGGAAACTTGAACAATTTGATGTTAAAATTGCATTTTTACATGGGGAGTTGGAAGAACATATCTTCATGAGTCAGCCTCAAGGTTTTGAGGTTAAGAATAAAGCTGATTATGTATGCAAATTGGAGGAATCATTGTATGGGCTGAAACAAAGCCCAAGACAATGGTATACAATGTTTCATGCATATATACTAAAGATAGGTTTTAAAGGGAGTGATTTTGATGTTGGCTTATACTATAATAACATTAAGAGTCCGTGTTAAGTTTACTTATTGCTTTATGTCGATGACATGCTCTTAGATAGCCCTAGCAAGTCTCAAATCATAAAATTAAAGGATGTTTTAAAATCTGAGTTTGATATGAAAGATTTAGGAAGTGCTAGGAAAATTCTAGGAATGGCTATAAATAGAAATATGTCTGAGAACAAGTTAACTATTATACAAGAGACATATCTAAATAAAGTTGTAACCAAATTTGGGATGAAAGAAAGCAAAACTGTTAATGTACCTCTTGCTGGTCACATGAGTCTTTCTCATTCCCAATCCCCAAAATCTCCTGAAGTTCTGTCATGTTTTCTATGATAACAATCAGACCTGGCCTTTCTTATGCAATTAGCTTTCTTAGTAGATTTATGTCCAATCCTGGAAAGCCTCATTGGGTTGGAATGAAATGGTTGTTAAGATATATAGTTGGGATATTAAATCTAGTCTAAGTGTATGAGAAAACATGTGAAAATTTAACCTTTAAAGGTTATGTAGATGCTGATTTTGCTGGTGATAATGATAACAGAAAATCTACTACAACATATTTCTTTACTCTTGGTGACAATTGCATAGCTTGGAAATCTCAATTGTAGCCTTTAGTTACATTATCCAGCACTGAAGCTGAATATATAGCCATAACTGAAGCCGTTAAGGAATGCATTTGGTTAAAAGGAATTTTAAAAGAATTGAACATGTATGATACTCCTACAATGTTTGCTAATAGTTAAAGTGCTCTTTTACTTAGCAAAAATCCCATTTATATGAAAGATCAAAGCATATTGAGGTAAAGTATCATTTTATTAGAGAAAAATTGGCTCAAGGTGAAGTTAATCTTGCTAAAATAAATTCTGATGAAAATCCCTTAGATATGGGGACTAAAATTCTGCTTGTAGTTAAATTTAGAATGTGTTTATCTTCACTCCACATTGACACATGAAAAATCTCTTTGTAGGTACTGGGCAATGATGATAAACAGCCTTTCCATGTGCAATCCAGCAACCGAGAGAAATTGTGTTATTGAGAACCAAGGTGAAGAATGTGAGAGTTGTGTTTCTCAAAACACATTTGAAATTGGTGCTATTTGTGTCAATTGCTATCTGCTGCTTATTTGGTTAATGCTGCTTATGTTACGTCCATTTATTGGTAGCTGGGCCTTCACATGGATTGTGCTAGTTTAAACTGATTTGGACCGTTAGATGAAACCAATGGATGAGATTTATTCATGTGATGATATCGTCTGCTGAGTTACTGTTGAGTCTTTTCACTTTTTTGATTCTGGACTCTTCGTTTTCTCTCTCTTTGGCTCCTCGACTTTTTGAATCTGTAATTTTTCTTCGTGTTGGGTTCTCTTTAATTGATCTAGCTGTTTAGGAGGTGAATCTTTGGTGTTAAATCAAGCCTTCATGTAGTTTTTCTCCTAAGTGTTGGGTTAGATTTGTGTATTTTACACTTTCTATTTTAGGAGATCGTTGCTCGATCAGTGACTAAAACTGAAACTGAGTGGTTTGATGTAATCTCTCTGTTGGAAGGTAGTTTGGCACTAGTGGAACGGGTTGTTCCTGAGCCCCCAAGATTAGGCTATTTTGGCTGAAATGGGTAAACATTTTTTGTGTTGTGTGTTTGGTTTCTTTATGTTATGCGTTTTTTGTTATGTTTTTAACTTTGACAAACTATTTCACTGTAAAATCCCAACACTGTGTATAAATCAGGTTGAAAAATGATAGATTTTCAGCAAAATATTTGGAGTATGTCTTTGATCTGTCACCTTTATTACAAATGTGATATAATATCATTCGTGTATTTAGTTTTATCCAGTACACGATGTATCCAGTAAGTGATGTAGTATCTAAAAATCTTATCATGCAAGATGTTGTCAAGTCAAAAGGTCATAATAGGACACAAGATTTAAACCTACTTGTGCGTGCTGTTCTTGTATACATTGATCTATATGGTTAAGAAACCCATGCACTAGAAGAACTCAATTATTTTAGTACACCCGGCTTGTGGGTTATTTTCTAGCTATTTAACCCGATTTGTGGGTTATTTTCATTCAGTTGTTGAATAATAAAGATTTTCTCGTTTTTCTTAGTGTTATTCTCTTGCGTTCTTCTCTGTTATTGTCTATTGATTCTAGCAAGAATTCAAAGTAAGTCTTTAATCTGTCTATTTCAAATGTGACATAATATCATTCGTGTATTTAGTTTATCCAGTACACTTGTATTTAGTTTATCCAGTACAGTTGTAAGTGATGTAGTATCTAAAAATCCTATCATGCAAGATGTTGTCGAGTCAAAGGTCATAATAGGGCTCCTGCGCACTGATCTGGTATACAGTGATATGGTTAAGAAACCCATGCACTAGAAGATCTCACACTACAACAAAAATAGTCATTAGCAACATTTAAAAGGCAACATTTGTTGATAAATGTTGCCAAAATTGTCTTTTGGCAACATTTGAATAAGTGAATGTTGCCATTGGTTAATATAAATGAGTTTTAGCAATGTTTTTTTAAAAAAATGTTGCGGTGACCACTTTTCGCAACGTTTATTGAGTGTTGCGGAAGGTGTCACCTTCAGCAACGTTTACAAAACGTTGCGAAAGGTCTCTGGCTCATTTAAATGAGTCCATCAATTTTAACCCAACAATAATATCCGTTTTGGCCCACAATTTTTTTCTTCGGTCAGGCCCAACAATAAATTTTTTGGCCCATTTCAATTTTAACCCAACAACCCACAACATATCCACCCCAAACCCGCCAACCCGAACCGACCCACCGGATTAAAATAGGAAAAGCCATGGACGAAATCACTTTCTACCCTAAACTCAATCCGGCATCTCCTCTCTGAGCGCCACTAGGAGATCCAAAATTGGCAAATCCAGAATCTGCTACTTGAAGACGGCCTCTCAGTCTCGCCACAAAACCACAGAAGAAGACAGATTCTCAGCCTCGCCGCCTTCCACCACCGTCGCCTCTCATCTATTTGGTTAGTCTTCGTACTTTTTGGTAATCCAGAATTTGTTGGTTTTAGTAGCTTAGTGTAGTGATTGCAATGGTTCCTGAAAGGGTATGGCTGATGGGAATGTGAATTTAATTTTGAAGCAGGGAAAAGTCTGGAGGGAGGGATCTTTATGAGACGATTGTGGGGGGAATGTTTAGTGGATGATTGTTTGTTGCCTGTGTCTGTATATGAATCACCAAAAGCATACACTTCTTTGAACGGCCTTGAGGGAATTTCAGTTTTAGTGGCAGTTGAAAAAGGAGTAGAGAAAATCGATGGAGTTGTGATTGTGATTAGGCTGATTTTAGCAATGGAAAATGTTAAGAAAATGGCCATTGTTTCGACTTTTTTTGGTTTTCTGTCAAGAAATTCAAGATCAATTCATCTATTAAGAGAAGTTATTAATGGTTTCCATTGGCACATAAGATCCGTAGTTGTATGCATAGTCATTTCCCACCATTTTTCCAACTCAAAACAGTGCATCATTTATATGTTCTACCTTACACCCGAACTGGTGAGCTTGAACACCTTTCACTTTCAAGAAACTCAATGAACCAACTGGGCTGTGTCTGAAGTGAGACAGGAGCAATGTTAAGTGTAAGATTATTGTTGATGAAGAAACTGTGTGTCAACTGCCCAATAGAAAGCTTGAAGATGGTTAAGAAAGCTGTGTAAGAAAGCTGTATGCATAGTCATTTCCCACATTAGCCTACATGTCATTGTCCAGTTAGTAAGTATATCCATTGTTCTATATGTTGTTTAGTCTTTAAGGGGCCTCAAATACTCAATTTCGTCTAGAGTTCATTTATGTGAACACTTGAATCCAATTGCCCAATAGAAAGCTTGAAGAAGGTTAAAAAAATTAAGTAAAGTAATTAGGCATCTTGAAGGGAAATGGAAGTGGTTGAATTTGTATTTTCTTGGTTAAAATGCATAAATGAACATAAATATAAGAGTGATGTGTTTTTCAGAAGAGGGAGGGATAAATATAAAATAACATGGCGTGTGATAGTTGCTTTAAATCTTGGAACATGTTTGGGAGTTCTTAGAAGCTCCTTATAACACCCCCCCCCCCAAATCATGCTCTTAGTGTAATTTAACAATGTGCTAAACGGAGTAGTGGACAAAGATTTAAGTACCAACTCCAAATTTATTGAGGAACGAACTTTGTTTTTGTTGGGGGAGGTGGAGTGGAGTGGAGTTTTAAGTTTAAGAAATGATGTTGAGGAAGACAAATACTTCTAAGATTCTGACCCAAGATATCTTACATATTTAATCCTACTTATCTCGCCGATAAAGATTTTTGCTGCATTTGATTTTTGCTTCAATATGTTGCATTTGTTCATTATTGGTTGTGATTTAACTATCACACGATACTTAGCCTCAATACTCTTGAATTCATAAAAGATTGCTGATGTATTGAAATAGTGCAAGTAAGGGATTGGAAGTTGCAATCTTTTACTTGCTGGTTTATTGTTGTCATCTTAGTCAGGATCTACATAGTTTTGGGTGCATGTGTTTATTTGGAACGATTTTGAAAGTTTTTTACTGTGTTAAAGGTGCTTATAGTTTTGATTACTCATATTCAAATTGAAATCACCTACAGCCTAATTTAGTGGCCGAGATCCATGGGTAGACTGTCTAATTTTTTCAAATAAATCCTGTTCTTGTCTGACCATGGCCATTTACATTTCTTTCCACCTCAAATTTTCCGATGCGGTAATATGTTACTTTGTCTTTGGTTCCATAGACATTCCATTCTAACCCAAGTTTTCTTACATAACATTTTTCAGAATGCGGAGGATGGGACTTCAAATGCTTTTACTCCTCAGGTTTTTGTATCCAACATTAATACAAGTTTATTAAATATAAAATTAGATTGGAGTATACTAATAAAAATAATATATTTTCTATTTACTATGAATTTGTAGTCTACCAGAGGAAGTGGTGTCGAAGGGGGTATTGCACGTATGGAAAATGCTAGGTGTCAACTACTGCATTGGTACATGTTTGAAGAGGAAGAAGTTGTAGCAGAAGGGAGAATTGCAACAACAAACCCAAGTGCAAAGGTGCATCACTTGCCACTCGGAAGAGATTGTTGGAAGGTTTGGGTTGATGAAGTGTATATGGATCATTTGACCTTATACAGACCTACAAATGAATTGCGAACTCTTCGTGAAGCCATGGGAAGTAATGTTGCTTGGCCAAAGAGTAGTATTAGAGTCGTGTGATGAAGGTATGTTTCTTGGAGAGATTTTATTTTATTGGATAAATATTTCTGACTGTGATTAGACCTTAGACTAACTCTCCTTTTTTTTCATGGTCTTGTTTGTTTTGCTTTCTTGCTCTACTACTTTTTTTGTTGTGAACATAGTTAGATGTGTTGGGATTCTTTTGATGTGAACTATATTGGCATTGGTTAAATGTGTTGTGATTCTTTTGTTAAGAACTATATTGGCATTGGTTATATGTGTTGTGATTCTTTTGTTGTGAACTATATTGGCATTGGATTCATTCCTTTTGAGGAGAGTTGACTCGATATTGGATCGGGACGACTCCAATCTTGAACTTGTATATGAAGGGTGATCCTAGTAGAGGAATACTTCATTTTAGTCATTTCATGAAGTGAATTCTGTGTTAACTTCGTTTATAATCATTGAACTTATTTGCTTCTTTTTTTTGGTGATTTTTGTTGTTGGGTAAATTTTTTCCTTAATTTTGGTAAATAATTTTGTCCTTTAATGTGTTACTGCAGGTCCATTTCTATGTCCGCTAGCTTCTGTGTTGTTAACGGATGAAGAGGAACACAACAATGTAATTTCATGAAATCTTTGACAGTTAGGGCCATTTATTTTTGGGATAACTTGTTGGTCATATAAGCAAACTTAGATATTGATCCAATATTTTGTAATATTTTTTTGGTCAATTGTGATTGTTGTATAACTTTTTGAGTAGGTCAATGAAGTTAGCATATTCTACTAAATCATATTTACTATTTTTGTTTATTAGAATTATGTAAAATTTGATTATTAGCTTTGTTGTGATTGAAAGCATTTTGTTTTGTAATAATTACTAGGTTTGTTGGAAATTAAATAATTGTGGAATATTTGTTTTAAAAAAACTATAAACTCACCTACGGCAACTTTTATTGAACGTTGCCGTAGAGGTGACCTACGGCAATGTTTCATGAAATGTTGCCGTAGGTCACCTCTACGGCAACGTTCAATAAAAGTTGTCGTAGATCACCTCTACGGCAACAACGTTCAATAAACGTTGCCGTAGAGGTCATACTCTACGGCAACACCTTGATTTGCAACACATGTCCAAACGTTGCAAAAGGCCTACGGCAACATTTTTTGAACGTTGCCGTAGACTATTTTTGTTGTAGTGTCAATTATTTTAGTAGTACACGTAGATTTACTACAGCCACGGTTTGATGAAAATTATGAACCCTATGGGTACATAGTTAAGAATGCACCGTGTCCATATTATTTTATTTATAGTTTTATGTAGTTGGAATGTTGAAAAGGAAAAAAAAGGTCGATTTTTTGAGTTAGAGAAGAATTTTATTATTCATATAATTTAACGGTGTTTCAAATTTAAGAAAAATAGCAAATTAATATGCATTGTTTGAATTAACGTTGAATCATATTATTTCGTTTTATCTTTTTATACCATTGGAATGTCAAAAAGGAAGACAAATAAATGTGAACTTTGAATTAGTCTGGAATCATATTATTACATTAATCGTTTTATGTCGTTGGAAATGCAGAAAAGGAGAAAAAATTAATATAAGTTTTCTGAGTTAGTGACGTCGATGAGTGGTCGTGTACTTTCCATAACACCATAGTTGACTGCTCAACGTTATAGGTATAATACCATAGTTTAATGTATGGATTGTTATAATACCACCTAGCCGGGTTTCCTTGTTTCACATCTCTTTGATTTTCTCCCTTGATATTTTGTACATAGCTAACTACTACCTTTATTGATTCACGAATCAAAATTACTTAATAAACTTTCTAGATGATAAATTTAATTTTTAAAGTCGATATCACGTAATAATTTCTTTTAGTTATAAACTTAATAAACAATAATTTATTTTTGAAGATTATTATTGATTATAATTTTATTATGTTGCAATTCTGAAATGGAAAATAAATTAATATATATTTTTTGAGTTATTGTTGAATCATATTGTTTCTTTTATCTTTTTATGTAATTGGAATGCCGAAAGGAAAATAAATGTTCATTGTTTGAATTTCTGTCCAATCATATTATTTTTTAACCACTTTACATCCTTGGAATGTCGAAAAGGAGAAAATATCCATGTAAATTTTTGAGATAGTGTCAATAAGTGACGGTGGATATTCCAAAACATGAAAGTTGACAGCTCGACATCGTGCGAATTAACATGGTGTCCGAATACTAATGGTTGTCATCAAAATATTAGTGACAAATACAAAGTATAATCATGGCAAAGAATTAAGAGTAAGTTTTACGTGCATCTCTTTTATTTGAACTGTATATTTTTGTTTCAGTAAAAAAATCTCAGCATCTAAACAATTCTTTTTTTGCATGGTCTTATGGAATTCAATGTTTTCTGATTGATGAAGTTAATACTATGTAATGATTTCATTAACTTTGAATTCCTTTTAAAGTTCAATCTTTTCCAAGACCAATTCTCCATATAGTTGGGGTTTAGGTTGACTTGCATATCCTTATCATTTCTAGAAATATGATCCCAAGGTATACATAGTTACGAATGCACAATTCCCATGATTTGATGAAAATTATAAACCCCCATGTTTACACAGTTAACAATGCTTCGTGTCCAAAATATTTCATTTATAGTATTATGTTCAAAGGAAAAAAGGTTAATGTCAATTGTTTGAATTAAACCTGAATCTTATTATTCGTTCTAATTTTATGCTGTTGTAATTTTAAAATTGAAATAAACTAATAAACATTGTTTGGATAAATTATTTTGTTTAGTCTTTTATGCCATTGGAATGCCAAAAAGGAAAATAAATAAAGTGCATTGTTTGAATTAGCGTTGAATCATATTATTTTGTTAATATTTTCTAATATCGTTTGAACGCCGGAAGGAGTAAAATTAATGTAAATTTTATGACTAGTGATGATGAACATTTCAGAATACGAGAGTTGACTCCGCAACAAGGTATATAATTAGGGTTCTAATTTTAATGTTTGTCATCAAAATACAAGTGACAAATACAAAGTAGAATCATTGTGAAGAATTCAAAGTAATTTTTATGTGCATCTCTTTTATATATATGGTAAAAGCATATGAATGTTCAAATATATCTTTGTTTCAATAAAAAAACTTAGCATCTAAGCTGTAATTCAATGAATTCTGACTGAAAAGAACTATTTTGCTAATTAAAGTAATTAATTTACAAAATTGTTATGATATTTCTCCCTTGATATTTTTGCACAGCAAATTTCTTGTAACCTTACTGGACAGCAAAAGAACTATTTTGACTTTTTTTTTTTTATTGATTCACAAAGAACAATTTCTTGTAACCTTACTGGACAGCAAATTTAATTGTTGAAGTTAATATCATGTAATACCTGCAACTTTTTCCTAACTCCAATCACTTCCCTGTTATGTAGAAAATAGTTTTCTTTGTCTTCGTTGAAGATTAAAACTTTAGTAAGAAAAATAGTTCTATTAAATTAAAAAATATTAAATTCCAAGTAATTTTACAAACCTTGCATAAAAGAATTATTTAGACGCTATGCTTTTGTTGAACAAAAATGTATTTGACAAACCAAATGCTTTTACTGTGTAATTACTTTGAATTCTCAGCGACGATTCTACTTTAATTTGTCTAATAATTTGATGACAGCCATTAATATTCTAGCAGTCAATTCTCGTAATTTGGAATGTACATCATTACACATCAACAACCCTAACTCAAACAATTTAAACTTTTCCTTCTCGACATTCAAATGACATGAAATGGCATATAAATAATATGATTAAACACTAATTCAAGTAGCTTGCATTTATTTATTGTCCTTTCGGCATTCCAATGGCATGAATGAATAAACAAAAAAGTATGATTCAACACTAATTCAAACAATTTATCTTAATTTTATTTTTCCATTTAAAAATAACAATCGCATTATTTTATAAATTGAAATATGATTCAGCTCTAATTCAAACAATTTAAATTATTTTTCCTTTTTGACATTACAACGGCTTAAAATAATAAATGAAATAATATGCCCTTTGTTCTTTATGAAATATGTGCATATGATAATTATTACTAAACCGTGGCCATTGTACAATCTGTAAGAATTTACTGATATATGAGAATGGTGAAGTAGGAAAATAATGTAATTAGATGAAGAAGATGAAGAACCGATAAAATGATTGAAAATGTATATTCATCTCTTACAAAAAACAACTACACTAGTACAGAATATAAATAAGGAAGAAAGGGGTAAAAGTGTAAAAGAAAATATCCTAACAAATTCAACAGAAATAAAGAATCTCTCTACACCTAATCATGTGGACAGCTCACGAGTGGGAGATGGCAGGTGGTGGCCTGATATGTGTTCCTTCTTACCATATCAGCTGATAAGCTTATTCAACATACTACCTATCAGATAAGCAAAGGAGTATGATAAGTTATTTACATAATTAATTCTAACAGCCCTCCTCAAGATGGAGAATAGATATTTTCTATTCCCATCTTGGACAAGTGAGCTCTCAAGGTGATGGAAGACAATGCCTTGGTGAATATGTCTGCGAGATGAGATTGAGTGTTAATGTAAGACGTAGAAATGCATCCAAATTCGATCTGATCTCTGATCAAGTGACAATCCAATTCTATATGTTTAGTCCTCTCGTGAAATACCGAATTCGAGGCAATATGTAATGCAGCTTGGTTGTCACAATGTAAGACTACATGCTGTGAATGGTGAACTTGGAGATCCTTAAGCAAATACTTCAGCCATGTAATTTCACAGCAAGTACTAGCCATTGATCTGTACTCCGCTTCAGCAAATGAGCGAGATACTACGGTTTGTTTCTTGGATTTCCATGAGATCAATGAATCACCAAGGAAAATACAGTAACCAATTACTGACCTTCGAGAGTCAGGGTAAGCTGCCCAATCTGAGTAGCAGAAAGCTTGAAGATTCAAAGAAGATGAAGAGGAAAACATAATACCTTGTCCTGGAGCTAGTTTCAGATACTCGATCACTTTGTAGACTGCAGCAAGATGTGTGTAAGTAGGCGTTTCCATGTACTGACTGAGATTCTGAATGGCATAGCATATATCCGGTCTAGTCAATGACAAATACATCAATTTACCAATCAATTTTTTGTAAATCGTTGCATCAGGCAGACTTTTTCCTGTACTCTTTCCCAGCTTTAGGTTCTGATCCATAGGCAGTTGTACTGGCTTAGCTCCAAGCATCCCTGCATCCGCCAATAAGTCTAAGGTATATTTGCGTTGAGATATCACAATCCCTTTGCTAGACCTTGCAACTTCCAGTCCTAAAAAATACTTTAAGTCACCTAGTGCTCTGATTTTGAACCTGCTACTGAGAAAATTCTGAATTGTGTTTATATGTTCCAAATTGGATCCAGCCACCACAATATCATCTACATAGATGAGTAAGGCTGTAAAGGAGTGATTTGTAATCATAGTGAAGAGGCTATAGTCAGCCTTCAACTGAGAAAATCCAAATTCTATGAGAGCCGCAGAGAAGGTGGAATACCATTGTCTTGAGGCTTGTTTCAGGCCATAAATGCTTTTCATCAGCTTGCAAACCTGGTTTGAGGTTCCTTTCGTATATCCTGGGGGTTTTTGCATATAAACCTCTTCGTGTAAGACTCCGTGTAAGAAGGCATTGCTTACATCAAATTGTTTCAAATGCCAATTTCTGACCGCTGCTATTCCCAGCAAACACCTGACCGTTACAAGCTTTGCAACAGGCGAAAAAGTCTCATTGTAATCTATCCCTTCTCTTTGATTGTACCCCTTGGCTATATGCCTTGCTTTGTGTCTTTCTATGCTTCCATCCGAATTGAATTTTAGCTTATATACCCACCTACATCCAATTGCTTTCTTTCCTGGTGGTAGATCAGTGGGAATCTAGGTTTTGTTTAACTCAAGGGCCTCTATCTCTGAATTCATTGCCTTGCACCAATTGGAGTCATTCACGGCTTGGTAATAGGTGTTAGGTTCAAAGTTGGTGCAAATAGAAGTTGAGAAAGCCTTGAACTGAGGTGATAATTTATGATAGGAAACTGTATTAGAAAGTGAAAAAGCCTTACCTGCAGATGCTGTAGACCATGTCTTGAGTGAAGATTGGCAAGGGTGATCTAATGCAGCCGGGTGATAGTGGAAATCCTGCAAGTATTGTGGTGCCCTTTTTGTTCTTGTTGATTTTCTAATGAGAGGTGGTACAATAGGTGATGTTTGAGATTCATCATTATCAAGTTCAGGGTCATCAGGAATTATTTGATCAGGTATGCTGTGATTGGATAAGTCAGGCATTTTATCAAGTGCTGTTTCTTGAGCAAAATTGGGATTGTCAAATATTGGTTTGGTGAATACAAATTTACTTTCATCAACAAGTTTTTCAGATGATTTATAGGAAAAATGAGATTCATGGACTGCAATGTTTCTGGAGACAAATATAGCCTTTGTTTGTAGGTCCATCAATTTGTATCCTTTTACCCCAAAAGGATATCCCAAGAAAATACACTTACGACCTCTGGGATCGAATTTTCTTCTTCCATGCATTAAAGTGGAAGCGAAACAAAGACACCCAAAGACTCTAAGGTGAGAATAGATAGGTGCACAATTAAACAGGATCTCGAAAGGTGACCTATTTTGTAATAATGGCATGGGGACTCTATTTATCAAATATGTAGCAGTAAGGATAAACTCATTCTAGAAAAGTAATGGTAATCCCGACTGGTATTTCAAAGCTCTTGCGACATTTAAGAAATGTTGATGTTTTTCTCAACTAAGCCATTTTGTTGAGGGGTTTCAACACAACTTTTGTGATGGATAATTCCCTTTTGATTGTAAAATCCTGTCAATTTAAATTCAGGACCATTGTCGCTTCTCAGTGATGAGTTTCATTCTAGAATCAGAAAGGTGTCCTAAACGATAATGCCATAAATATGACTGAACATCAGTTTTAGCAATTGGAACATCAGATTGAACAATTGAAGTAACTGACTGAATATCAGATTTAGTAATGGAGGTAGCAGTAAAACATTGTCTAAGGTTAAGGGTTGATAGTTTGGTTACTAAGGCTGTGGATGGAATTCTGTGCATTAGGAGTCGATATAGTCCATTCCAGGCTTCACCCTTCCTAATCGTCCTCCAAGACAAAAGGTCCTGTACGAAGCAAGAGTCAGACATAAAGATCAAGCAACAAGGTGTTTGTAGGGTGAATTTTTTAACAGATAGATAGAAGATTGAAATGAAATTTTGGGACATATAATACATCCTTCAGAAGTATGGAATCTGTAATTTGAACTTCTCCAGAATATGTAGCCTGAACCACTTCTCCAGTAGGTAACTTAACTGAGATAGTGGCCCTTGCTTTGGTGGAGTTAAAGAGTTTGGGATCACATATCATATGATCTGTTGCGCCGGTATCAATAATCCATGGGATGGCAGAGTTCTAATATGATGTGGGTGAAAAAAGAAAAGGAGTAGTGTTACCAGATAGGTTAGTTTGTGGATCAACTTTTGAGCGATTGATGGTCTTCACATGATTGACAGAGTGATCGATCTGTGCATTATACTTAGATCGAAGCAAGGCAATAAATTCTTGATATTCCTCTTTAGTTAAAGAGACCGATTTCTCATTGTCTTCTTCCACTAGGCTTGATTGGTTTGCAGAAATCCCATCTCTCATCTGCCCTTTGTACAGTTTGTGAGTTGGGGGATAGCCATGTAACTTGAAACATTTTTCCCTGGTGTGTCCTATCATGTTACAATGTGTACAGAGAGGAGGCTCAATATTACCAACTTTGAAACATTTGTCCAGGTTATGACCTGGAATTTTGCAATGTGTGCAATAGGCCCTATCCCTTTTGCCAGTGAAGTTCGATCTCCCGTAAGTATTGTTTCTGTTGTCTCCATAGCCTTTTCTAGCTATCATTGCAATAGATTCATTGTTCACAGCAGTAGTAGTGATTTGCTTCTGTCTTTCCTGTTGCTGTATGTAGGAACAGGAGGTAAAGGGTTTAACATCATCACCTGTGCCCTTGTGTTGTCATAGGTCTCATTCAGTCCCATTAGGAACTTGATTACACAATCACGCCGATGCCTATCTACCAGCACTGTTAGTTGACCACAACTGCACTCAAGAATGGGATCATAAACTGATAATTCATCCCAGATAGTTTTCAATTTTCCATAGTAAATGCTCGCAGGATCTCCTTCCTGTTCCAGATCAGCTAAAGCCTTTTTTAATTCATATATCCTGGGTCCATTTTGCTGAGTAAATCGATCCCTGAGTTCTGCCCAAACTTCATTTGCCTCATTCATGAATGCAACACTGGATCTGAGGGATAGAGATATGGCATTTTGGATCCATGACACAACCATGTCATTACATCTTTACCAAGAGTTGAAATAGGTATCTGCTGGTTCAGGTTTGGACAATGTTCCATTGATAAACCCAAGCTTATTCTTAGCTCTGAGGGCTCGCCGGAGGTGCTCATTCGATAAACCCAAGCTTATTCTTACCCATTTTTGTCGGTGCTGATGAGGGATACGAAGTAGCTGCTGCTGTTACAGTGGAGGATGAGAAACCTTCTGAAAGTTTTGTGAGTCCTGGGAAGAATCTATGTTCTAATGGGTCTCCGTCGCTGGTCGCCCCGAAGCTCCGGAGCCAGCTACGGAGGAAATTGACAACTAGGGTTTACTCTGATGGATCTTGGGATAGGTAATTGACAGGAATTATTTAGTTTGAATCCTGATTAATTAACGAGTGAAATTTGAGAAGAATAGAGAGTTCTTTCTTTTACAGAGAATGAGGTTCGTTTTTCCTCTGCACTTTCTCTCAGCGATTTTTCTTATTTTAATTTATTTGTTAGTTTGATTAATACTACTTTTGGGGGTGTTTTATTGATTTTTTGTTGTGTTATTGTTGATGAGTAGTTGTGGAAGAGATTTTGTGCGGAAATCACTACCGAAATCAACCTTCTCGCAGAAAATTGGAAGTATATTCTAGGGGTCTCATTTGCGATATCTGGTGTCGTCACACTCCTCGAAGGCAACCTAATCTAGTGTTATCTTCTACTGCCCAACATTTGATTGCTTCAAAGCATATGTTTTGGAGATGGCTACTTCTCCTGATTATTACATATTTTTGTGACAGAACTTAGATGAAGCGCACAGTAGTTCTGGTTTGCATGCTGCAGCTGGACCTCGTATGGCAGAAGAATGTGCTACATTAGTAAGCTACTTAGACATGCTCACATTTAAGTTGTGCACCATTGGTATGCTGAATGCGTATAATAACTTTTAAAACTACCAGTAATATTCATTTTTTTTTGGGGGAAATCATGTGACAATATTGCGGTATCTTGAAGAATTTTGATCTGCCATTTCACTCCTTAAAATAAAAGGCTTCATTGGAAGTTATGTCCAAATTTGAACTGAGGCAGAAAGTACGCTTCTCCTTTACGGGATGGTTGCCGAACAGGGATGGCAAAAGTTACTAATGCGTATGACCTTCTTGCAAGGTGTGTAGATTAGTTGGTTTGTTAAGTGTTATGCCCATAACTATCCTTGTTTGCTCCATTACTTGTGTTTTAAGAACCAATAAATACATGTTGAATATTTTCAATGATAACATACTAATACATATTTTACATATTCTGATGAAGAATGATTATTTCAATTATCAAGGTTATAGTTGATCATTTATATTATGTCTTGGAGAAACCTGCGTAATGCTGCATTTCACTATTTATGTTAGTTCGGTATTGAGCCACGTGAATATATTTAGCAAACTTTTATCATACTACGTATTACTTTTTAGTGGTATTGAGCCACGTGAATATATTTAGCAAACATGAATATAATTTTTTATGGTTTTGTGTTTTTTTTTTATATCGACTGGTACGAGTTTTCTTGATAGTATCTTTGTCTTCTTGTTGCAGTTGTTTGTGATTGCTGTATTTGCTATTTGTATTGGTATCACTTCTAAACATGATATGGTGAAAAAAAAGATTCCTATTTACTTGACAAGAAGTTCCTGAGCAACATATACTGTTTCTGCTACTATATAAGATAGATGATTTAAACTTAAACGAATGTTGAACTTTTGAATTCATGGAAATTCTAGTTAATCTGCTTGTCTTGGGATTTGTTGCTGGCTAATTAGAGATGATTCCAAATAGTTCCAACATTCATGCAGTATTTTGTTTGATCAAGAAAAGAAGAGAGGAGGAAGGAAGTGGGGATACTACTTGGCAACAGCATAGGAAGATTGATTAAAGATGCTAACGTTTGAGATCTAAGTGTGCATACTAACCACTTGCATTTTCAATTAGTCAATTCTAAAATTTGAAAGGTTAATGTTTTACTTGTTTGCCCTTTTTCAATCAGAGCTAATCGAATTTGCGGGAAATACCAGTGTTGATTATGTTGTCTGAGAATGTTTTGTCAATTAAGCGTTCTTTTCTTTTCTTTCAATTTCATGTCTTTGGCTATTTCTGTTTTAGTTCTTTCAATTTACCTTGCCTTTGAGGAGCGTGACGACACTTAAAAGAAAATTTATCATCACTGAAATCAACCTAATCTGGTGTTATCTGGCCACAGATAATAAAGGAAATATTTATTCTCCATTCCATTTAAGTTTAACAGATTACAACTATTCCAGCAACTTCATTTTGCTTATCTTTCTTTGCTTTTCTTCCCTGTTATAGTTGTTTCAAAATGCGTAAGATGTGAAATCTATCTTTATCTTCTTTATTCAATACATACACGGACTAGCTGCTCGAGGAATTCATTAGTTTTGTGCCTAAATTTTAAGTTCTTAAAAAAGCTTAACTTAGTTTTTGTCACTACTCTTAAAGGTGCGGCGCCAATGCCTTTAATAATGGCTGCTTGTTGCAGAAGCTGCGATTGGTTATCTTAAGAACTAAACTGTTGCTTCAACTATTTTTATAATGTTCAGTGCACAGTTGACCAAAGCATACCAAACGGCCAATGTTCTCTTTGAGGTTTTGAGAGCAATCAATCAGACTCCAGCAGTGGAAGTTGATCGCGAGGTAAACATGAATTATTTATTTGTTATGATTTACATGCTTTCAATAAATATTTTCAGTGCTATCATCCTTGATAAAGAAGGTTAAGTTTGTTTTGAAAGTAATTTTCAGTGCTATCATCCTGGAACTGATACTTGTCTTGAACTGTTAGGATGTAATATTTTAAGTCTTGTGCATTAACTTGTCTTAATCATTGTTTGTAGGGTGCTCTGGAAGAGTTAACGACAGATTTGGCTAGAGCAAAGAAAGGAAAGCCCCCACTGAAGAGTCCAAAGAGAGGATTGAGAGTTTTGATGAAGAAGCTCATGAAGGCAATAGTGGGGAAGAAGCAAAACTTAGACAGCTTCGTGATCTTTTCTGTATTGTAGTGTTTTATTGTGTATTAAGAATAAATAGTACGTAGTCTATGTTTATTGTATACGGATTAAATGTTTCATAATGAAGTTATAATTTTAATTTCACAGTCTTAAAATACTTGTGCATAAAAATATGATGTTTCTTTCTACTTTTGTTGGTCAATGTCAAAAATATCTACTTTTGTTGGTCAATGTTAAAAATAGAAAAAAAAAAATGGGGACAGGAAGGGCTACGGAGGCGGGCAAGCCCCCACAAAAAAAACTAATAATAAATAAATAAATAAATCCTTTTTGGCAATGTTCAATGACCGTTGCAAAAGGGGTTTTTGGCAACGTTCAGTGAACATTGCGAAAAAGGTTTTTCGCAACGTTCATTGACCGTTGCAAAAGACCTTCCACACTACGGCAACATCAAAGGCCACAACATACGCCTGACCGCTGCAAAAGACCTATGGCAACATTTTTCGCCCGTTGCAAAAGGCAGTTTCTGGTGTAGTGGTTCTTCCCCTTCCACCCGAACCCTTCTCTGGCAATACACTTATATTTCTCACAGCAAGTCGCCGCCCGTAAAATTTTCAATTCACACAATTGAGTTTCTACAATCCCTAAATTTCCCAATCAAACCATTCTTCAACGATTGTTAATATTTCTTCCAAAATATGCCTCAAAGACACTTAAACAATAACAATGATTTGAAGCATATATGGTTTTCCATAATTGAAATTTGGGGATTTTGTTGGAATTTTTGCTGGCATTGAGGTGCTCATTCGATTGACGTTTCCGATTGATATCTAGGGAGTTAGGAGCATAGACAAAAGGTGAATCATGCTCAAGGATTTGGAGTATTGAGGGTGGAATTTCATAGATTTGGGTATGGGTTTTTTTTTTTTTAATACTGATTTGCTCTCAATTTTTAGGAATAATTTATTCCTTGTGCTTTTGGGAGTTGTCCAACTCTTATTTGGGTTTCGAACCTTTAATTCTCTCGTGATTCGAATTTCCATCAAAACTCTCTTTCGATTATGCTATGGGTAAGTCGTCTTTCCTCTAAATCCAAATCGAGATTGACATTATTATCAACTCCTTCAATCTATTTAATTTTATCTAAACCTCATTATACTTCAACGATAACTGATTTCCATTTTGCAACGTTTTGTCATAATAGCTCAAGTGTTTTCCATAACCATGTCAAAAATCCACAACTGAAACATCAAAACTACAAATTTCCTTACTCAAGTTTCAGAAAATAATAATGTTCTAGGTTGTGTTTTAGACAGCAAGTACTTTATTCTTGCCAATTTAGATAAATCATTTCCCCTTCAAAGTTCGAGGACAATCTAAATGCAGTGTGTATGTACACAACCCATTGTTTGAAGTGGAACGTGAAATTGATGGTCAGATTTCAAGTTATATAGATGAAGTTACTTAATGCCTTGTGATATTTTTGACAAATGAAATTTGCCATTCTGTGCTAGATGACGAAATTGAATCACTTGAATAATGTCATATGGAATATATGGAGATGCAACTGTTGATGTAATTCTCCTAATGATATAAAGGGATGACTGACGTACAGTTGTGTTTTCAACGATTTTTACAGTGGAAGAGAGCAATGGAAAAGATTCTCTTTTCAGAAGCAAACTAATTTTGTGATATAGGTTTAGCCATTTTCTTAACAATGGCCACTATCCAGTCAGTACATAGCTTTGTATGTTATAAATTTGGTTCACATGACGACTTAAGAATTGAAGCAATGACATTTTCAAACCATTCATCAAGTAAACTTTGTCTTGCTTGCTTATTACGGCTACTCTTTGTTTCTTTCTAGTAAGGCAGGGTCGGACGCAGAAGTTTAAAGTTAGGGGGCACAATCGAACTTGCAAAGAAGTTGAGAGAAATTTTATAATCGAAAATTTACATCCAAAAAAAATCACATCCCATATAATTTTGTATCCGAAATTTAAATGGGATGTGACTTTTTCAGATGTAAAATTTCGAATTTTTTTTGTGTTATATTCCATAAAAAATTTCCTAGTAAAATAATGAAAATTACATCGAGAAATTTGTATCTCAAAAATAATAAATGTTAATGAAATAATTGAATTCTTTTAATGAAAATGCAAGTTAGATGCCTTCTTTAAGACTCACGTTTAACACATCTTTAACTATTTTCGATATTTGTTTGGACTATTCGATATGTTTATAATGTAATTCTCGAAATAAGATTTGAGATGACATATACAATTTGTAGATTCGATTAGCGTACGATTGTCGGAGAATTTTTAAAGTTGTTATCAAAATTTTCGAAATACTAACTTTGAACGGCCTACTTTGACAGATCGTAACATTTTCTACGATTAATCGTTCCATACACCATTAACGATGTTGAAAACTAGACTGTAAGCACTTCGAAATAACATTAAGAATACAATATTTTGATTTTGTTTCACATCTCATAATGATTTCGAAAATTGAAACAAAAATATAAAAAATTTACTGGTGAAAAAAAAAGGGAGCAAAGATTGGGGGGTCACGTGACCCCCCAGGCCACCCCCTGCGTCTGCCCGTGTAGCTAGGGACATAGAAGTTTAATGCAAATATCTTGCAAGCTCTGCCTTATTACATCTTTGGTTGTTATTTTATTCTCTAGGTGCTTATATCCTATCCGAGCATGTTTTTGAACCTCAAGCTTAAAATGAACTTCTTCCACAGTGGAAACAGGAGGAGGTTTATTTATCAACCTTTCTTTTTCTTTATATAATTCTTATTACCATTACCGCACTATGGATTGAGAATGATGTTGACAAATGCAGCTCAACTAAGCTATACAATATCTTGTTAATTTTTATTGATTTTTCTTTTCTTTTCGGAGTTTTATTGCAGAGTTGTAGGAAGCACACTCGTGACATTTATCCGAAGTTCCAAACTTTTGGAGTTACATTTGCTTGACTGCTATGTTTAGGTGTAATATATCATCTGTTTCACTCTGTTTTTATTTTTTAATGTTAAATCACTTGCAACTTGTTGACATTTTTGTATGTTGACTCCAGGAACATTGGGGATAAATCTGTATGGAAGGTAGTTCTTTTAATCCAATTATATATTATTGTCTTCTAACAACAATGATGCTTCAGATAACACCAAAGGAAAATGTTGACACTTGTTGTTTCCTTAATCGTGTACACTTCAATTCAACATATTCTTCAAGGATCAGAGGGGATCGTTATCTTGTACTTGCTTTCATATTGTTTAATTTTTTGTTCTTCATAATATTTGTCGGGTCATAAATAAGATGACTAATGGGGAATCATACTACTGTTTTGTATGTGTTGGAATGATTTTTTTGGTTGAGGACACATATGTTTGTTGTCGAATCAATTTTATTTGGCTACCTTGATTAGACAAGTATAAACTTTGAGTTTTATTAACTTGCAGGTTGATTGGATATCAAAGTGGAAATTTGTTGGGTTTTGATACCTTATAAGATGATTTTTAACGATATCGGGAAATTTATTGACACCAAAGTGATGGCTCGACGCTGAAACAACTTGAGCCATTTGAAACAACTTAATTAAGTTAATGTTGTCCATGGCCTACACTCATGGATGGCGCAAGTTGTGGTTTTGGATTGGTGGTGATATGTTGGCCCATTGGTTAGTATGTGGCTTTTGGAATGTAACCCACTTAGCCTTTGGGCCCAAGTATTGCCATAGCCCATGTTTCCTTAAATTAACCTACCCTATATACTCCTGCCATTTTTTGTGCTCTGTGAAGTTTGCAATAGAAAGAAAAGAGAGGCAGACACATCGGTGAGAGCAATTGAGAGCTATGCTTGGTGAGTTTTTTGGCATCTTCTTTCTTCTTCTCTCCCTTTGCGATATTGAAATACTACCACCATTAGAGTCTCCGTTGTGGGGTGAAACTTGAGGCAACCAAAGTGAAGGAAGGGTGTGGGTTGAGCCGAGGTTGGGTGGTGTTCATTAGATGGTTTTTCAGAACCTAGATTCAAGATTACTCGAAGTTTCTGCCCAACAATTTCAATTGTCGTAGACTCAACCAGGGAGTGCTTTCTATCTGTGTTTAATGGTAGATGGCTACATCTTACCAAAGGTGGAGAGGATGATTCTCCAAACTCAAGAATGAAGGGAAGAATGACCCAGTTAGGCAACATCATACAACCTTTGCAACCTCTTGTTCTCCCACAAGTGAATCCAGAGCTTCTTCCTATATCTCCATCAATTGTCGCTGATCCAAGGCCTGGACCTTCAAAACTTTCTCAAGATGGGATGCCGAGTTGTGGCTCCTTTCATGATCTTCATGTTGTCAGTCTGGTATACTGGTCCTTAACTAGTAAATATTATACTTTCAAAAAATTTATTGATTACATGTGTAAGCCATGCTGTGGGTGACTATGATGCTCAATTTGTTTTCTTGTATTGAATCCATTGAAGATGATGGTAGAGTTTTTGCGATTGGCACAAGAGATTGAAGTCAACTTGAAATGCTATCTCTTTGGTTTTTATATGTATAAAAATCACTCATTGGAAATTCACTCACTCAAAGGAAGCATAGTAAATTATCTTTTACTATAATTTTCCAGCTGTAGGAGACAATAGATTAAATGAATAAGATTTAGATTGTCAAAACAATATAAGATAAATCTTATATAGTGTACGTTGGAAAACTTCCAAGATTCTCAAGTACGAGTATCATGATATACCTTGCAATCTTCCTAACTTCGTAGAGTTAATTGATGCAATTTACGGCATCTAGGATGGCATGAAAATTACTTATCATCAGTTGTTTGTCGTAGAGTCTTTATAGTATGGTTAGCAAACAAGTCCTTGAAAAGGCAATGCTTTTTTCCCATTACTATTAGTGACCGAAACATGATTCTTAATTTGAATCATTATGTGCAATATTGGGGAAGCACACAAGATGTGATCAGGAAATGTGATTTGTGAATCAATAAAACATAGCCCTTAGCAGTGTACAAATTATCATAGGAAAAAAAATCTGGAGATGTGAAACCATGAAACCCCTCTTAGTTGTATTATAATGCACGTCCGTGAGAACGAGATAAACATGTTAATATAAATTTATAGAAAACCCTTGGAACTATTTCTGAAGCATTGGCAATCAATCTGAATTTTTCCATCAACTTAAAACTTTTACAAGCGTGTCGCCAAGGAGCGTTGCAGCCAAATTCAATTTCTATCACAAGAGGCGGTGCTTGTAGATGCTATCATCTATTCTAAGTTTGTCTTAACAACCTACTGTTTTTACTTGACTCAATGTTAATTGCATCGATCACTATGTTTATAAACTCAATCAGATTGGACAATACGAGCCTGCGGCAGTAAAAGATAACATTTCAAGAGTGTGACCCTACAGAAGGTGCTTTCTATCTGTTTTTAATGGTGGATGGCTACATTCTACAAAAGGTGAAGAATGTGATCCTCCTCTCAAGAATAAACTGGACAATAATAATTCTCAGTTGGGTAACATCAGACAACCTTCAAAACCCCCTGTTCTCCCACGAGTGAATCCAGTGCTTCTTCCTATGTCTCCATCAATAGTAGCTGATCCAGGGCCTGGACCTTCAAAACTTTCTCAAGGTGGGCTGCCCAGTTCCAGCTCCTTTCTTGATCTTCACTTTGTGAGTCTGTTATACTGGTCCTTAACTTTTAAATATTAGACATTCAAAAAGTTTATAGTTTACATGAGAATTTCTTTTCAGTGAAGTGCTGTGGGTGAATATGATGCTCCATTTGTTTGCTTGTATTGCAGCCATTGAAGACGACCGAAAAGTTTTTGAGATTGGCACAAGAGACTGAAGTCAATTTGAAATGCTACCTCTTATTTTTTTATATGTATAAACATTACTTATCCAAATTTCACTCATTCAAAGGAAGCACAATTAATGCAAAATTGTTACAGTATTCCAGCAGTAGAAGAGAATAGATCAATTAATAAGATTTAGATAGTCACCAATAGAAGATAATTCTTATATAAAGTAGATTGGAGAACTTTCTATATTCTCAAGTACGAGCATCATGATATATCTTGCAATTTTCCTAACTTTCTTGAGTGAATTGACGCAATACACGACGCCTAGGATGACGTGCAAATTAATTATGATGAATTGTTTATAACACTTCGCACATTTAATGCACGCCTGTAAGAACGAGACAATCATGTTAATTTCAAATTATAGAGAACCTTTGGAAATATTTGGGAGCATTTGAAATCAACTTTTTTCTAACTCCAATCTCCTTCTTTTAATGTAAAAATAGTTTTCTTTGTCTTTGTAGAAGATTTAAAATTTTTAGTCAGCAAAATGGTTCAACTAAATAACTTTACAAACCCTGCCTCAATGAATTATTTAGAAGCTAAGCTTTTGTTGAAACGAAAATATATTTGACTAAACATGTGCTTTTACAGTATAAATGATAGAGATGCGCATAAAACGTACTTTGAATTATTTGCAACGTTTCTACTTTAATTTTTTTAATAATTCAATGACAACATTAATATTCAAACACTATTTATATTTATATGCCTACAACGTCGAGCAGTCAACTCTCGTTATTTCGAATATACGTCATTACGCATCGACAACATTAACTCAAATAATTTACATTAATTAGTCTACTTCTCGACATTCCAACAACATAAAAAATATATGTAAAATAAGAATCATGCTACAAGTACATCAACTTTGACATTGTGCCACGTGTCGGAGCATGATTGAACAGTTTTTAAATACCACACACCTTCCCGCCCATTTGCATTTCAATTCACATGGAGTGTCAAACTCCATCTGACCCATGGAATGTACAACAAGCCAAATTCATAAAATAATATGAGATCGAAATTTTAATTAAAGAAGTTAGTATCGTATAATAATTTCTTTTTCTTAAACTTAGCGTTCTTTTTATTATTGTAGGTAGTCTACGATGGAAGGACATTATGATTAAAAAAAAAAACCCCTCCACTAAACCAAGGACTTATGTTTTTCTAGTAACTGTACTTGTTTCTTTATTGATTTGAGATATTTTCTTGTAAAGTAACAATTCTATCTTAGATGACAACATCATTTTAGCTGTGAACCTGTCCAAGTTCAGTTTGCAAGTGATGCTAGAAAAATCATCACACAATTGGAAGAGTCAAGTTTGGGTCACTATTAGTGATGGGAATGAGTTTTTTTGAGGAGGACTTGTTTGCTAAACATACCTTTTAAAGACCTTTTCAACAAATTGTTCGTCGTGATGAATTTGTAGACAGTTACAGATATCAATTTACTCTTTGAAGTAAGGAAGGTTGAAAAATATAGGCAATTTTATTTGCTCTGTTGTAAATGAAAATCAATTAATATGCTTCATTTGAGTTAGTGAATTGTGGATGAAGGATGATTATACATACCAAAATGGAGAGAAAGAATTTCAAACCAGCTATATTCTCATACACGCAACTTTATTATTGTTATTGAAGTTGAATAAATTTAGTGGGAAAATGAGTTTTTGAGATAGTGTCAATAAGTGACGATGGATATTCCAAAACATGAAAGTTGACTGCTCAACATCGTGCGACTAAAAATGGTGTCCAAATACAAAGTATAATCATGGCAAAGAATTAAGAGTAAGTTTTTTGTGCATCTCTTTTATTTGAACTCTAAAAGCATATGATTAGTCAAATATATTTTTGGATGTGTTAGGAAAAAGTTGTACGTATGTTCATCGACAAGGACTTGGCTAGTTTTCACGGATTGTTGAAGAAAAGAGAATCTTTAGGGAGTTAATATGGTTGCATTGTTACCAAAAACACACAGTTGGAAAACTTAGAGTTTATGTTGACGGAAAACTTGAGATTGATTGCAATTGTTTCAAAAATAGTTCCAAAGGTTCTCTCAAAAATTCAAATTACTTTGCTTATCTCCTTATTATATGCGTGCATTTAATGTGCAAAATTTCTATAATTCTTCTCCATCGGATTTCATAGTTTTACATCTACTGGTTTTTCTTCCTTGATATTTGGGTCACAGCTGACTTTTTTTTTTAATTAATTTACAGATCACAATTACTTATAAATTACTAGAGGACTATTTCACTGATGAAATTAATACTGTGTAATGATTTCCTTAACTTTGAATTCCTTGTAAAGTTCAATCTTTTCCAAGACCAATTCTCCATATAGTTGGGGTTTAGGTTGACTTGCATATCCTTATCGTTTCTAGAATTACAATCCCATTGTATACCTAGTTATGAATGTACAATGTCCCTGATTTGATGAAAATTATGTACCCCCATGTTTACACAGTTAAGAATTCTTCGTGTCCAAATTATTTCATTTATAGTATTATGTTCATAGGGAAAAAGGTTAATGTAAATTGTTTGAATTAAACCTGAATCTTATTATTCGTTCTAATTTTATGCTGTTGTAATTTTAAAATGGAAATAAATTAATAAACATTGTTTGAATTAATGCTGACTCATATATATTATTTTGTTTAGTCTTTATGCCATTGGAATGCCAAAAAGGAAAATAAATGAACGTACATTGTTTGAATTAGTGTTGAATCATATTATTTTGTTAATATTTTCTTATAACGTTGGAATGCCAAAAGGAGAAAAATTAATGTAAATTTTATGAGTTAGTGTCCTCGACTAGTGATGATGAACATTTCATAATATGAGAGTTCCTCAACAAGGTATATAATTGGGGTTCATATATTAATGTTTGTCATCAAAATACAAGTGACAAATACAAAGTAGAATCATTGTGAAGAATTCAAAGTAAGTTTTATGTGCATCTCTTTTATATATATTATAAAAGCATATGATTGTTCAAATATATCTTTGTTTCAATAAAAAACTTAGCATCTAAGCAATTATGTTTTTTGCAAGTTCTGTGTCTAATTCAATGTATTCTGACTGAAAAGAACTATTTTGTTGATTAAAGAAATTAATTTACAAATTGTTTTGATACAAAGACACAAAGCCCATCTCCCAACATGGCTGATGTCCTGATGTCTCTGACCAACCAAAATAGCCAATTCTGTCCTGATAAAGTTGATCGTAGGATTTGAACCCTCTAATGAAATTCAAAATTTCCCTCATTGCTGGGGACTCCATGCCAAAATATTGTTTGCCAAACTAAGCAACGCTAGAACCTCCATTTGTTTTAGGTTCAGTTCGAACATATGTTACGCTTCGAGTAGTGGGTGATGGAACGACACTATTTCCATTTTGACCCAACATCTCAGTGGCAGTGGACTGATCATCTCGCTTCCACTGAAAACTCCTTGCACCTGGCTTGATTGGCACACGAGCCCTGTATACGTTGGGAATGCCTCTTGCAAAAGGAACTCGTCTGGTTTCATAGTTTTACATCTCTTGGATATTTCTCCCTTGATATTTTTGCACAGCTAGTGGCTTTTTTTTATTTGATTCACAAAGAACATTTTGTATAACCTTACTGGACAGCAAATTTAATTGTTGAAGTTAATATCATGTAATACCTGCAACTTTTTCCTAACTCCGATCACTTCCCTGTTATGTAGAAAATAGTTTTCTTTACCATTTTGTATAACCTTTCATGAAAATTACTGAGTTTTAGTTGTGTTCCTTCGCCAACAACCCTTCATGCTCTATATATAGGACCCTTTGGACGTTTATTTGTAATTACATATCATTCTTTTCATTTTATGTTGCATAAAACACTTCATCAAAAGTGGTTTCTTTGCATAAAATTCATAGTTTGGAAAAGAGAGCATCCGTTCGAGTTCATTGGTCTAAATCATTTGGAATGCTCCTATGATTTGACGTGGTTGTTTTATCTTGGGAGACAGTTGCCGAAAAACATTAGCACCAATGCGAGGCAAATCCATCTTAACAAGGACAAAATGTTCAACACTTCCCTTGGCCAATCGCATTACTTGCATCTCTTCTTTCCTTATCTTTCTCTTTTCTGATTTCATTTATGTTTGATTTCAGAATATTGTTAACCTTATTTATTTGTTTATATTGCTAGGTTTGATTGATGAATGACATGCTTTCATTCAAAATTGGAAAGTGATGAATACATATTAATTCGGTAAATCATTACGCCGTCTTTTCAACTATTTTGGTAAGTTGAATTATGTTTCAATTTCATGAGCATAAAACGGTACGTATTGATATGAATATAATATGTACATTATCGGGGTAATATGCCCAACAATAAAACTAGCTTAAATTTATTTATTGTCCTTTTGGCATTCCAATGGCATGAATGAATAAACAAAATAGTATGATCCAACACTAATTCAAACAATTTATCTTAATTTAATTTTTCCATTCAAAAATAAAAACAGCATTATATTATAGATTAAAATATGATTCCGCACTAATTCAAACAATTTAAATTATTTTTCCTTTTCGACATTACAGCGGCTTAAAATAATAAATGAAATAATATGCCCTCTGTTCTTTATGAACTATGTGCATACATGGGTGATGATAATTATTACTAAACCCTGGCCATTGTACATTCTGAACTATGTATACTTGGGGGATCATAGGATTCAAAATGATAAGGATATGTAAGTCAATGCGTGCGCGATGAGTGCGCACCACGGGTAGGTACAGAATCTAGTGTCCTATGGCCTTTTGATTTGAAAATATCTTACATTAAAGATTATTTAGATGTATCATTATTGGAAAAACCATATACATGACTAATTATATCAAATAATTGGAAGACATATCTTGAATTCTCGCAATGATTCTGGATCTTGTTTGCCAAATATTTTGATGATAACCTCTCGATTTTAAACCCAAGTTTGCCCTGTTGCAACATACTTTTAATTTTTTTAAGGAAGCTCGGATTCACAAGAAATGGTATTTGTAGATACTATCATTGTTTTCTAGGTTCATCTAAACAACCTACTATTTTTACTTGTCTGTGTAGTTTTTCTTTGCTAAGTTTTAGTTACAAAGAACTCTTAACGGGGGTTCAAATCATATAATTTAATTAAGTTTCATGAATTCGTGCTTTGATATATTGCAAATTTTGCAGATCTCTCGGTTTATCTCTAAAAAAGCAGGAAATATTGTCCAGACATTCATTTTAGGCCAAAATGGTCTTCACAGTACATGGATGGGGCCAAGAGCTGAATGTTACGAAAATATTTTTTGTTTGAATTACCGTAAGTGCACGGTTAATTAACATGTAGCAAAATGGATCTAGAGTCCAAGTATCGTACACAAAGAGATCGTACTAATTTAAATTCAAATTAACCTCACCTTAACCGAAACAGTGTAAACATATGACTTTTCTAAGACTAAATTGTGATTAAATATTATAATTAAAAATACAAGACTTGATTTTACAAAATTTGATTCAAGATTGTGATTAATGCTAATTTCATGAAAATATAATCATGAAAAGCGTACTAGGATCCCAAATCCCGTATATTATTCTACTTTAATCCCGAACCTTACAATTTGTCAACACGATTTAATTATGAAGATCTATATTCCTAAATTTTTTAACAATGTCTTTCGAGTAGAATTAAACTTATCCTCAAATGTAACACGTCTATAACAGATGCGAATATACAAGAATGCATTAATGATTTACGATTATTTAAAGATCACATAAAGTATTGCGGTATATTTCTACCTCCTATCGAACTCTACGATAATTGACACTACATCTAAATTATTTTCAATCTTTCGAAAATAAAATAGGTCACAAAACTCATACTGTTGCAAAACAAACAAGATACTAGAATAGCTCTGATACGATTTGTTGTGAAACCAACCACCAAATTCAGTTGTTGAAGTTATATGGGACAATAAATAAGTATTTGATCAAGCAAAAGAATATAACGACAAGAAATATGGCAGAGGAATGAAGATATTTTATTGACTCCAGATTAATGGAGAAGAGAGAAAATTACAATGGATTATATAATTCTAGTAATCTATTTTTTCACACTTATAAAATTTAATAGAAGAGCCTAGTATTTATAGGGAACATGTACGAGACGTCCAAACGCTCTTAGAGTTGTTGATGAAGTAGGATGCCAAAAAAACGAATTCAAAACAAAATAGGAGTGGAAAAATGTGGAGAACCAGAAATAAGTCACGTGGGCGCCGCGGCGCTCACGTTTTTTTTTTTTTTTTTTTCAAATTATTTTCTCCATCCCAAATTCTTCTTCAAGTCTAATACTAATTTCCAACTCCCAATGGCCATCCAAAATAGAACTTAGACTTGACATAGGACTCTAATAGCATTCCTAATTGAATTATCATTGACGTGCACTTCAATTAGAATTCTTCAATTACTTCAACAAGGAATGTGGGTCATACTCGAAGTCTAACAATCTCCACCTTAACATGAACTCCACCCAAGAAATGAATAGACTTCTTCAATAATAACCAAAAAATTAATTTATCCAACCAAACAAAATACTCCACATTTTCCAATGAATCCAAGCATTACTCTACAGAATTACCCCAGATTCTCAAAAACCATAATGATTTTATAATTTACCAAAATAGGCTTGACACACCCCACAGCAGAATCAAACCCAAATGTTTTTTCTGAAGGCCCCTTGCTAGATTGAGCACCTTCTATTCCACTTAAAGCATGCTCAACAAAATCAGCATCCATATACCCTTTTCCACTAAGTCCATCCCTAACAACTGAATACAATGGCACAGCAAGTGATGGTGGCAAAGTGGCATTATCCATATCTCCTAAACTCCCTTGAGCAGTATTCTTCAAATCCAACCCTTTATAAGCTTCTAAAGGTATTATACCAAACTTAATGTCCACCACTGTATTGAACCTGTGCTGATTGACTCTTCTAAATTCTGCACATTCCTACAAGATGTATAACTGAGACCTTTTATGTCTCTCCAATTTAGCTTGAGAACCCTTACAAACCTTTAAGTCTCCACCTCTACCTCTACCTCCACCTCCAACAAAGAACTCATAATCGTTTGAATCAAGGATAGACAACGAGATGAGATTCTTCTTCAAATCTGGAACATGTCGAACCTTGCCAAGTGTTCTAATTGTCCTATCCAATAGCTTCAATCTGACCGTACCAATTCCAACAACCCGACAAGGTGCATTGTTTCCGATAACCACGACACATTTGGAAACAATTTCATATGTAGTTAACATATCCTTATTAGGACACATATGAAACGCACATACGGAATCAAGAATCCAATTATTTTCCAGTTTAGACTCAATATTAGAAATAGCTAATAGATCCCCATCACTTACAATGTTCTCCGAGAGGCCTGCTTCGCTTGAAATATCTGAATATCTACTTACAGTCATCCTCTCTTTATTCTACAATTTATAGCAATCCTTCATACAAGTGCCCCTTCTTCTTACAGTAGTTAGAAATAATGTAGATTTTTTGAATTAGAAAAGAATTGTATTATTCATATATAATTAAATGATGTTTTAAATTTAAAAAATAACAAATGAATATACATAGTTTGAATTAATGTTGAATAATATTATTTCTTTTATCTTTTTATGCCATTGGAATGTCAAAAAAGACAACAAATAAATGTGAACTTTGAATTAGTCTGGAATCATATTATTACATTAATCATTTTATGTCGTTGGAAATGCAGAAAATGAGAAAAAATTAATATAAGTTTTTTGAGTTAGTGACGTTGATGAGTGGTCGTGTACATTCCATAACACCATTGTTGACTGCTCAACATTATAGTTATAATACCATAGTTTAATGTATGGATTGTTATAATACCACCTAGTAGGGTTTCATAGTTTTACATCTCTTTGATTTTCTCCCTTGATATTTTGTACATACGAATGACTATTTTATTGATTCACAAATCAAAATTGCTTAATAAACTTACTAGATGATATATTTAATTTTTAAAGTGGATATCACGTAATAATTTCTTTCATTATAATCTTAATATACAATAATTTATTTTTGAAGATTATTATTCATTATAATTTTATGCCATTGCAATTCTGAAATGGAACATAAATTAACATATATTTTTTGAGTTATTTTTGAATCATGTTGTTTCTTTTATCTTTTTATGTAATTGGAATGCCGAAAGGATAATAAATGTTCATTGTTTGAATTAGTGTTGAATCATATATTTTTTTTTTATCACTTTTCGTCCTTGGAAAGTCGAAAAGGAGAAAATATCCATGTAAAATTTTGAGATAGTGTCAATAAGTGATGATGGATATTCGAAAACATGAAAGTTGACTGCTCAACATCGTGCGAATAAAAATGGTGTCCAAAATATTAGTGACAAATACAAAGTATAATCATGGAAAAGAATTAAGAGTAAGTTTTATGTGCATCTCTTTTATTTGAACTCTAAAAGCATATGATTAGTCAAATATATTTTTGTTTCAGTAAAAAATCCAAGTATCCAAACAATTCTTTTTTGCATGGTCTTATGGAATTCAATGTTTTCTGATTAATAAGAACAGTGTTGCTTATTAAAAATTTGAAATCTACTAGAAAGACAGAAAACTATTTTTAAATAATACGAAGGTGATTGGATGTGTTAGGAAAAAGTTGTACGTATGTTCATCAGACTTTGCTAGTTTTCATGGATTGTTGAAGAAAAGAGAATCATTAGGTAGTTAATATGGTTGTATTGTTACCGAAAACACACAGTTGGAAAGCTTAGAGTTTACGTTGACGGAAAACTTGAGATTGATTGCAATTGCTTCCAAAATAGTTCCAAAGGTTCTCTCAAAAATTCAAATTAATTTGCTTATCTCCTTATTATATGCATGCATTTAATGTGCAAAATTTCTATAATTCTTCTCCATCAGATTTTGTAGTTTTACGTCTACTGGTTTTTCTTCCTTGATATTTGAATCAGTGCTGACCATTTTTTTTTTATAAATTTACAGATCATAATTACTTATAAATTACTAGAGGACTATTTCATTGATGAAGTTAATACTATGTAATGATTTCATTAACTTTGAATTCCTTGTAAAGTTCAATCTTTTCCAAGACCAATTCTCTATATAGTTGGGGTTAAGGTGGACCTGCATATCCTTATCATTTCTAGAATTACGATCCCAACGTATACGTAGTTATGAATGCACAACGTCCATGATTTGATGAAAATTATGTACCCCCATGTTTACACAGTTAAGAATTCTTCGTGTCCAAATTATTTCATTTATAGTATTATGTTCAAAGGAAAAAAGGTTCACGTAAATTGTTTGAATTAAACCTGAATCTTATTATTCGTTCTAATTTTATGCAGTTGTAATTTTAAAATGGAAATAAATTAATAAACATTGTTTGAATTAATGCTGACTCATATATATTATTTTGTTTAGTCTTTTATGCCATTGGAATGCCAAAAGGAAAATAAATAAATGTACATTGTTTGAATTAGTGTTGAATCAAATTATTTTGTTAATATTTTCTTATATCGTAGGAATGCCGGAAGGAGAAAAATTAATGTAAATTTTATGAGTTAGTGTCCTCGACTAGTGATGATGAACATTTCATAATATGAGAGTTTCTCGACAAGGTATATAATTGGGGTTCTAACATTAATGTTTGTCAATTAAATACAAGTGACAAATACAAAGTAGAATCATTGTGAAGAATTCACAGTAAGTTTTATGTGCATCTCTTTTATATATATTGTAAAAGCATATGATTGTTCAAATATATCTTTGTTTCAATAAAAACAAATTAGCATCTAAGCAATTATATTTTTTGCAAGGTCTATGTGTAATTCAATGTATTCTGACTGAAAAGAACTATTTTCTTAATTTACAAATTGTTATGATACCACCTCGTCTTGTTTCATAGTTTCATAGTGAAGCACTACATTTGACGATTCTACTTTTTTTTGTCTAATAATTTGATGACAGCCATTAATATTTGGAACGTGCATCATTACACATCAACAACCCCAACTCAAACAATTTACATTAAACTTTTCCTTCTCCACATTCAAATGACATGAATGTTGGAATTTGGTTTTCAAATTTTCAATTTTGGTTAAGTATAATTTTGAACAAGTGACTTGATGTCAACTTTGAGCAAATATTCGGACTTGATCCTATGGTCAAATTACAAATGTAAATAAACTAACTTGTTCTACTCGTCGAGTAGATCGTCGTAGTATATTTGGAATCTCAAAACCAATTTCGGATGAATGAGAAAGTGTGGTCCAAAGTTTAGAGGAAATTAAAATTTATCATGTAAGGTTGTTGCTCGAGCGGTAGTCCAGCGCCAGACGAGCAACAGACTCTCTGCTTTTGTTGTTCGAGCAACGATCCAGTGATGGGTGAGTGACATGTTGGGTCGCAACCTTTCATGAAAATTACTGAGTTTTGGGTGTTCCTTCGCCCACAACCCTTCATGCTATATATCATGCTCTATATATAGGACCATTTGGACGTTTATTTGTAATTCCATGTCATTATTTTCATTTTATGTTGCATAAAACACTTCATCAAAAGCAATTTCTTTGCATAAAATTCATAGTTCGGAAAAGAGAGAATTCTGTTCGAGTTCGTTGGTCTAAGTGATTTGGAGTGCTTCTATGGCTTGACGTGGTCATTGTATCTTGGGAGATGGGTGTCGAAAAACGTTAGCACCGATGCAAGGGAAAGCCATCTGAATAAGGACAAAATAAGGACAAAGTGTTCAACACTTGCCTTGCCCAATCGCATCACTTGCATCTCGTCTTTCTTTATCTTTCTCATTTCTGATTTCATTTATATATGATTTCAGAATATTGTTAATCTTATTTATATGTTTATATTGCAAGGTTTGATTGAAGAATGACATATTTTCATTTAAAATTGGAAAGTGATGAATCCATATTAATTCGGTAAATCATTACGTCGTCTTTTCAACTATTTTGGTAAGTCAAATTATGTTTCAATTTAATGAGCATAAAACGGTACATATTGATATGAATATAACATGCTCATTATCGGGGTAATATCCCCAACAATACAATGGCATATAAATAATATGATTCAACACTAATTCGAGTAGCTTACATTTATTAATTGTCCTTTTGGCATTCGAATGGCATGAATGAATAAACAAAATAGTATAATCCAACACTAATTCAAACAATTTAAATTAATTTATTTTTCCATTTAAAAACAACAACAGCATTATATTATAAATTAAAAAGTGGTTCAGCTCTAATTCAAACAATTTAAATTATTTTCCTTTTCGAGATTACAACGGTTTAAAATAATAAATGAAGTAATATGCCCTCTGTTCTTTATGAACTAGGTGCATACATGGCTGATGATAATTATTACTAAACTGTGGCCGTCGTACATTCTGAACTATGTATACTTGGCGGATCATAGGATTCAAAATGATAAGGATATGCAAGTCAATATGAACCCCAAATGTATGAAGAGTAGATTTTATAAATGATTGCAATTTTAAAATAAATTTTGGGTAAGAGTTTCGATAGACATATTAATACTACTAGAACGATTTAGTTTTTCAAGTTTATATGTTATTCACACTTTAGATCAATGCGTGCGCGATGAGTGCGCTCCAATAGTAGGAACAGAATCTAGTGTCCTATGGCCTTTTGATTTGAAAACATCTTACATTAAAGATTATTTAGAACGGCTTAAAATAATAAATGAAATAATATGCCCTCTGTTCTTTATGAACTATGTGCATACATGGGTGATGATAATTATTACTAAACCGTGGCCGTTGTACATTCTGAACTATGTATACTTGGCGGATCATAGGATTCAAAATGATAAGGATATGCAAGTCAATATGAACCCCAAATGTATGCAGAGTAGATTTTATAAATGATTGTAATTTTGAAATAAATTTTGGGTAAGAGTTTCGATAGACATATTAATACTACTAGAACGATTTAGTTTTTCAAGTTTATATGTTATTCACACTTTAGATCAATGCGTGCGCGATGAGTGCGCACCAATAGTAGGAACAGAATCTAGTGTCCTATGGCCTTTTGATTTGAAAACATCTTACATTAAAGATTATTTAGAACGGCTTAAAATAATAAATGAAATAATATGCCCTCTGTTCTTTATGAACTATGTGCATACATGGGTGATGATAATTATTACTAAACCGTGGCCGTTGTACATTCTGAACTATGTATACTTGGCGGATCATAGGATTCAAAATGATAAGGATATGCAAGTCAATATGAACCCCAAATGTATGCAGAGTAGATTTTATAAATGATTGCAATTTTGAAATAAATTTTGGATAAGAGTTTCGATAGACATATTAATACTACTAGAACGATTTAGTTTTTCAAGTTTATACGTTATTCACACTTTAGATCAATGCGTGCGCGATGAGTGCGCACCACGAGTAGGGACAGAATCTAGTGTCCTATGGCCTTTTCATTTGAAAACATCTTACATTAAAGATTATTTAGATGTGTCATTATTGGAAAAACCATATACATGACTAATTATATCAAATAAATTAGAGACATATCTTGAATTCTCGCAATGACTCTGGTTCTTGTTTGCCAAATATTTCGACTAATTTTTTTAAGGAAGCTCGTGTTCACAAGAAATGGTATTTGTAGATACTATCATTTTTTTCTAGGTTCATCTAAACAACCTACTATTTTTACTTGTCTGTGTAGTTTTTCTTTGCTAAGTTTTATTTACAAAGAACTCTAAATGGGGGGTCAAATCATATAATTTAATTAAGTTTCATGAATTCGTGCTTTGATATATTGCAAATTTTGCAGATCTCTCGGTTTATCTCTAACAAAGCAGGAGTCCAGACATTCATTTTAGGCCCAAATGGTCTTCACAGTACATGGATGGGGCCAAGAGCTGAATGTTACGAAAATATTTTTTGTTTGAATTACTGTAAGTGCACGGTTCATTAACATGCAGTAAAATGGATCTAGAGTCCAAGTATCGTACCCAAAGAGATCGTACTAATTTAAGTTCAAATTAACCTCACCTTAACCGAAACAGTGTAAACATATTACTTTTCTAAGACTAAATTGTGATTAAATATTATAATTAAAAATGCAAGAGTTGATTTAACGAAATTCGATTCAAGATTGTGATTAATGCTAATTTGATGAAAATATAATCATGAAAGCGTACTAGGATCCCAAATCCCGTATATTATTCCCCTTTAATCCCGAACCTTACAATTTGTCAACATGATTTAATTATGAAGAACAATATTCCTAAATTATTTAACAATCTCTTTCGAGTAGAATTAAACTTATCCTCAAATGTTACCTGTCTATGACGGATGCGAACATACAAAAATGCATTAATGATTTACGATTATTTGAAGATCATGTAGAGTATAGCGGTATGTTTCTACCTCCTATTGAACTATGCGATAATTGACACTATATCTAACTAATTTTCAATCTTTCGAAAATAAAATAAGCCACAAAACTCATACTGTTGCAAAACAAACAAGATACCAGAATAACCAACCACGGGATTGAGATGTTGAAGTTATATGGCACCATAACAAGGTATTTTATCATGCGAAAGAATAATAAAGACAAGAAATATGGCCGTTGAATTAAGAGATTTTGTTGACTCAAAAATAATGGAGAAGAAGGAAAATTACAATGGATCATTTAATTCTAGTAATCTATTTTCTCACACTTATAAAATTGTATACAAGTGCCTACTATTTATAGGAAACATGTGGGGGACGTCCAAACCCTCTTGGTAGAGTTATTGATGTAGTAGGATGCCAAAAAATCGAGCCTGGAACGAAATAGGAGAAGAAAAACGTGTAAAACCCGAATAGTTCAGGTAAGCGCCGTGGTGCTGGACGTTCTGAATTTATTTATTTATTTTGTTTTCAAATTGTTTTCTCCATCCCAAATTCTTCTTCAAGTCTAATACTAATTATCAACTCCCAATTGGCATCCAAAATATAACTTCAACTTCACATAGGACTTCAATAGCATTCCAAATTGAATTCTCCTTAACGTGCACTTCAATTAGAATTCTTCAATTACTTCAAAAATGAATTAGGGTCACACCCGAAGTTTAACAATCTCCACCTTAACATGAATTTCACCAAGAAATGAACAGGCTTCTTTAACGGCAACCAAAAAATTAATTTCTCCAACAAAATACAATATTTCACCTCTTCCAATGAATCCAAGCATTACTCTACAGAATTACCTCAGATTCCCAAAAACCGCAACGATTTTATAATTTACCAAAATGGGCTGCAAGACACCCAAAAGCAAAATCAAACCCGCATGTTTTTTTTTTTTCGGAAGGCCCCTTGCTAGATTGAGCACCTTCTACTTCACTTTACTTAAAGCATGCTCAACAAAATCAGCATCCATATATCCTTTTCCACTAAGTCTGTCCCTAGAAACTGGATACCATGGCACCACAGGTGATGGTGGCAAAGTAGCATTATCCATATCTCCTGAACTTCATTGAGCAGTATTCTTCAAATTCGACTTTTTATGAGCTTCTAAGGGTATTGAACCAAACTTAATGTCCACCACGGTATTGAACCTGTGCTGATTAACTCTTCTAAATTCTGTACATTCCTGTAAGATGTATAACTGAGATCTTTTATGTCCCTCCAATACAGTTTGAGCACCCTTACAAACCTTCAAGGCTCCACCTCCACCTCCACCTCCACCTCCACCTCCACCAAAGAACTCATAACCTTTTGAATCAGAGATAGACAACAAGATGAGATTCTTCTTCAAACATGTCGAACCTGGCCAAGTGTTCTAATTGTCCTATCCAATAGTTTTAATTTGACCGTACCAATTCTAGCAATCCGACAAGATGCATTATTTTCCATAACCATGACACCTTTGGAAACAATTTCATATATAGTAAACAAGTCCTTATTAGGACACATATGAAACACATATGCTGAATCAAGAATCCAATTATCTTCCGGTTTAGACTCAATGTCAAAAATAGCTAAGAAATCTCCACCACTTACAACGTTCTCCGTGAGGTCTGCTTCGCCTGAAGTATGTGAATATCTACTTGCAGTCATCCTTTCTTTATTCTGCAATTTGTAGCAGTCCTCCTTCAAGTGCCCCTTCTTCTTGCAGTAGTTACAATCTTGATTAACGAACTTAGACTTCGATCAGCCTCTCCCAGAACCACCATGAGCAACCAGGCATTCTCCATGTATGGCCTCAGAAACCAAATGCTTCATCTTTTCCTTTGAATACAAAGCATCATACACCTCCTCTATGGTGAGAGTATCACGACTATAAAAGATCGTGTCTCTAAATGAAGAAAACGAAAAGGGCAACAAACACAATAGGATCAAGGCCAAATCTTCTTCATCATACTCTACTTCCAAAGTTTCCAAAGCAGGGATGATCTCTTTAAAAATAGCCAGGTGATCTTTCAATGATCCTCCGTCTGCCATTCGACGAGAGTATAAACGATACTTGAGGTTCAACTTGTTTTCCAACGTACATCATATAAGAATTATCTTCCGTTTTTAAGCAAACTAAATCTCATTATTTCATTAATTGTGATGTATTCATTCGAATATGGTAATTAGAAAATCTATTTGTTTAAGAAACCCATGCACTAGAAGAACTCAATTATTTTAGTTGTACACGTTGATTTACTATAGCCATTGTTTAATGAAAATTATGAGCCCTATGTGTACATAGTTAAGAATGTATCATCCCCATATTATTTCATTTATAGTTTTATGTAGTTGGAATGTTGAAAGGAAAAAAAAAATAAGGTAGATTTTTTGAATTAGAAAAGAATTGTATTATTCATATATAATTAAATGATGTTTTAAATTTAAAAAAATAACAAATGAATATACACAGTTTGAATTAACGTTGAATAATATTATTTCTTTTTATCTTTTTATGCCATTGGAATGTCAAAAAAGAGAACAAATAAATGTGAACTTTGAATTAGTCTGGAATCATATTATTACATTAATCGTTTTATGTCGTTGGAAATGCAGAAAAGGAGAAAAAATTAATATAAGTTTTTTGAGTTAGTGATGTCGATGAGTGGTCGTGTACATTCCATAACACCATAGTTGACTGCTCAACGTTATAGTTATAATACCATAGTTTAATGTATGGATTGTTATAATACCACCTAGTCGGGTTTCATTGTTTTACATCTCTTTGATTTTCTCCCTTGATATTTTGTACATTGGAATGACTATTTTTATTGATTCACAAATCAAAATTGCTTAATAAACTTACTAGTTGATATATTTAATTTTTAAAGTCGATATCACGTAATAATTTCTTTTCGTTATAAACTTAATATACAATAATTTATTTTTGAAGATTATTATTCATTATAATTTTATGCTGCTGCGATTCTAAAATGGAACATAAATTAACATATATTTTTTGAGTTATTGTTGAATAATATTGTTTCTTTTATCTTTTTATGTAATTGGAATGCCGAAAGGAAAATAAATGTTCATTGTTTGAATTTGTGTCCAATCATATTATTTTTTAATCACTTTACATCCTTGGAATGTCGAAAAGGAGAAAATATCCATGTAAATTTTTGAGATAGTGTCAATAAGTGACGGTGGATATTCCAAAACATGAAAGTTGACAGCTCGACATCATGGACATCATGTCCGAATACTAATGGTTGTCATCAAAATATTAGTGACAAATACAAAGTATAATCATGGCAAAGAATTAAGAGTAAGTTTTATGTGCATCTCTTTTATTTGAACTGTAAAAGCATATGATTAGTCAAATATATTTTTGTTTCAGTAAAAAAACTTAGGATCTAGACAATTCTTTTTTGCATGGTCTTATGGAATTCAATGTTTTCTGATTGTAAGAACTGTGTTGCTTATTAAAAATTTGAAATCTACTACAAAGACAGAGAACTATTTTTAAATAATAGGAATGTGATTGGATGTGTAAGGAAAAAGTTGTACGTACGTTCATCGACAAGGACTTGACTAGTTTTCACGGATTGTTGAAGAAAAGAGAATCTTTAGGGAGTTATATGGTTGCATTGTTACCAAAACACACAGTTGTAAAACTTAGAGTTTATGTTGACGGTACGTATTGATATGATATAATATGCACATTATCGGTGTAATATCCCCAACAATAAAATGGCATATAAATAATATGATTCAACACTAATTCAAGTAGCTTACATTTATTTATTGTCGTTTTGGCATCCAATGGCATGAATGAATAAACGAAATAGTATGATTCAACACTAATTCAAACAATTTATCTTAATTTTATTTTTCCATTTAAAAATAACAACAACATTATATTGTAAATTGAAATATGATTCAATTTAAATTATTTTTCTCTTTTGACATTACAACGGCTTAAAATAATAAATGTGATAATATGCCCTCTGTTCTTTATGAACTATGTGCATACATAGGTGATGATAATTATTACTAAACCGTGGCCATTGTACATTATGGACAATGTATACTTGGGGGATCATAGGATTCAAAATGATAAGGATATGCAAGTCAATATGAACCCCAAATGTATGCAGAGTCGATTTTATAAATGATTGCAATTTTGCAATAAATTTTGGGTATGCATTTCGATAGACATATTAATACTACTAGAACGATTTAGTTTTTCAAGTGTATATGTTATTCACACTTTAGATCAATGCGTGCGCGATGAGTGCGCACCACGAGTAGGTACAGAATCTAGTGTCTTGTGGCCTTTTGACTTGAAAACATCTTACATTAAAGATTATTTAGATGTATCATCCCTAACGTATAAAAGAGGCTACAGCAATGCCAAGACACGTGTCGAACAGGGCTATCGTCCATGATTTTAATTTTCCCTTCTAATTGGAAACGACGTCGTATGCTTCGTTTTGGTTTTCTTCCATTGGGCTCACCCATTTCTTTATTTCCATTTCCATTTTCTTTGACCATCAGAGGAAACCCTACGCCATTTCATCTCTTCTTTCATCTCTTTCCATTTCATGAAGACTTTGAACGAGATAGTCTCTCACAAATCATTTGTTGTTGGTTTGAATCTACAAAATGAAGGATATTGGGTCGAGGATTTGTGAAGAAGGGATCTGTCACGTTCGTCTTCTACCACTCGCTGCCACCACTTCGGAATCGCGATTAGATCCGGTTTCTTCATTGTCGGCATAGTCGAGTTCCCATAACTTCAAGGTGAGTTGAATACCTTAATTTCGCTTTTCCGAGGCGGAGACACGGGGTGTCAGACACGGAGACAACGGAGGCACAGCGTGTCTCCGTGGGGAACGGAGACACGCCGTGCCTCCTTCAGTGTCTCCGTTCCCCACAGAGACAATCCGTGTCTGTGCTATTTAATTGATTCTCATCTTTCTTCACTGTATTCTTCTTGGATGCATTTAGTTTGAGTGCAATTGTGACTTGAATGCATTGAGTAAATCATAAGAGATAAAAAAGCAAGTTGTCGATTTAAATCTAAGAGTTGTATATTAGGGATATGTACATCATTCATTATCCGCTCAATTTTTTTTCCGTGTAGCTGCCTGAGATGTGAAAGAATGTGGTTTTGGCACTTGATGTGTTTCATTTGTTGAGACATTTTTTATATACTATAGTGTTTCTTCATTTATGTTCAAAGACGAAACTAATAAAAAACTTTGAAATGACTTTATTTAGTTTAAATAGACAATTTTGTTTGTCTAAAATTTATTTAGTTACAGTTAGCTAAATAAGGTCATATGAATGCAAAGAAGATGACTTCATTTAGCAGGAGAAAATCAAATAAATTCATGTGAATCCAAAGAAGGTGATTTTATTTAGACGAAGCTAATTCAAAGTTCACCTTTTTTGCATTCATATTACTAGTTATTGACATCTCCAGTACCAAAATTTGACAATTACATAGAATTTCTAAATTTACAAAAAAGCCTTCCTTCAAATGTCTTTTGAATCTACACAAATTGTATTATGTTTTTGAATAATGTTGAAGTAAAAAGAAAGATGAAAAAAAAGTTCAAAACTTCAACAAAAGATTAGGACATTTGCAGCTGGGAAATTTCACTTTCACATTTATCTCCAATGATAGTTGAAATGTGAAATTCTTTTGCATTAAAAATTACATTTCTCACTTAGTGCAAAGGCTGTTCCGCAAATTATAAACGTGATGATAAAAGACAACTAACTGTTGTAAAAATTTTAGTAAATTAAACCATTAGGGAAAAAAACAATTGGTTATTTTTTGTTAATGCCCTTGTTACGTAAAAAAACAATAGCATACTTCTACAAACTAAAATCTGAATAACAGCATCCCCATTACTTCAAGCAACTGCACTTATTATCCTCTCAGCATCAGCATGCGGATAAAAGTTATAGTTCCTGGAAACTCAGGATGTTTGAGGAGTTAGCATGTAATGAAACTTGTTTACTATGTAGCTCTTTTATACAAGTGAAAATAAAATATTTCGCACGTAAAAGAGTTTTATGGTCAAGAAGCTCCACTGACTTGACTTCTCCAACATTCTAACTTTGCAGGAACAATTATTGATAACAAAGTTTTGTCATTCGTGAAACTGACTTATCTGTGTGTTAATACTTGGATATGAAATGTTCCCATGATAATTTTTTTCATCTGTTTGAAGTGATTTCGAAGCTTTTAGAAGTGTACCCCTGTTTTGTTAGGTAACGAGAGCATTAAAGGAAAATAATCGATCGTCTTTTCCCCTGTTGGTTTAGTTTAATTACCAAAATTTTGCAACAATTAATTGTCCTTCATCATCATGTCGATAATGCTATTATGAAAATCTTAAATCAGTAGAAGTATGCCATTTTTGGTTAGATAACAAAGATATTAGTGGAAAATAACCAATTGTCTTTTTGTCTGTTGTTTTAATTTAATCATTCAAATTTTGCAACATTTATTTATCCTTTGTCATTATGCTGATACTTTGGGGATTTGGTTGTCTCAATATGAAATTGCTAATAAGTATTAACTTTTACTTCTTATAGATGGTTCATTCTATGAATATTTTATTCGATGTTTTTTTGTTATTCTACAAGTTTGGTGTCAAGAAAGATTAAATATTTATTTCTCTATGTCCATGTATTAGTATCTTCCTTTCATACAATTCCGTTGAGATATTTTCGTTTTTATATAAATCTAACAAAGTGCTTCAAATCTAAAGTGTTCAGAATTTTAAATTTTGAACTTCATAATCTTCTGCATAAATTTAATAGTATACTTCTTCAAGTTAACGTATGTTATTTTGAAATCTTTTATGTTATGTTTTAACTGTTTTTTCTTTGTACTTTGCATTTTCTTCAGTTATTTCTCTTAGGATGGTAGCAGCAATAGTGCTGGAAGTCATGATCTGGAAAAGAAGCATTGCCAAGAGATCTATGCTAGATCAAAAGAATCTCAAAATTTACGAAGGCGAGAATTATATGCTGAAGCACGACATTTGCGAAATGTGCGCCGACAAGAATTGCAAGTTGAAACAAGAGCACAATTGCAAGTTGAAACAAGAGCACTTAGAATTAAACATTATCGAGATCTAAGAATATAGAAAGCAGTAGATGATGGTATTTCTAGAGAGATTACTTACAGTGCTCCTTGCCTCCTTCAGAGAAATTAGTTGAAGGATTACGTGAACAGACAACTTGTAAGTTTGATTCTTAATAAAATGGTGTTTTCCTCTGTGTTGTTAGTTGTAGTAGTAATTTTAAATCGTACGTGTTTATTGTTTATGTCATTAATGGATACACACAACTTTTATTTAATTGAAGTTTATTTTCTTCTTGTAGCATGTGCAGCTTCTGGGTTAGATTTAATTACGTATGACACATGTACAAATTTCATCGGTAGCACTTCTCGAATAGGTTTGTGGTTTTCTTCCTGCTTACTCTATGCAATTTATTTTAATTCTCTCTTCTTGAGGTTATTTTTTGGATTTTATAGGCGATGTGATGTATGTTCGTGAAACTCATGCATCTACTAAGAGTACTCATGATATTAAAGAAATAGGTAAACTATACTTTAAGTTTACTTTTTATTATAATTGTCTTCCATCAAAGTTTATACATTGTTTATTTCTTTTACTAGGTTTTACTGCTTCACCGGAAATATAGACATTAAAAAATAGTTCAAATATAAAAACAAATATTTTAGATAAAATACCAACCGAATGTTACGTGTTACCTTTGCCAAGAATTTGTGATCTATGTGGAGCAAAAAAATTTCAAAAAGAAAGTAAAGGTTTTTGTTGTTCGGATGGAACTATTAAACTAAAAATCAATGATGTACCTCCTGAATTACATCATTTATTTACATCTACATCTAATGAATCAGTTGAATTTAGAACTTATATTCGAAGTTACAACTGTAATTTTTCTTTTACTTCATTTGGTGTAAAATATGATAAAGACTTATGCCGATGTAATACCCCGAACTTTACGTTACATATTTGGCCAATATGATTCATGCATGCTATTTACAATGTCATTTGCATCAATTCCCCCAATTGCTTCTTTTAAAATGGTATATGTAATTATTGAGAGCATATGATCTTTATATGGTGTTAGCCTTCAACTCCTCGACCTAGGTGATAAATTCTACATTGAGCAATGATAGAGAAGATAGGTTAATCTAGATGTGGAAGAACTTGTTACGCAATTTGAACCTTCAAAGGGCAGAATTAGTATCGATAACGGTTATAGCTTTCCATTCGGTTGATCAAGGTCACCATAAACTCTAAATGAGTAATTGACATATTTAGGATATGAAGCATGAAGTAACATGATCACTACATAGTAATATGGGTTTTATATGACGTTATAAATGTTGAGGTGCGAATTGTTGAAATTGGCCGATAATCGAGTATTAATCGGGTAAGTAATTAAATGAACAGTTGAGGAAGTAATGCTATAAAATATTTTTGGATCTTAGGACAAGAAAATTGGATTGTAAACACATTAAAATAAGCCAAGGATACTTGATTTTTACTTGCAATGATGTTTACAAAATCAGATTATAATTCCAAGAGACCACCTCATGTTTAGTCACCTCCTATTTGTTGGTTTATCCTTGTAATCGTAAATTCCTTCACTCTTAAGCATTATACACGTCTACCACCTCTTTAAGATTTCAAATATGTGACTTATTATCCCTAAATTTCATACAAATAGTCGAAGGATTGGTACAAGATCAGAATGTAACTAGAAGGAGACACATCCTACTTAGCATGTGATGATTTGTCAATTTAACATCAAATTCCTTCAACCTTAAGGCTTCTATCACGTCTTCTAAGCCTTTTCACATTATATCGGATAGACATATGTCTTATTAGTCACATAAGGATCCAAATATGGGAAAGGAAGAGTCAAGTATGGCTGCAAGAAGCCACATCATGCTTGGACATCTCCTGCTTGGAAGATACTTGTCATTTAACCACCAATTTCTTCATGCTTAAGTAAGACTCACGACCCCAATCCTTTAGGACTCTATAGATACCCTATATTAAGGTATTTTATCCCTTAAAGTTATTCCCAAATGAACCCAAGTGAAACGGAAAGCAAAAGAGCTAAAGAGAAGTAGAAAACAGAATGCTGGAATTGGAAATTCTGGGCAGCTGAAGTTGTTCACTGTTTTGAGGTTTGTCTTTATTACCTTTGAGGGTTTTATAGTTTCTTGAACCTCTGGTAATCACGGGAGGGTAGACCACTTGATTGTGTCTTTGTGATACTCTGATTATTTGCACTGCTGGGTGGGATACTTCTTGGGTGATCATATGGGTAGTTAGGGGATGGGCCTCTAATGGTCACGAAAGGATGGTCCACTCACCGGTGTAGATGTCAGATTGGCCATTTGATTATTGATTATTGATATTGATATCGTACAGAGCTTTATCCGGTACATAGTAGGTGGGTCAAGGGCCCAATGAAATATTTCAAATGGGATTATTTCGAGTCGACTTTGATGACTATCTGAGCACGATACATCTTTAGCATATTATTTAAAGTAAACGGCATGGTGTCATATACTATTATCACTCATACTCACGACCTGCATGATTATCGCTTACTAAGCATTGGCTTATGTAGTTCTTGCATTGTAGGTGAGCATGGAACTTCTTAGGAGACATAGTTGGCTATGGAGCTCTTACGGGATTCCGAAGTTTTATGTGCATGGATGACGACATGTAGAGTTATTTTGGGGGCTTCAGTTGTATTATATTTTGGAAATCCTGTATGATATTTGTAATGACATGTAGATATTTTTATAACGTTAGAATAAATGTGTTGGACTATGATTTTATTCTTTGGTTTCGAATATACTTTTGGAGAGGCCTTTATTAAAAAAAAAGGGGATTTTGATAGAATTTAATGTATGGTTATCTATATGAATGGGGCGTGACAGCCAAAGAAACAAAGGAATATATACTTTCAGTGTTCAAGGACAGATATATCATTACCTAAACAAATTTCTTCCAATGGATTGTAGGCCTTCTTATTTACAAATTTAGTTTTACGACATTGAAAATGAGATACAGAACTGATTAAAAATGTCAGATAAATTATCTCAATCAATTATTGAAAAACTAGTTCACATCTTAGAGATTAATCCGTACACAAAATTCTTTCAAAGTTTAATTGATATTCCTGATTTAGAAAGTCGTGAGATAAAAAATTACATGCAATTTAAGTATGGATCAAAGAGTTTATAATGCTCCAACAGCATCGCAAGTTGTTTCCATTTGGGTGGATGACGAACCATCAAAAAATGTTGGAACTCGTGATATATCTATTTATAGTCATTCTGGTAGTCAACATAGAGTACACTATTATTTTCGATCCTATGATCCTCTCCAATACCCTTTATTATTTCCCAATGGTGAGAGTGGTTGGCATCAAGGTATTGAAAAAGTTACTAACGGTGTAACCGTCACGATGCTCGTTCTACAGAACTACTACATGTACATTTTGCTAATTCTCCTTAAGACTTATTGAACAATGAAATGGCAGGTTTGAAAATGAGTTATTACGTTATTTTACAATTTTAATTCAATTTGTTTATTGCTAACATTTATTTTGTTCAATACATTTTCAGTCATGCAAAAGAAGCGGAAACAATTACAAGTCTCCTGTCGTGAATATTATTGTTATAAACTACAGGTAAGATCACTAGATAACTCAGTATTATTACATGCTGGTCGTCTTTTGCAACAATATGTAGTTGACATGTATGTTAAAGTAGAATCATCTAGATTAGATTACTTCGGTAACAATCAAACGGAAATACGAAGTGAGCTTTACCAAGGAATTCTTGATAGTGTACAACATGGTGAAACTAGATGGTCAAATGTAGGTCGAAGGATTATTTTACCATCATCGTTCATTGGTGGTCCTAGGGATCTGAATAAAAGGTACATGGATGCAATAACGTTAGTTCAAAAATTTGGAAAACCTGACAATTTTTTAACAATTACATGCAATCCCAATTGGCCTGAAATAAAACTAGAAATAAAATATTCTGATGAAGTTCAAAATAGACCTGACTTGGTGTCATGCATTTTTAGAGCAAAGTTAGAAGAGTTGAGAAAAGATTTGTTCAAGGAACTTTTATTTGGACCTGTAGCTGCATATATATATATATGTTATAGAATTCCAAAAAAGCGGTTTACCACATGCTTACTTTTTAATTATATTGAAATCGGGTTCAAAAATTATTTCTCCTGAAAGTGTAGACAAAATTGTGTGTGCTGACATTCCTGATAATACAATGTATCCTTATTTGCATTCCGTTGTTGTGAAACATATGATGCATGGTCATTGTGGTTTTTTAAATCCAAATAATGTGTGCATGCAAAATGGTGGAACGTGTAGAAGTCATTATCCACATAAGTATATACACATACTTCTTTGGATGAAACTTCTTATCCAAAATATAGAAGACGGAATGATGGTAAGAAAGTTAAAGTTAGAAAACACTTTCTTGATATTAGGTGGGTTGAATCTTATAATCCTCATCTATTAGCTAAATATGACTTTCATATGAATGTATAAATATGTTCAACAGTAAAAGTTGTTAAATACTTGTACAAATATGTATATACAGGATATGATAAGGTGAATTTCTCTATGAACGATGAGGGTAAATTTGACATTGTGGATGAAATACAAAGATTCCAATCTAGTAGATGGATCTCTCCTCTTGAAGCAATTCGGAGGATTTATGGATTTACTATGTATGAAATGAGTCCTGCTGTTATTTCATTACAGTTACATCTAGAAAATAAGCAATTAGTTACATATAAAAATACCGACGATCTTCCCAAAGTTATTCAACGAGATTTCTTTCAAAAATCAATGCTAACTGAATTCTTCACAATAAATGCTACAAATGAAGAAGCAAGAAAACTGTTATATAAAGAATTTCCTGAACATTTTGTATGTGATGCACAGCGCAAGTGCTGGACTATTAGAAAAAGAAAGAAAGGTTCTGTAGTTGGAAGGATTGTGGCAGCATGTCCTCGCGAAGGTGAAAGATGTTACTTGCGAATGTTGTTGAATCATGTTAGGGGACCATTATCTTTTGAAGATCTAAAATTTGTCAATGGTGTTTCTGTAAAACTTTTCGTGAGGCTGCATTATTACAAGGTTTGCTTAGAGGGGATAATAATTGTGAGTTATGCTTGTAAGAAGCTTGTAATTATCAGATGCCGAAGTCGTTACGTCGCTTCTTTTCAACTATTTTAGCATTTTATTGTCCTGATGACCCAAAAAAATTGTGGGATCAGTTTAAAGAATTCATGTTTGAAGATTATTTACGGAAGAATATGATTTTACTTGATGCGGAACTAAAAACATTATAGTCTATAAATTCATTTTTAGAACCACTTGGCAAATCTTTGAGTGACTATGGGTTAGCTATTTATGATATCAATGTCCAACAAGACGAAATATTAGAAAGAATGGTTAATAAAGAATTAGGAATAATAATATCTGAAGCTGATCTTTCATGTGCAGATACCCTTAACCAAGAGCAAAGAGCTGCTTATGATGCAATCTTAAGTAAAATTTTGGATAATGTTGGTCATGTGTATTGTTGATGGTCCAAGTGGAGCAGGGAAAACCTTTTTATATCGTGCATTGCTTGTAGGTGTTAGATCAAGAAACTTAGTTGCTTTAGCAACTGCATCTTCAGGAATGGCTGCTGGTTTATTGCTAGGGGGTCGAAGATCACATTCAAGGTTTAAAATTCCACTTCATGTTCATAATGATAGTATATGTTCTGTAAGTAAGCAATCTGCTCTAGCTGATTTGTTTAGGATGACATGGCTAATCTTATGGGATGAGGTTCCAATGATAAATTATCGAGTTGTAGAAGCTTTAGACAAAATGTTAAGAGATATATGTGATATTGAATTGCCGTTTGGTGGAAAAGTAATCGTTTCAGGTGGGGATTTTAGTCAAATTTTACTCGTTGTCCAACGAGGAAGCAAGGATGAGATAATTGCGTCAAGTTTTGTTAATTCTTATCTGTGGCCTCTTTTTACAAAAGTAAAATTAGTTCAAAATATGCGAACTCTCTTAGATCCTCATTTTTGTGAATATTTACTTCGGATTGGCAATGGATCAGAAAAACAGCATTCTTGTAGCATGATTAAACTTTTGTCTGATATAACATTAGATTATGATGAAGACAACAATTCATTACATAAATTAATTGATGTTGTATTTCCTAAAATAAGCGACTATTCAAATAACCTCCAAGATATAATTAATCGAGTTATTTTAGCCCCAAAAAATGACCATGTTGATGACATAAATAGTATTCTAATAGAACGTTTCCCAGGTGATGCTATTACTTATTATGGCTTTGACGAATCATTAGATACAACTGAACAATACATGCAAGAAGATTTTTTCAATTCTTTAACCCCAAATGGTATACCACCACACGAATTAGTGCTAAAAATTGATTGTCCTATAATATTACTTCAAAATATTAATCCCACAGAAGGATTGTGTCATGGAACGAGATTGATATGCAAAAATTTAGAACGGAATGTCATTCAGGGAGAAATTGCCACTGGAGAGTGTAGTGGAAATAAAGTCTTTTTACCCCATATCACTTTTATTCCGCTTGATTCCGATAAAACTGTATTTCCATTTAAGAGAACACAATTTCCAATACGTCCATGTTTTGCAATGACTATAAACAAATCTCAGGGACAAACATTAGAATATGTTGGAATATATCTCCCACAACCCGTATTTTCACATGGGCAGTTATATGTTGCGTTATGGAGAGCAAAAATGAGTAGATGTATTAAAGTTCTTGCCAAACCAATATTTGATGATAAAATCCACGCTAAATGTACCAAAAATGTTGTTTACTCTGAAGTTTTATAATTAGTTACGTGATTACATATTTACTCTTTGTCTATATCTTTAATTAATACACTTGAATTTCCATCAATGAAGCCAGTGGTTTTGTAAATTTATATTTGAAATTTAATTCTGTGGCATCCCAATTCAAGGCTTCCATACAAAGTATTCAATGGAGTTATTTGCTTTTGTAAATGTGAATTTGGTTAACTATACATAATCTTTTTTGTTGGGTGGATGATGCTTAAACTTGAGAATTGGAATGACGATGAAGATAATTATCCATTTGTACCCAACAAGGGTTCACAGGAAGTGTTGGTATTTGATCAATTTAAAGGAGGCGTGCAAGATTTTACTTGTGGGCAAATATAAAGGTTTCTCTTTGCTCTTTCAAACCTCTATTTTTGGATTCTTCAAATAATTTTTTATACTGCTTTTGTATTACTTTGACATTCAAAGCATTTGATGGGTGAAGGCAAAATAGATGACCAAGCTAGAACTTTTTTACAATTATAGATTTAACTTATTATTGTGTAGATTTTCAGATTTATTTTATCTTGGATTTTTCATTAATTGCAAATTGTAATTTTACGTTACAGGAAGTTTATCCTAACGTGGAGAATGAAGACACATTTGGCCCAATAACATGGACGATTTTCCATCTGACTTAGCAAATGCAATTTTTCATTCCTTGCTTGACTTAAAAGGTTGTCTAGATTCCAGAATGGCTTATGGAAATTAATTTTACAGCAAAACATTCCACCTGGATGAATCTGGTTAGAGGCAATATGCCATGTGCGGGAAGGTAATAATATTTTCAAATCGTCACCTTTTCTACTTTAGTCTCTTCCCATTTCTTGACTATGTTGAATTTGTTGCGGCAGCGTATCCATTGTGTATGCATTGCTTGGAGACATTCACATGAGTACATGGATTTTAGACGTATGGGGTGAATAAATTGTGTTAAAAGATTTGAGAAATTCATTCCGTGTGATCAATGCAGGTAATTTAGTCATTTCAATTTGCGACCAACAAGAATTATTTTCCAATGATGCTATGCATGTGCGAATTAGACTATTACTTTTCTGTCGGTCATGCATTTCTTTCTGTATTTCATGCATTTATTTTTATAAAGTAGAACAATGTAGTTGATAATAATATAATTGGAAGTCAGAAAAAGATAACATGTTGGAAGTTGAATGACAGCTTCTTTGACATAGCTTCAGAAAAAATAAAGTTATTCACAAGAAAAAGTAAAATTGATTTCCTACTTGAAACTAAAAAAAAAAAAGCAGTTTGAAAACCTCAAAGATGTTTGGCAAAAAAATTTACTTAGCTTTTCAGCTCAGCCAAATTTGCTTTAGCTTGTAGACTATGCTTAGCATAGTCAATAACATTGCTCTTCACTCACATATAGACCATTTCAGTGGATGGCAAGTTAAATATTAGATCACATGTTTACATCCTTCTATCCCTTGAATTTTTAGGATTTCAATCTCGTCCCCTATTTGAATATCATTCTTTAGTGCATTGTGACACATTTCAAATTTTATTTTCAAGAGCCATATTGTTCTTCTTATATAATTGTAAAACATTCCAACAGATCCATGGTGACGAGATTCCTAATGCTACATTTGTCAGAAATGGTACTGGAGCTATGTATTCCATGGTTGTTGAAAATCGAAAGGATGATGATAATTTTGGTTCTGAAAGGCTTCTGCAGTTGGCAAAGATTACGGATGCAAGTAAAATTGAACAACTCTCCCACTCTCATCAAGATGGTTTAAATATAGACTTTGTCACAGTCGAAAGTACACGCTTTAGGAATCTCTCTAAGAAGTTAACCGACTCTTCTGCATTTATAAGAACAAACAATAGGAGTCAAATACACAAGGCTAAAAAATTGTATGAACATCTGAATCATCACTCTCTAAATTTCTCTTTTAGCCTCTCTTTAGCTACTTCGAAACACATTGAAAGAAATCAAGTAAAAGCAAGCAAAATTTTGCCAAACACTACACAATCTTAATGAAGGTACGTATTACTATTACGCGACGTTTCTTTGTAACTTTCAGTTCACTGTCAATTAATTTTTTTTCTTCTTTTAAATGAATGTGTCAATTTTTAGTAAGCTTCGAAAGGTAAAGCTAAACAACATCTTGGCTGGAGCAAATGATTCACTATGCAAGGTGTTAAGGATGATTAATCTCTACATTTTCAACGTTGTAGTTTGGCTCCATAACTACTCTACATTCAGAATTTGATATTCTGGTTAGTTATATGAAATAGTGTGATGGTATTTGGTCTTCATTATCTTTTTGGTTGATTTTGTACAGCTTCTAATTCATAAGAAAAGAACATTTGCAAAATAGATTCTTATGATTGCTCTAAATGTTTCTAACATTTTATCCCGATTCAATTATTTGCAAGCTAGATAAGGATTTCCGTCTTTCTTATTGAAGAATCAATATGATAAAATTTTTCATATTTCAATATTAGAACATCTATAGTACAATGGTTGCTTTAACCAACTAACGTGCAACGCACGTATGCCTCACTAGTTATTGGAAAACCCATTTACATGACTAATTATGCCAAATAATTGGAAGATATATCTTGAATTCTCGCAATGACTTTGGTTCTTATTTGCCAAATATTTTGATGATAACCTCTCAATTTTAAACCCAAGTTTGCCCCTGTTGCAACATACTTTTAATTTTTTTAAGGAAGCTCGCATTCACAAGAAATGGTACTTGCAGATGCTATCATTTTTTCTACGTTCATCTAAACAACCTACTATTTTTACTAGTCTGTGTAGTTTTTCTTTGCTAAGTTTTATTTACAAAGAATTATTAGTTGGAGGAGGGGGGGGGGGGGGGGGGTCATATCATATAATTAGATGAAATAAGATTTAGATTGTCATAATAATAGAAGATAATTCTTTTATATATAAAGTACATTTGAGAATTTCCTATATTATGATGTACGAGCATCATGACATATTTTGCAATCTTGCTGACTTCGTAGAGTGAATTGATGCAATTTACGACATCTAGGATGGCGTGCTAATTAATTCTGATGAGAACATCCCCTTAAAAAGCTATACTCATTTTTCCCATAAATATTAGTAATCGAAACTTGACTCTTTTGATCATAAATTTTTCCATCAACTTAAAAGTTTTCCAATGCAAATAGTTTTAAAAGTTAAAAGAATCATGTTAGTTTTCAGATGTTTTGTAATTGGCAATTTTGTAAACAAAAGGACTGAATTGTACTATGTTTAAAACGTCAAGGAGTAATGTGCAAATAGTTGAAAGTAGGGTTATTAGGTCTAGGGTTTGAGAATGGTAAGAGGAAAACGGCGCCCGTTTTCACTAGATTGTTGTCAGTGATTGGCTCGAGTGTAAAAAACAGAACCTCCATCGCTTGACTGTCGCCCTGCCTTGGCTCGAGCGATAGTATGTTACTAGACTGTCGCTGAGCTCTCGCTCGAGCGACAATGTTGTTTCAAAATTTTTTATTTCACGATTTAAAGGCATTTTCCCTTGCCCATTACTTTTCTAACCTACCTATAAATACCAAAACAAATTTGAACGTGAATTTTAAGGTTGATTATTGAGAGAACTTCATTTAAGAGAATACAATCATATTCCTACTTTCAACCTTCATCTTGTGAGATTGTTTTGATGAGGAAAACATCGATTCCATAATCCAAATACCAAATTGTTCTTTCCATCACATCTGTCGAAGTTGTTGAAGATCGAGCAAAGTTGACTGGAAGTTCCAGTCGTTGAAAAACAAGATATTTTTCGTGGATCCACAGGAAATAAACGATTTCACAAAGCTAGGAGTTGCTGCAAGACAGTAGAATTCAGGAGAGCTTTGGAAACTGTAGCTGGGAGTGGTGTAGGAGAGCAGAATCCAGGAAAGCTGTTGGAAGTGCAGTCAGGAGATCAGGTACGTGTCATCTTTTAGGCTAGTAGACTGTAAGTTACAAATCGTTTATAGTGGATTGTTGACTCGCAAAGTGTCCGGAGTTTTTCCCAGTTGGGTTTCTCCGTGATCATACCGTGTGTTGATTTACTGCTTTATTTATTGTTTAAGATTAATCTAACGTGATTGCTTAACCATCTAGAGATAACAATTGGTGAATTGTTGCTAATTTGTTATAATATTTTTAATTCCGCATAATATACCTATTCACCCCACTCTAGGCATTGTTAGGGTCGAGCTGCGTAAATTTCATAAGCTTTTGTTGAAACAAAAATATATTTGACTAAACATGTGCTTTTACAATGTAAATAAAAGAGATGCTATAAACCTTACATTCAATTCTTTCTGACGATTCTACTTTATTTTGTCTAATAATTTGATGACAACCATTAATATTTGAATCCTATATATATACAGATAATGTCGAGCATTAAACTATCGTTACTTGAAATGTGCATCATTACCCATCGGCAACATTAACTCAAACATTTTACATTAAATTTTTCCTTCTTGACACTCCAATGACATAAAACATCTAAAATAATATGATTCAACACTAATTCAAATACCGCACATCTATTTATTTTCCTTTTGGAATTCCAATGGCATAAAAGAATAAATGAAATAATATGATTCAACACTAACTCAAACAATCGATATTAATTTATTTTTCCACTTAAAAATTACAACAACATTAAGATGCAAATGAAAATACGATTCAGCTCTAATTCAAACAATATACATTGTTTTTCATTTTCAACATTCCAACGACATAAATCTATAAATGAAATAATACAGATTTCTTGTATTGTGAACTATATATGTTCACAAGGGGGGTGATAATTTTCATTATACCATGGCCGTTGCACATTCTGAACTATGTATACAAGGGGGTCATAGTATTCAAAATGAAAAAAAATATGCAAGTCAACACGAACCCCAACTGTATGCAGAGAGTAGATTTTGTAAAAGATTGCAGTTTCGCAATAAATTTTGGGTATAAAGTTCCATTGACATATATACTACTAGAATGATTGAGTTACCGTGTGAGGTAACTATTACCTGTTACTAGATCTAAAAAATATTTGTTAATTATTTGCTTTAAATTCTTTGTGCATTTTTTGTCAAATCTTTTCTATACTGTTAGAACTGCATGTGACCTTAGGAATGTTTGTTTGACTATTCTGTATGAATTGTATGTATTGTGCTTGTGGTCATTATTTGGTATTGATGGCAAATGTCGGTATAAGGCAAGTGCGAAAAGTAAGAGGCGTTTTTAACTACAGTATTTTGGATATGTTGAACAAGGCCGTCCTAGGAAAGATAATAGAAGGAAAGAAGATGAGAGAGGTGCGACAAATGTTACCATTGAGTTGAGTTATGACCCAAGTGAGGTTTATAGAGAGTAAATCTAGCTACTACATGTGCATTTGCGTGTAATTCATTTTGCATGTATGTGATTTCTTAATTTTGTTGTATGGTTATATGACATTTCAATATGTTTGATATATGCATTTGCATGAATTTGAGATCAATCTAGTTACTTTGTGTAATGTGATTGCATGCATAGTGGGTTGAGATCTATGACATACTCCTTTTACCCAATGAGTAGTGTGAAAGAGCAGTAGTGAAAAGAAAGAAAGTGGGCAGCCACTTTCTCCTTTATCTTTGTGAGCTAGTGCGATTTGTCACATAATATGGGGCAACCATGTGTGGGTTATGTTCTTCCTCTTTGTGAGCCTCTTTGTGAGTGTAGTGAATTAAATGACTTTTTCATTTATTTTCTTTGTGAGTGCTATCTTCACCCTTTCCTTTGCGTGATAAATCCTTTGTGGACTTTTTGAGCATTGGTGTTGGAGTATACTTGTAGTGCATATGTCAATTTAAATTAAGCCCTAAACCTTTGTGATCGCCAAAAGTGTTGATTTTGCCATAGTGGGGTTGAGAAGCAATAGCAGTAAGTGTTTTGGGACTGTGGAACATAGATGAATGAATGTGCATTGGTGATATTCATGGGCGATGTGGAGATTGACATTTGGACCACGAGTGGTATCAGTGAAGACCTAGTTAAGTGGAGTGTGAGAGTCACACTTCTATAACTTTTGTTAGGTGGAGACTCATTATCTACTTAGGTTGAGAGAAGCGAGGTAGAGAGAGGATTATTCAGTGAACTTAGGGGGCTGTGAATCATTGATAAATGAACTGAATGTTAGGGGGAGCAAATAATAATTGATTAGAGTTTGCAGTAAGGGGGAGATTAGTTTCACTACATATCATAATGTATAACTTTTGAGTTTTTGATTTTTTGTGATATTAATGTTTCGGTTGGTGTTTTGATTGACATTAGTATTACTTTTCATTCTAACATGCGTATTTATGATCATGTGATTATATTACTATATTTCATGTATCACGTGCTTTTATCCGATCCATACTACTCAAAACCTTTTAACTATATATATGAACCCCGCCACACGAAAATCACGGGTTCAAGAATGAAAGAAATTAGAATTTACATCCTCTGTGTCTTTCTACATCATTCATTGAGTTCAACTATTATTTTGATTTGATCATTGCTTAGAAAAACATCATCCTCACATAAACCAAACACCAAAACACATACATCCACAACATCGTCAGAGTTCTGAAAATCAAGGAAGGTGACTGGAGTTTCTGATCGTTGGAGAACAAGGAGTTCTCATTAATCCACAGGAGATACATGAATTCAGAAGGTCGGGAGTTGCTGCAGGAGTACGCAATCCAGGAGGGCTTTGATGATTATAATTAGGAGATCAGAAAGCACTAGAATTAGTTGAGTCTGACAATACTGTAAGTTGATTTGTTTATAGTGGAGGTAACTCGCTTGGTCCTAGATTTTTTACCCAATTGAGTTTCTCCATCATCACTTTTGGTGTTATTTATTATTTTCTTATTACAAATTGTGGCAATTCAACTTAGAATAATTGGACCGTTTGTTTAACAATCTAGAAACAATTAAAAATTGACTCATTACTTTTAATTGTGTAATTTTGCACGTAAGGTCGAACATAAACTTTATTCCCGCATAAACACCTATTTACCCCCCTGTAGGTGTTAGTTGGATTGAACCTCGTTATTTCACTTTATAATTTGTGGAAGGACTATTTTTTGTAGATTCTCAAATCACAATTAATTATAAATGTATAAGATGAACAATTTAATCGATGAAGTTAATATCATATTAATTTCTTTTACTTTAACTTTGAATAGTTTTTATTATTGTAGGTAGTATAAGATTGAAGGACATTATGATTACCCAAAACCTCCACCAAATCTTGATTTATTTTTATCCTAGTATATTTCCTTGTTTCTTTATGATTGGAGATATTTTCACAGGAACTAACAATTCTGTCTTAGACTATGACATCATTTTGGCAGTGAACCAACCCTAGTCAGGTTGCAAATGATGCTAGAAAATCATCTCACATAACAATTGGGAAAAATAAAGTTTGAGTCACTAATAGTGATAACAAAAAGTATCTTTGAGGAGGACTTGTTTGCTAAACATACCTTTCAAAGATCTTTACAACAAATCTTTCTTTGTCATGAATTTGTATGCTGTTCTAGATGTCTTACAATGCATCAATTCACTCTTCAAACAAAGGAAGGTTACAATATATACCTTATTTTGGTTATAAGGTTTTACTGTTGGAATGCTGCAAATGAAAAATCAATTAATGTGCATCTTACCTACAAAATGAGTCGTCGGTATTCTGCAACAAATTGACGTTGCTATTTCAGTCGCTAATTTGAATTACAATTATAATAAATATACCAATAAATTTGATAAAATCTAAGTTATACCACGAGAAATAAGAAGTGTAGGCCTACAAAATACATTCCAGAATTGTGTCTTCTATGCCACCCAAATATCGCACATGACGATTAAAAGAGTCAAGTTTGGATCACTAAAAGTGATGGGAAACAGTTTGGATCACCCAAATATCGCAATTAAGTATGTTAACTTCGTCACTAGTATATGTCAATTACGTGTTTGCCTTCAAAAACATTTTGTGACAAATTATATTGAAAGTTTAAGTTATGTTTTGTCGCTTAATCTTATTAGGGTTAGTAGTCACATAAGTCGTGATTTAGTTAAGATTTATAGTTTTATCGGATGCTCAATACCGCAAAATTAATAATTAAATTATTGAAGTTGTGAAAATTATTATAGTGATATTAGGCTCATTTGGTAGTTTATAATTAATCATGGATATTAAACTCGAAAATAAATTAATTTGGACAAAGACAATCAAGTTAGAGTAAATAAAAGACAAAAAAAACTGTTATTGTTGAATTGTAGAGTAACTTCTTTCGTTGTTACAGAATTTGGTTAGTGGAATTAACATATGTTTTGAAACTATTCCATTACCACTTTAGTAAATTTTCCCATTTATCTTAATCCTAACAAAATACTTACTGGAAGAGTTTGAATAAATGTTAGTTAATTAGTATTTTTTGTTGCATTAGGATAAACTTTTTTTTTTTTTTTTTTTCAAAAGAGGTCCAATGCTATTGGAATTCCTCATGCACACGTTTTTACTCATTCCATCTTCATAATCTTACTATTCCATTTTTTTTTTCCTTGATAACTTAGCAACAAGAATATATACATATAGATCATATTGCAAGGAAGTAAATCTCAAGTAAAAGGACACGGTGCTCAAACCTTCTGATATAGTTCGAAACTACAAACAAAACAATAATAAGGTGAAAACGGATTGCCCTCTAAGAAAATCACGCACTTTTCTTATTTCTTGAACAACCGAAAAACAACAAACGTTTGGAGAGCTTTAAATATGAAAGAAAACAGTTAACCTACTGGGCCAACAGTCCCTAAATGGGCTGGGCTACAAAGCAAAACAAATAAACATTAAAATTAACAAACTACGAAACTTAAAATGCTGTTTTGACAAGGAAGACGATGTCAAACGCCCAAAATCCATCATAGGTCACGGTGGAGCTTTTCGAAATGGGGTTATGGGCCCAAAACGGACACCGTATGCAAAAGTTATGCCACTTTCTTTGAGCGCCGACAATCCAAGCGCTCCAAATATGCAATCGCCTGTTCCTCCACATTAGCCTCATCATTCTCCCTGGGGTCAATGGGATTCGCCCTCGAATCAGAACTGGTAGCACCGTCTTCTATGTTATCTCCATGGTAGGGTAAAAGATGTTTCACATTAAATACATCAGAAGTCCGGATATGAGAAGGAAGGCGAAGGCGATAGGCGTTGGGATTAATCTTCTCTGTAATTTCCACAGGACCAATGGTACGAGGTGATAACTTCGAATATTCATGGAAAGGCACTCGATCCTTAGTCAACACCGCCCAAACATAATCCCCAACATCAAATTCAACAGGACGCCGATGCCGGTCCGCCGCCTCTTTATACTGATGGTTGGACTCCAACAGATTAGCCCGAGTCTCCTCATGAACCTGCTGCAAACTACGAACAAAGTCAACTGTCGTCTCGTGTAAATGCGTCTTAGAGGGTAGAGTCAACAAATCAATAGGACTGCGGGGCAGAATGCTATAAAGAACTTGAAATGGACTGAAACCGGTGCTTCTGTTTCGAGCATGATTATAAGCAAACTCTGCCCGGCTAAGCCGCTGATCCCAAGAACTGAGATTATCTCCAACTAGGCATTGTAACAAATCACCCAAAGAATGATTCACTACCTCCGTCTGTCCATCCGTTTGAGGGTGGTAAGTACTACTGAAATTAAGTGACGTATTAACTAACTTCCATACACTCCGCCAAAAATGACTGATGAACCTCGTGTCTCTGTCAAAAACAATAGAAGTGGGCAAACCATGAAGACGATAAACCTCCCTCAAGAACAGCTGGGAAACCTTGACAGTGTCATTGGTACGCTTACAAGGTATGAAGTGTACCATTTTGGAAAATCGATCCATGACCACAAAAATGGAGTTATGACCACGTTGTGTGCGCGGTAAACCCAGGACGAAATCCATGCTAATATCACTCCACGGAGCTGAAGGCATTGGTAAAGGACGATAAAGCCCAACGTTTGCGGCCTTTCCTTTTGCCAGATGACACACCCTGCACCGCGATACAAACTTTTCCACTTCACGGCGCATAGAAGGCCAATAAAAAGAGGTAATGATGAGATCTAACGTACAATCTCGGCCTACATGACCCTCACCATGAAACTCCTCGATCAATTTCAAACGTAGGTTGCAATCTGGTATACACAACTAAACACCACGAAACACATAACCGTCTTCTAACAAAAAAGGAGGATGAGGTCCTTGCATTAAACGATGAAAAATGGGGACAAAATACGAATCATCAGCATAAAGAGAGGCAAAAGTTTCAAACCCCGTGACTGCCACCTGTAGACGTGCTAATAATCCATGTCGCTGACTGAGCGCATCTGCCACACGATTAGAAGAACCAGCCTGGTGTTTGATGACAAAGTTGAACTGCTGCAAGAAGGCAATCCATGATGTATGACGGCCAGACACCGAATCCTGACTGGACAAATGCTTGAGGGCATTATGATCACTGCCACCCCACTGGCTGACACAATATACCCCAAAAACAGTACACTGTCGGTATAGAAAACACACTTGTTACGGGCTGCAAAGAACTTTCCCTGTGCAAAACGGCATGGACATCCCTTAAGTGCACACCATGAGACTCCTCAGATCCACTATACACCAATATGTCATCGAAGTATACGACCACACACTTACCAATAAAAGGATGAAGGGCTTGGTTCATCACCCGCATGAACGTGCTCGGTGCATTGGATAAACCGAATGGCATAACCAACTACTCAAATAATCCCTCTCGTGTCTTAAACTTGCTCACCACTCCAAGAAAGCTGTATATATATATATATATATTGTATCTTGTACATTATGAACATCAAGAAAATTAGAATCAAATTCAAGAAGAAAATTAATCTCTCAGAATTCTTCTATCTCAAAATTTACATTAAGTCGTTGGAGTGTCAAAAAGGAGCCAAAATTACTTTAAATTGCTTGAGATAGTGTCATCGATGAGTGACAATGTGCATTCCATAATATGAGAATTGATTTATCCACATTGTCGGTATATAAGTAAGGTCCGAATATCGATGTTTTCCATCAAATTATTAGATAAATACAAAGTAGAATCTTTGCAAAGAATTCAGTGCTATTTTATATGCATCTCTTTTATTTGTGCTGTAAAATTAGTCAAATATATTTTTGTTTCAATAAAAACTTAGCATTTATAAAAGTCTATTATGCAAGGTTTGTGAAATTAATTTGAATTCAATGTTTTCTAATTGAATAGAACTATATATTTTTCTTATTACAAATATAAAATCCTCTATGAAGACAAAGAAAACTATTTTTACAACACAGAAAAGTAATTGTAGTTGATGGCAAAAGATTGCGGGTACGTTCAGTGACTAGCAGTTGGCTAGTTTTCATGGAGTGTTGAAGAAAACAAAATACATAGAGCTTGGCAACGTATGTGGAAACATAGAGTTTCAGTTGATAGAAAATTGAGATTGATTGGTTCTGAGGGTGCTCTATAGATTTAAATTACCATGCTTACTTCGATTTTATAGGCTTGCATTAAATGTGCGAATTCTGGTAATACCGCAGATTCGGGTTTCATTGCTTTACATCTCCTGATTTAATTGATGAAGTTAATGTCATATAATGATTTCTTTTACTTTAACTTAGTATTGTTTTTATTGTTGTAAGTAGTTTGTGATGGAAGGACAATATTATTACCAAAACCTCAGCTAAATCAAGCATTTATGATTTTCTAGTATCTGCCATTGTTTCTTTATTGATTAAAGATATTTTCACATAAACTAACAATCACTACGACATCATTTTGGCAGGGATCCTATCCCTTGTTAAGTTTGAAAATAATGCTACAAAAATCGTCAGAAATAACAATTGGAAGATTCAAGTTGGGTGACTAACTAACAGTTAATAGGAATTGAGTTTCTTTGATGAGGGCATGTTTGCGGTGGAAGAGTTTTTGAGATTGGCACAAGAGGCTGAAATCAATTGGAAATGCTACCTCTTTCATTTTTATATGTATAAACATCACTCATCCGAAATTCACTCATTCAACGGAGGCACAATAATTTTTTAGTTTATTTTTTAATTACAATATTCCAGCAGTAGAATACAATAGAAGAAATAATAAGATTTAGATATCATAACAATAGAAGATAATTCTTCTATGTTGGATTTCGTAGTTTTACGTCTACTGGTTTTTCTTCCTTGATATTTGGTTCAAAGCCAACTATTTTTCTATTGATTTACAAATCACAATTACTTGTAAACTTACTAGAGTATCTATTTAATTGATGAAGTTAATATTATGTACTGATTTCATTAACTTAGAAGTCATAGTAAAGTTCAATATTTTCCAATACCAATTCTCCATACAGTTGGCGTTTAGGTTGACTTGCATATCCCTATCATTTCTAAAATTATGATCCCCATGTATACATAGTTATGAATGCACAATGTCCATGATTTAATGAAAATTATGATCCCCCATGTTTGCACAGTTACGAATGCTGTGTCCAAATCATTTCATTTATTCAAAGGAAAAAAGGTTAATGTAAATTGTTTGAATTATAGCTGAATCGAATTATTCATTCTAATTTTAGGCTGTTGTAATCTTAAATGGAAATAAATTAATAAACATTGTTTGGATTAGTGCTAACTCATATACATTATTTCGTTTCGTCTTTTATGCCATAGGAATGTCAAAAAGGAAAATAAATAAATCTACATTGTTTGAATTAGATTTGAATCATATTATTTCGTTCATCTTTTCTTATGTTGTTGGAATGCCAAACTGAGAAAAATTAATGTAAATTTTACAAGTTAGTATCCTTGATGAGTGATGATGTACATTACATAAGACGAGAGTTGACTGCTCAACACTGTAGGTATGTAATTGGGTTTCTAATATTAATGTTTGTCATCAAAATATTAGTGACAAAAACAAAGTAGAATTAATGTGAAGAATTCCAAGTAAGTTTTATGTGCATCTCTCATATATTATGGTAAAAGCATATGATTATTGAAATATATCTTTGTTTCAATAAAAAAACTTAGCGTCTAAGCAATTCTGTATTTTGCAAGGTCTGTGTGGAATTCAATGTATTCTGAACGAAAAGTACAATTTTGTTAATTAAAAAAATTAGTGTACAAATTGTTATGATACCACCTCGTCGGATAGTTTTACATAAAACTATAAATGAAATAATGTGGACTCCGTGTTATGAACTATGTACACATGGGGGTTAATAATTTTCATTAAACCATGGTCATTGTGCATTTTGAACTATGTATACATGGGGGATCATAGTATTCGAAATCATAAGGACAGGGAAGTCAATATGAACCCCAACTCTATGCAGAGTAGACTTTGGAAAAGATTGAAGTTTTGGAACAAATTTTGGGTATGAATTTCCATTGACTTATTACTTCTACTAGAATGATTGAGTTTATATTGTGTATGTTTCTTCACACTTTAGATCGATGCGTGCATTATGGTATGTATAGTGGTGTGTTGTCGTAGGCACCCAAAAATAATCCTTAAATCTCTAAAACTAATGTAGTAATGGAAGTAAGGGTCAATCTCACGAAGAGTGTGTAATTCAATATTTTATGTTTCGTACAAGGATTTTTGGGTTTTGTATGCAAACAATTGTAAATAACGCAATCAATAATAATGAAAATTAAATAAACGAAAACAATCAAAAGACTAACCTTGGTCTAAGTCCACATCTACCGTCGGAAATCCACAATTGATCATAAATGCAAGGATGATTCAATTCATATTTTAAATATTCACCATTGAAATAAATTCCTATTTCTCCTTAATTTTAGTTAGTTAGAAACCAGCGTTATAATTAACCCTAATTATTAAATAACCTCAGATGAGCGCTCAAGATTCAATTTAATAACAGATTTACACAATAGAGAAATCGATGAACTAGATAACACAAACACCAGCGATTGCATTCAATCTATTTAGACATTCTTCTTAAAATTCAATAACCTCTATCGTAGAAAATCATCAAATTCTAGTGCTTCACAAGTTAAAGAGATCAAACAATTACGTATTTGATATTTAATTTAGCGGTAGATTGTTACAATTAATGAACTAGCGAGCCCTCTAACAATTAAACGCAACAAATCATATAAATAAATGTAGAAGAACATTCAATACGCAAAATATAAATCAAATAATAAGAAAAACTATTTAGATCTCACAATATGTGGTTTTGAGGCTTCCGTTTCCTTCGACCAAGTGTAAAAGTTTAGTCACAATTCATGAATTTAAGAGAAAAAAATAGAGAAGAAGAGAGTTGGGAGGCGTTCCCCTGTGTTTTTGGACGAGTTTAGGGTTAAATAGGTCGTCCAAATACCTTACCATAAGAGATTGGTTCGAATAAGGAAACCAGAAAATTTGCGCCCAGAATGAACCATGCGACTACATGGTATAAACCCATACGACAGCATGGTTACAAAAATTTTGCACTGTTCATCTTCTGTTGATGCTTGTGCGACTGTATGAACTTTCTACCATGCGACTGCATGGTAGAAAATTTTCCATTTGGTTCACTTTGGTCCCCAAACTTTATTTCATTTACCCTTTGGTCTTGCTTCATTCTCCTTCTTCTTCTAACATTCCATGACATCACAATGTGTTACTTAGCTCAATTTCATGCTTGATTCACCATTCGGGTCATCTTCTGAATAATTGCATTTTGGTCCCCGAAGTTTCGTTTTCTTTCATTTTGGCCATCGTTCGCTTATTTCTTCCAAATTACGCCATATCCATAGAATTACCACCTAAATCAAAATATAAACGTAATGAGTACATTTTGGCACTAATTAATCATACAAGCATATAAAATAAAAAGGAAAAACTATGCATTTTACATTCATATCAAATTCCCCCACACTTAGCTTTTGCTCGTCCTCGGACAAAACTTAAATTTAATTTTCCAAAACACCAGGTTATAATGCCAAGAACATAGAATCATCAAGCTTTTTCAAAACACATACCACATCATGAAAAACATTGTCACACAACTCATAATCAATTCGCAAGTATTTTCATATAAAGATGGAATAAACCAAATATGTAGATCCTCACTGATATAAGCACTCAACTCTCATGTGTTTAAAATGTAAGTGTTTCGCTCAAGTTCATTCCAATGGAGATGATCTACCATATGCTTGCATATCTTCTCATTCGCCACCACTTAGATCACATGCTTTACAAGAATCATAAGGACTTTTCAAAGGTTGTAATGTGGCTTATGGTTAATGTGGGAAATATTTGGGTAGGTGACTCAAGAGCCATCGAAACTAGTGGAGTAAAGATAAATAGATTTAGCTCAAACATATATATAAGATATGTAAATCAACCACTCCACATGATAACTTCATCATTTTTGCATCTATCCCACACAAATCAAACTCTTTCTTGAGATGTAGGAAGAGTTATGAATATAGATCTTTTTCACATTAAAATCACTCTCTTTCATTACTTATTTTCTTTTTCTTTCTTTTCTTCTCTTTATCTTCAATCATTCATTTTTTTTTCTTCATCTTGTGTTTTTTTTTTTTGCACAATGTAAACTCCAAATTGTACACCAATACTGAAACTCCCTGAATTGACATAGGAAATTTGTTCCAATTCACCAATAATAGCACTACCATAAATCATGATACCCCCATACTTATTTTCTTGCATATCCACACTTCTCATGACACTCAACAGTAGTCCACTAGCTCTAAGACTTTGATAAAGACATTATTTTTCCAGTTTAAAGCTTGTAATGTGAGTTTATACAAAGAAAATGTAATAAGGCTCAAAGGGGCTCCACGATGGAAAGTTCAATTACAGGGTCGGCTATTTGGCTAATGAAGCTTATTTATGTAACAAAGATGGCCTTAATCATGTTCATACATGCATGTGTCAATGTGATCTTGAAGAGAATCAAGACAAGTTCTAGAGAAACAAAATCATGGAAGAAAATCACATACGAAAAAAAATAATGAGACTGTTATGGACGTATCAGTCTAAAGACTCAAAAATCTCACCGGCTTTTGTCTACAGAATTTAGTTACTACCATCCTCAAAGAAAATAACTCAACTAATTAACTCTAAGTTGGAGGATTATTCATTCAATCATGTTATGAGTTCTTCAAAAGCTTAATTAATTCTTGCAAATAGCATACATAACCAAAAAAATATTTAACCTCAACTCCTATTCTTGAAAAATCATGCAAAATTTTTCAAAATTTTTGAAATTTAAACTCAATCTAAATCGATTCCCCTGGTTGCCTCCCAATCAGCGCCTTTGTTTATTATCTTTGGCTCGACTCAATGTTTTTTTGTTTAGTCCGGGTCTATCATGGTTGGCTTCGATCTTCCTTGCGGTGCACCAAGTCCATTGGGAATGATACCTGACAGTGTTCCTTCACCTCCATGGAATGTATACTTGTAGTGACTAAGGTGGGGCTTCAAATCTGAAATGGAAGTCTGCAAAACAGAAAGTAGAAGTCTCTCATTAGAAACTGGTAAAACAAAATAAGAACTGTTACCTGAATGTTGTAGCTTTGGAAGATTATTCAATATTGCAACAGTTTATTGTAACTCAGTGTTCAAAGCCAGCTTCTAATTCTCCTTCCAAAAATGCTCATAATTGACAGATTTCCATTCTTTTTTAGCATCATATTCAAAAACATCATGTGCTAATTGATCAATCACATCAATAAAATGAACATGATTATTATTACACGGATATTTCATAGAATCATAGATATTAAGTTTAATGATCTTATCATCAAATTTCATGGTCAATGTGGCATTATTAAAATCCATTTTAGTTTTGGATGTCCTTAACAATAGTCTTCCTAACACGATAAAGGTAGTATGATTAATATTACCCATGTCAAGCACATAAAAATCAGCAGGAAAAACCAACTCATTAACTTTCACGAGAACATCCTCAACTACCCCCTTAGGATAGGCATTAGATTTCTCAGCTAGTTGAATTATCACACCAGTTTTATTTAAAGGTCCAAGTTTCTAGGAAGTGTATATAGAATATGGCATGGCATTAATAGATGCTCCTGAATCTAGCATGGCCTTTTCAAACTTAGTGTCGTCTATCATGCAAGGGATAGTGAACATACCTGGATCCGTGCACTTTGCTGGAAGTTTCTCTTGGATAATTGCATATACCTGTTCTACAACTTTTACCCTTTCAATCCCCTTCAATTTTTGTTTCTTCTTACTTGTGCATAATTGTTTCAAAAATCTAGCATAACGAGGCACTTGTTTAATAATATCTAAAAGTGGAATATTTACCTCACATTTACTGAAAATTTCATGCAGCTCATCATGATCTCGTTCATATTTCCTAAATCCTACTAAAGTTTGAGGAAAAGGAGCTACGGGTTTATAATTGGAAAGATGTGGAAACTTACGCTTAGTCACCTCAGTGTCATTGGTAGCAGTCTTGTTTGCAACCTCTTTTTCTTCATCTTCTTGCTCCAGTGACGTAGGAGATGTCTTTATCGGAATCTCAACCTCTTTACCACTTCTCAGTATGATTGCGCTTACATTTTCTTTTGGATTCACCATTGTTTGAGGGGATACTTTCCTCGAATTCTGTAACTCCAGCCGACTGATCGCGTTAGCTACTTGACCCATTTGATTCTCCAAATATTGAATGCTAACCTTGGTCACCTGTTGAAATTGCAAAGTGTTAGTGGCAAAGGATTTAACAATTTCTTCTAAAGACATACCAGAGTTAGAAGTTTGGCCTGTTATTGTCTAGGAGGGTATGGATGATTATATTGCTAGAAATTATGCCAATTTTGATTCCTAGGTTGATTCACTTGTCGATTCCCATAGCTAAGATTTGGATGATCCCTCCATCCATGGTTGTATGTGTTTGAATAGGGATTATAATTTCTTTGTGGTTGTCCAGGAAAGCTACCGGCTGCATTTACGTGTTCAATGGATTCTTCTTGAAGTGTTGGGCACATATCAGTTGGATGGCCTACCAATGAACAAATTCCACATGCCTTTGCTGTTTGCATAGTACCTGCTGCCATTTGACTAACAAGAGTAGTTAGACTCGCTATTTGTTGTTCAAGGGAAGAGACATTTACCTCGTTAACTTGTCTAGAAGGAAGATCAAATCTAGTGTCAAATTGTTGAGAGTTGGCTGCCATGTTTGCAATTAGGTTCCTTGCTCCCTTGAGAGTTTTATCCACCAAAGCTTCTCCACTTGCAGCGTCGATCATGCTCCTATCTGTGGGTTGAAGACCTTCTACAAGTACTGGATGAGAAGTTGCTCACTGATCTGATGATGGGGACAACTTGCACACAATTTCTTGAACCGCTCCCAATACTCATGTAGAGATTCCCTGTGATCTTCTCTGACACCAAAAATTTTCTTCCTAATATTTGCTGTTCTCGAAGCTGGAAAATAATTCTCCAAATATAGTCTTCTCATCCCATCCCATGTAGTAACGCTTCCTCTGTAGATAATAGAGCCAGTCCTTTGCCGAATCTTTTAAAGAGAATGGGAAGGCTCTCAGTTTGATTTTCTCTTCGATGACTTCCGTAGGTTTCATACTTGTGCAAACCACATGAAATTCATTCAGATGTTTATGAGGATCTTCACCTGTAAGATTACGAAAAGTGGGCAACAGGTGTATTAGTCCAGATTTAAACTCAAATGTAGTAGTAGCATCTAAATTAGGAAAAGTTATGCATAAAGGTTGTTAATTCAATGTAGGTGCTGCAAGCTCATTCAAAGTCCTATTTTCGGTCATGATTCCTTCTCCTTCACACTAAAAATCACTTGCAAATGGATTTTTGGGATTGAGATTGCTTTCTATAAGATTTTGTTGGATGTTACTCGTTAACCTGCACAAAGTTCTCTCAATTTCTGGGTCGTACTGCAAATCACTTTGATTAGAAGATCAAGTTGCGGGCATAAACAAAAAGAACAAATGAAAAATAAATTAAGAGGAAGCTAGATTAAGAAAGACAAATAAAATTTTATGCTAAAATTTCTAAAAACAATAAATTACCTAAAAACCTAGATTTTTTTTTTTTGGTTCACTTTGATCCCCAAACTTTATTTCATTTACCCTTTGGCCTTACTTCCTTCTCCTTCTTCTTACAACATTCAATGACATCACAATGTATTACTTAACTCAATTTCATGTTTGATTCACCATTCAGGTCATCTTCTGAATAATTACATTTTGGTCCCCGAAGTTTCGTTTTCTTTCCTTTTGGCAATTGTTCACTTATTTCTTCCAAATTATATCATATCCATAGAATTGCCGCTTAAATCAAAATATAAACGTAATGAGTACATTTTGTCACTAATCAATCATACGAGCACATAAAATAAAAAGGAAAAACTATGCATTTTACATTCATATAATGTAGAATCTAATATCCTATGTCCTTTTGATTTGAAAACATCTTTCATTATAAAATTTGTAGATACATCACTTATTTCGAAAAACTATATAAATGAATAATCTTATACAATTAGAAATTAAAGATAAAAATATAAGACATACTTTCAATTCTTTCGTAAAACTACGAAACCCGACAAGATGATATGATAACAATTTGCACATCTAGTGCACACCTATAAGAATGAGATAAACGTGTTAATTTTATTCTATAGAGAATCTTAGGAACTATTTCGGAAGCATTTGAAATCAACATGAAGTTTTCCATGAACTTAAACTCTTAAGTGTTCCAATTTTGTTGCCCAAGTAACGATGCAACCACATTCAATCTCTGTGTTTATGTTTTCTTCAAAATAAAATGAAACTAGCTAACTCCTTTTCATTGAATATACCTACTACTTTTTCATAACTGGTCGTTTGATTTTCCGCAAGTGAACGGGGTCGTGATCAAGTAATATAGTAGTGTGTAAAGTGTCGAACCCACGAAGACTACGTGTTTGATCGAGTTAAAGTTAATAATACCCTTAATCGAATAACAATAATAGTTTATAATAATTCTATATCTAATTTATCATGTTATATAAATTAAAGTAAAAGTTTATCAAATTATTGAGATGCATTGCTAAGATCTAGAATCCCCCTTGTTAATCCACGTTTAGTATAACAATTAAATTGACAAGTTGTTATCATACGAGTTGGTCAAAGTTCCAAATTTATTTAAAAGCCTCTCTCAATAGCAATTAAATCTATTCCCCTCATGCGACCCTCCTATCTCTCGATGGAAAATACGAACATGATAAATGCATTAACGAACAAGAACATCTTTATCAACCATGCAAAGCATAGAGGTATATCTCTATCCTCTATCGAACCTCACAATATTTATTACTACGTGCTAAAATCCTATTGTCTCTCTCGATAACAATAAAATTCATAAACAATTCAACTATTGGCCAGATAATTGAAAAGCAAACTAAACCATAATAAACATCCACGCATTCAAACAAATCTAACGTCAAAATAATTAATTAATACTAAAAGTTTCAAAACAAGGGTTCATCTATATCTTTAGCAATGTAAAAATTTAGCCTAACATATTGGAATTACAAGAAATCATATATAAGTGAAAAGACATAACTCGGATTATTGATAAATTGAGAACGTGAAGACAAATCTTGAAAACTTAAATCTCTTCAATGGTTTCTTGATGAATCTCCAGTTGCGCCTTCTCTTCTTTGCTCAAAAATTAGGTTTGAACCTCCACTTGAATGAATTCTTGCAAATCTCCATCAATTCTCTCACAAAAACTATGAATTCTCCTCTTTTGATGAAAATAATTGATGAATAATGGCTTCTAATATGTGCATCCCCTCTCCCAGTATATATTCTGCTGTCCTCTATTTGTAGCAGTCGAAAATTGGTAGAAAATCACGTCCAAATTGACCTCCAAAAGAGTTCTAATCGGATAAGGAAAGTTGCATTCGCGCGCAGATTTTTTGTCTCTGTACAGCGGTCAATATTTTGGCCATAACTTTCTCGTCTAATATCCGATTGAAGCGATTCAAAGTGCTGTAGAAAGATAACTTAAAGGGCTACAACTTTGGTAGAAATATAAATTTCTCAATTCGGACGTTTACGGTACCAAAAATGGGTCCTCCATCTCCGACTAAAAATCTAGAATATAACTTGTGCGATTGGATATTGATTGTGATAAATTCCATTCCTTTTTGAGTTCTAATTCCACCCAATTGTCTCCTAAACATCTTCAAAGTATCATCTTGTGGTCCAAATCAACTATTGAATTTGCAATTTGATCCTCAAACTTTAAATTGTGCAATTTCCACCATTTTTCGCTTCTTTTTTTCCATTCCTCGTCCAAGCATTGAGTTTTACCTATATAAATTAAAATGCAAAAATTTAGAATATATTTTGTCAAAAGAACTAACAAATGTAGTTATTTTAGGTCCCAAATAAGTGTAAAAATTACACTTATCAATAACTATTATGTGAAATAGTTTTCCTTGCCTTCGTAGAAGATTTAAAAATTTTAATCAGCAAGATAGTTCTATTCAATTAGAAAATATTCTATTCCAACTAATTTTGCAAACTTCGGATAAAAGAATTATTTATATTCCATGTTTTAATAAAAACAAAAATGTATTAGACTAATCATATGCTTTTACACTATAAATTAAAGAGATGCACAAAAAATTTACTTTGAATTCTTTGTAACAATTCTACATTTATTTGTTTAGTAATTATAATGACAACCACTAATATTCAGACCCTATTTATATACCTACAATGTGGATCAGTCAATTCTCGTATTTTGGATTGTACATCATGACCAACACGCTAGCTCAAACAATTTAATTTAATTTTTTCCTTCTCGACATTCAAGTGACCTAAAATGACATATAAATGGATCAAGGAGGAGGAACGTGGGACTACTTGGAACAGTAAGGTCAAAAGAATTGCGTTGGCCTGCACTAATTACCATATTTGGACAACCACAAATAGGCTGATTTTTTAAGATGTTAGTTTGCAATCCTATGGCACTGTTAGACGGATCAAAACACGTGTATACAAAGTTATGTTTTGATTGTATTCTTATGTTTTGATTCACTTTGAAAGGGAAAAAAAGACTGACATATAAAATAATATGATTCAACACTAATTCATATAATGCACATTTATTTATTTTCCATTTGGCATTCCAGTGGCATAAAATAATAAATGAAATAATATATTCAACACTAATTCAAACAATCTATCTTAATTTATTTTTCCACTTAAAAATTACAACAGCATTATATTATAAATGAAAATACAATTCAGCTCTAATTCAAACAATATACATTGTATTTCCTTTTCGACATTCCGACGACATAACATCATTTGGACTCCGTGCCTTATGAATTATGTACACATGGCCATTGTACTTTCTGAACTATGTATACATGGGGACATAGTATTTGAAATGATAGGACACAATAAATGAAACAAAAAGATTTAGATTGTCGTAATAACTGAAGATATTTCTTATATGAAGTATGTTGGAGAACTTCTTATTTTTGCTAGTATGAGCATCGTGATATATCTTTCAAAAAGTGAATAAATTCAATTTCATCTAAAATGACATGAAAATTAAGATGAGTTGTTTGATGTAAAGGTCTTTATAAGTATGGTTAGCAAACAATTCCTCTAGATAGCACTACTCTTTTCCCATCACTATCACTGACTAAAACTTGACACTCCTAATAGTTGTGCGATATTGGGGGAGCACACAAGATGCGATAAGTAATTTAGTGATTGCCCTTAACTATGTACAAAATATTAATGGAGAAAAAATATGGAGATGTAAAATTTTGAAACCTGACTAGGTGGTATTATAACAATTTGCACATTTCAGCATGCCTATAAGAACGAAATAATCATGTCAAATTCAATTTTTAGAGAACATTCGGAACTATTTAGGAAGCATTTTCGATACTAAATCTGAAGTTTTCTATGAACTTAAGTTTCCAAGTTCATTGCTCAAGTAAAGGTACATCCACATTCAATCTCTGTGTATTCTATTTCCTTAAAAACAAAATGAAAACTGGCCAAATCCATGTCAGTGAGCATACCTGATACATTTCCTGACCCCAATCACTTCCCTGTTATGTAAAAAACAGTTTTCTCTGTCTTCACAGAAAATTTAATTTTTTTTACAAAAATGCTGGTTGTACAGGAGAAGTTGACAGTGAGGATGACCGAATTTTGAAAAAAGCTAATCTGGCATGTCCACTCGTGGGAACTGGAATTGCTCGGACTGAATAAAGAAAGAAAACAAAAGAAAACAATTATTGTTTAGGGACCCACATATATATTTTCCAAATGACCCGCATGTATCCTCCCAAAATTCAACACTCCGGTATTTTCCCCAAATGATGAAACCCTCAGCACCGGCGACAAATTTCAACTGATTCGTCTTCCATTGGAGCTTCAAAGAGCGTGAAACCTCATCTTTTTTTTCATTATGTCATCACTCAAGCCTCACCTGTCCGGCCCATCAACTCTTCGTGTAAACTGTCCCAATCGGTTAGTCGTGTAGCACAGCTTCGTCAAACCACCTCTCCACTGAATGTGAAGGTCCATCTTCTTTCAGCTGAGCCTTCAGTTGCTTCGTTTGAACATGAAGGTCCATCCATTTTCAGTCTAGCTTCGAGCGTCATCTATAACCCAACCCATTACACATGTTCAGTACATTGTTTGAATTTTTGGATGTTTAGTTCATTGATCGATTTTTTGAAATTTGTATGATATGGGTTATGCATCATCCAAAAGTCAATTACAAAATGAGTTGAAACACTACATTTTTATGTTTTCATGTTCAGACATACGGGTAGTCAAATTTGGAACTATGACCGTGCTTCCGAACGTGAAATTTTGGATTTTATTTTTTTAATACGTTCAATCTGCAATTGAATTTATGCTCGTGAGAATGAAGGACGACTAAACAAATCCATGCATCTACATTGAAATGAATGCTTTATATCAGTGTGTATTTGTACGGTGTTAACGTATTGCTGAACTAGAATGCTTATATTTTTCACAGTTGAACAAATCATGGATGATGTGGATAATGATAATTTGGTGGATTCAGACAATGAAAACGTGGACCAAGTGGAAGCTGAGATTGTACAAGGAGATTGTAGTATTGTGCGGAATGACGTTCAAGGATGAAAACGAAATGTAGGATTTCTACAAAAGATATGCCTATGCTATTGGTTTTCCAGTTAGGAAATGGAATTCAAAGAAGGATGAAGATAGAGTTTTAAAATATCTGACGTTGACATGCAATCGGGAAGGCAAAAGAAGTTCTACTAAAAAAGCTCTTTCAAGCCGCACCCGACAATTCATACGGGTTGTAGAGCTAGGATATCTACATCTTCAGATATTCATGGCTCCTGGAGAATCAACACAGTCCATCTAGAACATAATCATAGAACAAGTCCTACGACGTCCAGGTTATATCGTTGCAATCGAGAACTGAGTGCACATGTGAAGAGGAAGCTTGAAGAGAATGATCTAGCAGGCATTCCGTTGCACAAATCGTGCAACTCGGCAGTGGTGGAAGTAGGTGGTTATGAGAATATGATTTGCATCGAAAAGGATTGTCGAAACTATATTGAACAAGTTCGGCGATTACGACTTGGAGCAGGAGACGCGACAGCAATACAATCCTACTTTTCGAAAATGCAATAAACGTGTTCGAGTTTTTACTTTAACATGGATTTGGATGACAGTTCACATCTAAGGAATGTATTATGGGCAGACAATCGGTCTAGGCAAGCATTTAAGGAGTTCGGGGATGTTGTTACATTTGATACCGCCTACCTTACCAATAAATATGACATACTGTTCGCTCCTTTTGTTGGCGTAAATCATCATGGACAATCAACACTGCTTGGTTGTGGTTTGGTGTAGAACAAGTACGCAGACTCTTTTGTGTGGCTGTTCAGAGAATGGCTTAAGTACATGCATGGTCAAGCTCCACATAGAATCATTACTGATCAAGATCGGGCGATGCAGAATGCAATTTAGATCGTATTTCCAAATACGAAGCATAGATAGTGCTTGTGGCATATATTGAAGAAGTTGCCTGAGAAGTTTGGCCACCACGAGGATAAGGGTTCAATATTTTTAACTATCCATGGACTGGTTAGACTATTGCAAAATTTGAAGGAGGTTGGATAGCAATGATTGAGTCATATGGATTGCAAGATAACACTTGGTTGTTAGGCCTTTATGATAATAAAGAACGTTGGGTCCCTTGTTTTTTGAAAACCATTTTTTGAGCAGGGATATCAACGAAACAAAGAAGTGAAAGTATGAATGCATTTTCGATGGATACGTTCATTCGAAGACATCTTTGAAACAATTCGTCGAACAGTATGAACGGGCACTACGGAATAAGGTTGAGAAGGAGTTCCAGCTTGATTTTAGATCATTTTCACAAATGATACCGTGTGCAACAACTTATGACATGGAGAACCAGTTTCAGTCAGTATACACCATTTCAAAATTTAGAGAAGTTCTGGAGGAGTTCACGGGAAAGGTTTACTGCGATCTCATATCTTCATCCGAAGGGATTTTGGGGACGACGTACGATGTACGGGAGGATGTTGTATATGAACGATATTGAAAGAAGAAATCATTCAAAGTCACATTTCAAAGAGAGGGCACGTAAATTAGTTGCAGTTCACACTTGTTTGAGTTTAGCGGAATAATATGTAGGCATGCCATAATTGTATTGATCCGTAATGACATAACATCACTTCCAGAACATTACATTTTGAGACATTGGAGAAGAGATGTTAGTAGAGCACATTCTAAGGTCGCAGTCAACTATGACGGATTGGTTAATTCTCCTGGACAATTGAGATACGATAGTGTGTATAAGGCTTTTACCTTGGTGGCAGACCTTGCTGCAGATGACGAAGGCTAGACTAATGCGATAATGGAATGGATAAGACCACGATCTAAGGAGCTAGCGTTGACGAAGTCAATTTGTGGAAGTTATAGCATTTCGCATCAATGTAATCAGTTGGCTGCTATGTGTAATGATTTACAAAATACTACGAGCCAGAATGTAATGGATCCGACATTGTCCCGAATAAAAGGCGTACCAAAAAAACTTCGACGAAAAGGACCCTTAGAGTTGACTTCAAAGAAGGTACATGTATATTGAACCTAAATACTATAAATTGAAAAATTATTGTTAATACAAATACTCATTTCATATGATGGACATGCAGGCAAGTTCAACTTCTGCTAAACAAAAGAGATCGACATCAAATGCAGAACCATTACCAATAAATGTAGAACAACAATATTCGATGTCTCCACAAGTCACATTTTCATAGTTCTGGCTTCCGATGCCATTCCCATTACCACAATATCGCATGCCGACATCGTTATCATATGCTCAACACTAAAAATCTTCGAATTTGACGAATTTGTCATCAACAAATGTCAGATACAATTCGCAAGATAGGTTCACATTCATTACATATTTGTAATTCATTTGGATAGTTTTCATATATACCCTGATGAAAGTTCAATGTCTATTCTAGGTCATGCTTTTCCATTGTAGTATCCACAATTGTGGGATCGAGGCGGCACAAGTTTTTGATATTTGATGGACAGCACATGTAGTTCCAGGCAGTAGGTAACTCTTATTTGTTTTATTCAAATCAACTTGACTGTTAAAAAAACTCTTAATGTTTGGACTTATTTTCATAATCTTAAAAGTCTGTTAATCTTGTATTATTTTACTTTCCTTTTCTTATTTTTTGCTAGTTTCAAGGTTAGCGGGATTGAAGTCCACATCACCCGTTTCAATGTTAACGGGATTGAAGTCGTATCGTGGTCCTGTTTAGCAATACTTCCATACATTCAGTTGAAGAAGTGGTCCTTTTTTTTTTTTTTTTTTTTGAAGATTCCATTGTATCATTTGCCAATAGCCTTTATTTGCTAGATTACAAAGTCTGGAAAACAAATGGTTTGTCATTGAAATGTATTAAACATTATCTAATGCATGTGATAACAGTGAATCCATATTTGATGTAATTCTTGATATTTTATTCAAGTGTTTCCTTCAGCATAATGTTGTGTTCATTCACTGCATTGTTTGAGGTGAAGTCATTTTGGCCAATGTAGATAGTGTAATGGACTTTTTCAAATGTGTCATGTGGAGGAAGATTGTTTTGTCGTAGAACAAAATTTAACATTGAAAGTCAAGCGATGTGTTGTTAATTGGGAAAATATCAGTTATTAACTTAGGTCCACAATTGAATGAATGCATGTGTCGATGAGAAGTAATTACCTAATTACCTATGGAGTAGAGTTCATCAACTCTAGACTTCAATTGCTTCATTTGATTGAGTTGAATAGCCAAACAGAATGGACTAGTTCTACTTGCAAATACAGAAGCATTAGGCAGCAGAAATGTGGATCCTGGTGTGGCAAAGTTTGTACCGAGTCTAAAATCAGATTCAATTAATTGAAGATAAGGGCTTAGAAACACAAATGGAATCAACAAAAACTACAAACTAACATAGAAAATGATAAAAGTAACATCGTTTTCATCCATAATCGGCTAACAACTACATAATTCGCTGACACGAACAAAATAAAAATAAAACCTTTACATAATTTAGTACAAAACACGTTCAATGAATTAACTACATACCAAGTTGTCCCCTTTTGCAATCCCTTTTGAGCTTCCTTTGCCCCTGCAAATCGTCACATTCACGGATATTTCGAAGTCTGCTTTAGTCCAGCCTGAGATTCGAACCTGTGGGACATATCTTCAACTGCTTCCTTGGTCGTAACTGTGATTGAAATAGAGCTAGCATTACTAGATTCACCGCTTGACTGTTCTTCTACAACTCAGTCCCAATAACCGCATTTATTACTGCAACATTTGAATATTCTCCCTTTATTAGCAGTCGGCTTTTCGACCTCAAAACACTTCTGAAATCCATTCTTACACAACGGGCATTGTTGTTTAATCGGGCATTCAGCGAAGAAGTGCCTTTGCCTCTACAACTATGGCAAATTTCGGAATTCTTCGTGACCATTCTAACATATAATTAAACCATAAAGAAACTGTCAAAATGTTTCCCATTGTATCACGGATGAAGCACGCAAGCAAGCAAATACGAAGCTCAAATTCATATTATTCTCTGTTAATTTAGATGCTAGCAAGTTAAAAATCAAAACCACAAAGCAAAATACAAAGCTAAAATTCTATTACAGCAAGAATACATGTGCTGAAATTACTTTCCAACAACGAAAAACCCAAAAATACAAAGCAAAAATACATGTGCTGAAATTACTTTCCAACAACGAAAAACCCAAAAATGTATAGAAACCTCAAATTTCGTTCCAGCAAGTAAAAACCCAAAGATGTCAGTGTTCATTCTCGCCAACATTTTTAAAATCCAAGTATAAACCTCAAATTGGTGACTTGTATGCAGTTATCAAGTCAGAAACAGTAGCAACGGTACAACTTTTACAAAATTGCATGCATAAAAAATAAAGCAACAATCACAACATTTGCTCACTCTCAAGGGACGCGTTCTCCGATTTAGACTTCACAGTGGCTGGAAGTTTGCAGCTCACAAATTGTTCCTCGATCTAAAAATTCGGAGCAATCGTAACGGAGATGTTTTCAAAACCCTTTCTTTGTTTTAGGGGTAAATAGATTGGGGTTCATTTCTTCTTCAACGGGGTCGCAGGTCGGAGGTTTTGAGGATTGTCGGTTGGCGAAGAGGCGGCTTGTATCTAGGGTAACCATTTTGGGAGAAAACAGGTCTGAGAAATGTGAAAAGGATTAGTCGTTTTGGGTTTTTACTTTATGTTTTTTTTTTTAACTTTCAAAAAATCCACACCATCCAGTCAAAAGTATTATCAAGGCTTTCGTGTACGAGGAGCGCTGCCGAATTTTTTAATAAGCATAGTTCTATTCAATTATAAAATATTGAATTCCAATTTATTTTACAAACTTGCATAAAAGAATTATTTAAATGCTAAGTTTTTATTGAAACAAAAAATGTTTGACTAATCTTATGCTTTTACTGTACAAAAACAAAACTTACTTTGAATTCTTTGAAACAATTGTACTTTGTATATGTATATAATAATTTGATGACAACCATTAATATTCTGACCCTATTTATACATATGTAGTTCGAGCAGTCAACTCTTATATTTTGGAATGTACATCATCACCCATCAACAATACTATCTGAAATTTCTTCAAAAAAAAAAACAATACTATCTGAAACAATTTAAATTAATTTTTTTTCCTTCCCGACATAAAACGACATCTGAAATAATATGATTCAACACTAATACAAACAGCATACATTTGGACTGCTTGAATGATGATTGTACATACCAAAAAGGATAGGTATCATTTCAGAGTAAGTATATTCTCATGCACACGTCATTATTTTTGATATTGTAGTTGAATAAATTGAGTCCAAAAATGAAAGGTTATTAAAATATTCGGAAAATAAAAATTATAAACGTTGCAAAGAATTAATACTTTATCTCCTGTCCATCTCTTTTATTCAAGTATATAGCATACTTTCCGCACGCATCTTTTGTGAAACCCAAATATCACACTAACTAGTACAGAAATATAGCTTTGGTCACTAATTGTGATGGGACAAGTGTATTGTCGTGTAAAGGAATTGTTGCTAAATATAATTTTCCATGACCTTTCCATCAAACAAGTCATGAATTTGCACGTTGTTCTAGATATATCGTGATGCTAGAAATTAAGAGCTTCACTGACATACTTTATATAAGAATTATTCTCTATTGTTATGAGAATCTAGATTTTATTGTTTCATTTATTCTTTTGTACCTGTTAGAAAATATGGGTCATGACTCGTCCATGTGGGGTGACCAGATCCACAAGACATCAAAAGGGTTGGAGGTTGTGATTTGAATTTTGAATTAAAATCCAGAATTCCACATAACCTCCTAAAACTCCTATAAAACCTCCAATTTTTTTGTCTAGCAATAGAGAGGGGCAGATGGTAAAAAATAGGCGAAAAAATTCTTATGGAAAACATCACCAAAATTGAAAGGCACCTAGAATCACTATATCTATCATGCAAGAAGTTGTCAAGTCAAAAGGTCATAATAGGACACAAGATTTAAACCTACTTGTGTGCATAGTTCTGGTATTTATTGATCTATATGGTTAAGAAACCCATGCACTAGAAGAACTCAATTATTTTAGTATTACACATTGATTTATTTTAGCCACGGTTTAATGAAAATTATGAACCCTATGTGCACATAGTTAAGAATGCGCCGTGTCCATATTATTTCATTTATAGTTTTATGTAGTTCAAATGTTGAAAAGGAAAAAAAAATGATAATGTAGATTTTTTGAATTAGAGAAGAATTCTAGTATTCATATGTAATTTAATGATGTTTTAAATTTGAAAAGTAGCAAATTAATATACATAGTTTGAATTAATGTTGAATCATATTAGGAAGGTGGTTGGATGTGTCAGGAAAAAGTTGTACGTATGTTCATCGACAAGGACTTGGCTAGATTTCACGGATTGTTGAAGAAAAGAGAATCGTTAGGGAGTTAATATGGTTGCATTGTTACCAAAAACACACACTTGGAAAACTTAGGGGCCGTTTTCTTCGTGTTTCAGTTTTGTGTTTTGAATTTTGAATTCGTTTTGTGTTTTGTGTTTTGAGTGTCTGTTTTGAAATTTCTGAAAATGCGTTCTTTTTGCCATTCTGAAAAACTGTTTCCGAAAACATAAAAATGGAAAACGCGTTTACTTTGAAATTTTGAGAATTTTTTTTAATAATATTTTATTCAAAAAAATATGATTATTCAATAAATTTTAATGGTTTAATGTTAATATAGTATTAAATAACATATAAATTTTAAAATTGGTGAAGCGTCAAATTTTTTTTCAAGATATTAAAAACACAACATAAATTACATTTGATGAAACAGTTCAATCGATACGATTAGAAGTTTACGTGTCACGACAAAATAAGCAGATACTGAACTACATACAAAATAAATCCACGGAGCCATGTACGACGTCTTGAGTAGTCATTCCATATTTGTTAGCAATTTGATCTCTAATTTGTCCCATTTGAGCTGTTTGACTAGCATCAAAATGTATGGCTTCTCGTGCTTGACTTGACTCCGGTATATATTGGAACACCATATTCTCCTCTGAATACTCAACGAACAACATGTCTAAAGCGTGCTCCTGACGAATAAAGTTGTGTATTGCGCAACATGCAGTAGGGATTTGTCTTTGTCTACTAAGAGGATAATTGGTAATCAATTTCAAAATAGGAAATCTTGCCTTCAAAAATTGCTTATGAGCATCTTAGAGTGTGTGCGTCTGTTTACAAGAACAAAAAATTAGAAGTTCTTATAAATATTTCAAAAATAAAGTTACCGAGAATCTAGCAACTGAATTAAAAAAGAAAAAAAGTGGACACAGTCTACACGTGCATAGGGAGAGCCAAACCCGACACAACCCACATATCCCGATGGAACTATCTATCGCAAGACATGTTCTAATTAGGCAGTAACATCAAATAAAGAATGTAGCTTTTCTCTTTCAACAATGTCGTTGAATGCAAAATTGAATATACAACAGTTAGAAGAAAAACAAAGAGATAACTCAGAACAATATTAGATGAGTTTCTTCTTTTCAAAGAAAGACTTCAAGCGCCATAGCTGCAATCCTGCCACAGTTGAGCATACAAATATTGACAGAACACTCAACCAAGCCATTTTGGAGTTGGTAGATTTGTTAAGTTCCTGCATTTCTTCTTCCCTGGAACAAACATCAGTTGTATGTGAAAAATTGGAAGTTACAAAAGTTATATTTTTTACGAAAAACTTTGCTCACCTTTCACGTATATAAAACATCTCATCATGAATGGATTGAACAACATCGAACATTTTCTTCAGTTCTAATTCCATTAACTGCTGACATGAGAAAACAAAGATTAAATGAACAGAAAAGGGAGTTCAGTTCATCATTCTCAAAAGCCTCAATTGACAAGGAAAGATATACAAGGACACGGAAGAGGTAAAGAAGAATACGACAGTTCAAATCTAAGGCCCAGTCTCAAACCACTAACCTTGCCAACATTGTTAAGCATTAACTAATTTACCAAATTGCTTAAAGCCATAAACCCATTTTCTCGAATGGGACCTACTCAAGTCCATATAAACTGGTCATGCCATCCTCCCATAACTGTTGTGAGATTGGGCGTCTCAATTTCCCCCTCTCAATAAGTGATTACCCATATAAAGACTACAAGACACTCTAGAAAGTCTGTGCTGGTCAAAGTGGACGGTATCGCCAAGACAACCCGATCAGGCCCTTCCAGCCAACATAGTGATGGTACTAACCAATCAAGACAAAATGCTTAAATCCATATTGACAAGTAAAAATTACCTGAGTCCTAGCTTACAACCATGCTCACAATTAAGAAGTACAGAAGTCCTTATAAACTGGTACTAGAACAAAGCAAAAGCAGATCTATGTAAAAGCTATAAATTGCTCAGGCTCATAATGATTAATTTGTAGATAACAATTATTTATCAGAAAGTAGAACTGCACAACAATTTCATGTCAAATTCCAAAAAAGAATTTCCAGAACCACACACCAAATTTAGTCCTAGAAGTACTGAGAAACCAAAACTTCAAAACTGACTTCAAAACTTCAATAGTAAGATACTAAAGAAATTTATGAAAAAAAAATGTTTACTTCACATAGATTTTGAACCAATCTAGTGCTACAGAGTCAGATGTACCAGTGAATGAATTCCAGTGAAGTCTCAATTAAACTGTTGTCATTGCACTCTCTGCCACCAATGTCTTTCTACAGGCCTCAAGTTTATTGTTTCGCAAGAAGTTTGCCCAGGCTAATGTGGTATTCTAGGATTAAGAAAATGATCTAAAAGATACCTGATAAGGGGAGGGAAGGGTTGATAAAAATGTCTGTCAGTTTTTATTTGGATTGAAATAGTTTTGCCATCTTTTCTGATTGATGATCTATATTGATAATCATGAAATACATTTGACTCTGCTAAAATAATATATTTCTTTCGGGACTTCTTACATCAACAACTTCAGAAACCAAATTAGGACCTGTTTTTGACAATTCAAAGGTCAGAATAGTTGGCCCTCCATTGGACTACTTTGCTACTCGTTTACTTGGAATAGTGAATCATGTAATTCCTCCTCTAAATAATTGCTCAAAAACTGGACCAATGGGAGACATTTGTTCTATTCGAGCTCAACATAGCAAGACACAGGCAACATCACAGCCTTGCCCAGCAATTGCTCCCAAAGGTCAGAAATCGTTCTATCAATTCCACCTCTACCACCAGCTACCCTTCCCCCTACGAATTCAACCTGCAATTCCGCCTCCACCACCATCTACCCTTCCCCCTGCGATGCGAATTGACCGCCCCAACTATTATCCAACCCGCCTCAATTTTCACACCAAACAAATAAAACACAGAGGCGAAATCTGACATTCAGACCCAACAACTATGACATGGAATAGCAAGCAAATAACCAAAGATTATAACAAGCAAAGAATCAAAACCTTGATTTGAATATGGGAAACCTTGATTCAAACTGCCCTCGATTTGAAGATCCCGTATAGAATCCTTCGATTTGGCAACACGATCTCTTTTCGTTTTTTGGTTGTGGGTTTGTGAGAGGAGATCGATTTACAGGGAAAGGGAGAGAGTTGAGAGAGTGTTTCCCGTGTTTTGTGAATTTTGGTTGTTTTGTTGTAATATTTTTGAAAACAATGTTTTTGCCATTTCGTGTTTTTAGTTGTTTTTTTTTTCCATTTTCAAAAACTCGTTTTCGAAAATAAGATAGAGAACGCGTTTTCGCTGTTTTGAAAAATTAAAAACAGAAAACGACAAAGAGAACAGGGCCTTAGAGTTTATGTTGACAGAAAACATGAGATTGATTGCAATGGCTTCCAAAATAGTTCCAAAGGTTCTCTCAAAAATTCAAATTAATATGGTCATCTCCTTATTATATGCATGCATTTAATGTGCAAAATTTCTATAATTCTTCTCCATCGGATTTCGTAGTTTTACGTCTACTGGTTTTTCTTCCTTGATATTTGGTTCACAGCTGACTATTTTTTAATTAATTTACAGATCACAGTTACTTATAAATTACTAGAGGACTATTTCATTAATGAAGTTAATACTATGTAATGATGTAGCGCCCCGAAAATTTTAGAATAAAATTTTATTTGTTTTATACAATATATTTTAATATTTTGAAAAAAAATGAGGATTAAAATAAAATATGTTGTAAATTCCTATCTTATTTTAGCCAAATAATTATATATTGATAGAGTGATAACTGTTGATTTTGATAATGATAATCTTTTGTGATTTAGATAGAGTTTGATTGCAATCTTAATTTGATAAAGTTTAAAAGTAATCATAAATCTATCTTTTGAAATCGATTCTTATCCAAATTCCTTATATGCTTCGTTTCAACTATAAATAGTGTACAATTGTCCCACAATTGACCACCAAAAAATTTTACACGGCAACTTTCATATAAAGTGCTTGTTTGATAGGGATTTTTTGGGGAAGAATTGATTTTTGAATAGTGATATGATGGGAAATGTGTGATTGAAAAAGAAGAAAAAATTATTGATATGATGGAAAATATTATTTTATTGAAAAATGTGTGGTTGAAAATGAGAATTGATTTACTGTAGAATTTTAGAATAAAAAACAAACAGGCCCAAAGTAGCTGTAAATTCCTAGTATATTTTTTTCAAAAACTTGTTTGATCAATCAAGGTAAGATACTTCTGTGCAAGTGTTTATTTTCTTATGCTTTTATAATCAGTAATTTATGCATGAATTGCTAGTGGACCTTCGAGTTCTTTATTAAGAGATTTGAAATCCTACAGGAATTTAAGATGACATAGGATGGGTGTGTCTCTTTGTTACTGATATACTCCATATGAAAATAGTGGTATGAAGTGTTTATTTTATTGTTATACAATTGTGTATGGAAACTGCACGTATCTTACTGGTATTTTTTTTTAAAATACCCACTCTTACAAAAAATTTCTGGTTAGTTCGGGTCAATTGGAATAATGGCGGGATGGTGAATGCCCAAGAGGAATTCAAGAGATAACACATTAAGTTTATTTTTTTTACTTTAAAATTATTAGTCAGTTTTATTTGTTCAAAAATAGTTATTAAATTTGTGGTCATGTTTTCATGTTTGAAATTATGGATATTCCAGTTATTTTTATTTGAAGAATATTATTTTATCGTTCTGCAAAGAAATTGAAATTTTGGTAACACTCCGGTATTTGTTAAATTTTGGGGCATTACAAATGATTTCATTAACTTTGAATTCCTTGTAAAGTTCAATCTTTTCCAAGACCAATTCTCCATATAGTTGAGGTTTAGGTTGAATTGCATATCCATATCATTTCTAGAATTATGATCCCAATGTATACATCGTTATGAATGCACATTGTCCATGATTTGATGAAAATTATGAACCCCCATGTTTACACAGTTAAGAATGCTGTGTGTCCAAATTATTTCATTTATAGTATTATGTTCAAAGGAAAAAAAGGTTAATGTAAATTGTTTGAATTAAACCTGAATCTTATTATTCGTTCTAATTTTATGCTGTTGTAATTTTAAAATGGAAATAAATTAGTAAACATTGTTTGGATTAATGCGGACGCATATATATTATTTTGTTTAGTCTTTTATGCCATTGGAATGCCGAAAAGGAAAATAAATAAAGTACGTTGTTTGAATTAGTGTTGAATCATATTATTTTGTTAATATTTTCTTATATCATTGGAATGCCGAAAGGAGAAAAATTAATGTAAATTTCATGAGTTAGTGTCCTCGACTTGTGATGATGAACATTTCATAATACGAGGGTTGACTCCTCGACAAGGTATATAATTGGGGTTCTAATATTAATGTTTGTCATCAAAATACAAGCGACAAATACAAAGTAGAATCATTGTGAAGAATTCAAAGTGAGTTTTATGTGCATCTCTTTTATATATATAGTTGTTGGAAGATATGAAACTAAGAGTGGAATTTACCGGATATAATATAAACTAACCAGTTTTACACTCCTCACCGTTTAATACAACTCACCGGATATACACTCAACTTACCGGATATACACTTGGCTTACCGTATATGCAAAGCAGTTACCAGATTTACCAAAGGAAATTCTGTTTCAATGTAAAACAGAGTGCCTACCGGATTCGCATTGAAGTTACCGTATTTGCACTCTTCTCATCATATATGCTTAGATGCTCACCGGGATTGCTACTGTCATGTTCTGTTTTCTACCCAAGTAGAATTACTCTGTTTTGCTCTATTTTTCTGGAAGTTTAAGAAAGAAGATTGAAGCTATATTTTCATACAATACTTGTGGTATTTATAGGATTACATAGACATGTTTTCCACCTCCTTAAACTAACAAACCGTCATTTAAAAAAATCTAACTATGATAACTTTTACAAAGATTAAGTTATCAAATTGAACACTTAAACTTAAGACTTAAGATACAAAATATCTAGCCTACTAAAACACAAATCTGAAAGTAAGAATGTCAACTATAATCAACATTCCTCCTTGAGTGTTGAACACTCTATATCCTTTAGCATTGTTGCAATAGCCAAACAATATTCCAATTTCAGATTTTTCACTGAGTTTATCCCTTTTTGCATCGGGAATATGAGTGTAACAAACACTCCCAAACACTTTAAAGTGTGAGATATCTGGTTTGACATCATGCCAAGCTTCATTTGAGGTTTTCTTCTCCAAAGCTTTTCATAGCAACTGGTTGAGAAGGTAAATAGGAGTATTAACTGCCTCAGCCCAAAATTCTTTTGGTATTTTTTTTCAATCAACAAGCACCTAGCCATTTCCATAACTGTCATATTTTTCCTCTCATTTGCTCCATTCTGTTGAGGAGAATAGGGAATAGTTAACTGATGCTTGACACCTTCAGTTCTACAGAAATCATCAAACTGCCTGCAGCTGTACTCAATGCCATTGTCAGTTCTGATGGTCTTCATCCTGCGGCCACTTTCATTCTCCACCATATTCTTGAACGTTTGAAACACATATGCAACTTCAGATTTTGCCTTCAAGAAGTAGACCCAACACATTCTTGTTAAGTCATCAATGAAGAGGATGAAATATCTGCTGCCATTCAATGTAGTCACTTTCATTGGATCACATACATCTGAGTGTACTAACTCAAGTTTGTCAATAGCTCTTCTTGACTAATTCTTTGGAAAGGGAAATCTGGTTTGCTTTCGAAGTTGACAGATATCACAAACACAGACTTCATCAATAATTTTAGGCATGCTTTCAACAAGATTAAAATAATACATTTGCTTAAGTGAAGTATGACTAGCATGACCAAATCGTCTATGCCATAAAGAAGTCTCATTTTCTTAAGCTAAACATGCTTGTGTAGTGACATTTCTCCAATTTATAGGAAGCTCCTATTTCTCATTTGAACTGTCATCAACTCCTTTCCATTTTCATCTAATATAGTGCAGGCATTTTCTTTAAACATTAACGAATGGTTTTTCTCTAACAATTGCCCTACACTTATTAGATTTTGATCTATCTCAGGCACATATAAAATATCAGGAATGTGCTTAATACCTATTGAAGTCTGGATAGCAATCACTCACTACCTTTTACTTCTACAAAGTCACCATTTCCCACTTTAACTCTAGATTTGTAGGCTTTGTTCATTTCCACAAATATGCTGGAGTCTGCAGTCATGTGATGAGTGCAACCACTATCCAATAGCCAAGTTTCAACCTTGATACAAGCCTTAATAGTACAAAACAGATGCTCTTCTAGCCTTTCTTCCTATTTTTCTGCCATTTTTGCTTGCTGATGTGGTTGATTCCTTCTTTTATTTTTGCACACCATGTCAATATAACCAAATTGTTTGTAACCTCTACATTGAACTCCAGGCCTATACCAACAAAATTTTGGAGAATGGCCCTTTATTTTACAATGAGGACTAGGTGCAAATTTATCCTCTTTGTTTTCTTTCCTGCTGCCTTCAGGTTCTCTTCTCCGAACCTTAGGTTTCTTTGCTCCAAAGTTCTTTTGAGCTTTGAATTTTCCTTTAGCAAACAAGGCACCTTCTGATTGTTCCTCCTGCCTCATTGGCGTTCTTTATTCAGTTCCTTGCAAAGCATTCACCAATTCAGCCAAGGTCACTGTTGACAAGTCTCTAGAATCTTCTAATGAAGATATCTTGGATTCGAACTTTTCAGGTAGGCTAATAAAACATTTTCCACCACTCTTTTATTTGGTAAATCATCTCCCAGAAGTCTGATTTGATTTACAATCTTCATCATCCTATCTAAAAAAATCTTTGACAACTTTAGTCTCCTTCATCTTCAAAGTCTCAAATTCTCTTCTTAAATTGAGAACTTGCATCTGTCTCGTTTTTTCATTACCTTGATATTCTTCTTTCAGAACATCCCAAGCCTCTTTTGCATTTTCACAAGTCATGATTCTTGTGAATATTGCATCTGAAACAGCTAACTGAATGCAAGATAGAGCTTTGAACTTCTTTGCTACATCTTCACTATACTGCTTTATTTGAGCCACTGTTGGATTAGCCCTCAAAGGAGCTGGTTCAACTCCAGTATCAGTGATCTCCCATACATCATAAGCTTTAAGATAATCTTTCATTTTTGCAGCCCAAAAATTGTACTTTTCTCCATTAAAGGTAGATGGTAGTGGTGCTGAAAATCCTGTTGAAGCCATTTCTTTCCTGTCGAACTTTGCTGATTGTTTCTTTATGAGCTTCTTCCTCTATTCTTCTTCTTCCCTTCTTCAGAGTCCCTTTCTAAGATCATTTTAGCTCTAATACCATGTTGGAAGATATGAATCTAAGAGTGGAATTTACCGGATATAATATAAACTAACTAGTTTTACACTCCTCACCGTTTAATACAACTCACCGGATATACACTCAACTTATCGGATATACACTTGGCTTACCGTATATGCAAAGCACGTACCGGATTTACCAAAAGAAATTCTGTTTCAATGTAAAACAGAGTGCCTACCGGATTTGCACTGAAGTTACCGTATTTGCACTCTTCTCACCGTATATGTTTAAATGCTCACCGGGATTGCTACTGTCTGCCCAAGTAAAATTACTCCGTTTTGCTCTATTTTTCTGGAAGTTTAAAAAAGAAGATTGAAGCTATATTTTCATACAATACTTGAGGTATTTATAGGATTACATAGACATGTTTTCCACCTCCTTAAACTAACAAACCGTCATTAAAAAAGATCTAACTATGATAACTTTTACAAAGATTAAGTTATCAAATTGAACACTTAAACTTAAGACTCAAGATACAAAATATCTAGCCTACTAAAACAAAAATCTGAAAGGAAGAATGTCAACTATATTCAACAATAGTAAAAGCATATGACTGTTCAAATATATCTTTGTTTCAATAAAACACTTAGCATTTAAGCAATTTTATTTTTTGCAAGGTCTATGTGTTATTCAATGTATTCTGACTGAAAAGAACTAATTTGTTAATTAAAAAAATTAATTTACAAATTGTTATGGGACCTCCTCGTCTGGTTTCATAATTTTACATCTCTTGGATATTTCTCCCTTGATATTTTTGCACAGCTAGTGGCTATTTTTTTATTCATTCACAAAGAACAATTTCTTATAACCTTACTGGACAGCAAATTTAATTGTTGAAGTTAATATCATGTAATACCTGCAACTTTTCCCTAGCTCCAATCACTTCCATGTTATGTAGAAAATTGTTTTCTTTGTCTTCGTTGAAGACTAAAACTTTTAGTAAGAAAAATAGTTCTATTAAATTAGAAAATATTAAATTCTAACTAATTTTACGAACCTTGCATAAAAGAATTATTTAGATGCTAAGCTTTTGTTGAAACAAAAATATATTTGACAAAACAAATGCTTTTACTGTGTAAACGAAAGAGATGCACTTAAGATTTACTTCGAATTCTTAGCGACGATTCTACTTTAATTTGGCTAATAATTTGATGACAGCTGTTAATATTCAGACCCCATTAATATTCTAGCAGTCAATTCTCGTAATTTGGAACGTACATCATTACACATCAACAACCCTAACTCAAACAATTTACATTAAACTTTTCCTTCTCGACATTCAAATGGCATATAAATAATATGATTCAACACTAATTCAAGTAGCTTACATTTATTTATTGTCCTTTTGGCATTCCAATGGCATAAATGAATAGACAAAGTAGTATGATTCAACACTAATTCAAACAATTTATCTAAATTTTATTTTTCCATTTAACAATAACAACAGCATTATATTATAAATGAAAATATGATTCAGTTCTAATTCAAACAATTTAAATTATTTTTCATTTTCGACATTACAACAGCATAAAATAATAAATGAAATAATATGCCCTCTGTTCTTTATGAACTATGTGCATACATGGGGGATGATAATTATTACTAAACCGTGGCGATTGTACATTCTGAACTATGTATACTTGGGGGATCTTAGGATTCAAAATGATAAGAATATGTAACTCAATATGAACCCCAAAGGTATGCAGAGTAGATTTTATAAATGATTGCAATTTTGCAAGAAATTTTGGGTATGAATTTCGATGGACATATTAATACTACTAAAACAATTTAGTTTTTCAAAGTGTATATGTTATTCACACTCTAGATCAATGCGTGTGTGATGAGTGCGCACCACCACTAGGTACAGAATCTAGTGTCCTATGGCCTTTTGATTTGAAAACATCTTACATTAAAGATTAATTAGATGTATCATTATTGGAAAAGCCATATACACTACAACAAAATTGTGATTTTGCGACATACAAAAAGTCATCACAATAAGTGACTTAACGCGGCATATTTTTAAAGTTTGTCGCGATAATTGTGATGAAAAAATTAAGTACCAAATAATATAAGGCGACGTAAAATGTAAGAAGTTGCGACAAATAATAACGAATGTAGCCAAAAATGAGGCAAGTAAGGTGCCAAAATATTTGTGGTGGGAAACTTATGGTGACGAACTTTTATTTATTGCAACGAATTGCTTGTGATGCAATATGGTCTACTTTTTGCAAAAAAAAAAATATTTGTTGCTAAAAAATCTATAGTTAGAGGAAAAAATAGCTACAAGAAAAATATTTTTTTGCAACGGACAAAAAATGTTGCAATAGGTTTTTTACATTGCTCACCCCATATAATGTAAGATCTAATATTGTCGTAGATTAGAAGGATACAGCAAAGTGCAATGCACGTTGCAAAAGCCCTCAAATGTACGTTGTTGTACAACGTACCTCTTCCGTTAGACAATTAAACTTTTAGTCACTTAGCAAGTGTTTATTTTTTTGTCTGGCTATATTTTAATATGTAATACAATTTTTTTTAAAATTTTAATTATTTTTAGAGGAAAGTTTTTATAGTAAAAGCTTTATAAAATTTGTAGAAAAAAATTTATTTCCAAAAAAATAAAAAATAAAAATCATTAGACAATTAAACTTTCAGTCACATAATAACTTACAAAAAAAAAAAAAAAAACTACTAGGTCGAACCAATCCATAAAGAAAAATAGATGTCTCAACACTTAAAGCAAATAAATAAACAAATCATAATTCTCAAATTATGAGCAGGCGGTGGCATGCTGAATAATGTTGCAGGTTCAGATTGTTGTGGAGACATGCCAACTTGACTCAATACGAACTTATGCATCAGTGTCTCAAATTGAGAAAGCCTGGCACGCATATCTAATAATTCTTGCTCCTACTTCTGTATTTTCTTTCGAAGGGCTATTGACTCAGTATCAACCGATGTCAAATGAACAGAGTGGCTTGAGGCGGGTTTTGGACCATGTCCAAGTCCTCTAATGTAACCTCTAGATTTTCCTAAAACCTCCTGCATAATCTCAAATTTAGTGTGGGCCTCTAATCCCTGTGGAACGGGTTGCTCTTTAATCTAAAGCATCCTCTCCTGTATACAAGTAAATAGAGAAGATGGAATATATATTAATAATGGAATATATAAAAAAAATTCAATAAAGATGAATAAATTGTTAATATTGTTACATATCTTGTTCGTGCTTCATCGTTTACCCACCCTTTCTTTTCACTGTAATGAGTCTCATAATAAAGGTTAATTTCTCCTTGTATGTCTTTAGTAATTGATCTTCGTTTGAAATAATATATATCATGTAACATAAATATATATGTATTTTTATAAATCCAAAAGAAAATATTACCTTTTCTTCAAGATGTGCAACATATGATTTTGATCCACCACGTTGGTTATATTTAATGCAGTTCTGGCTTGCTAAATTACGTCCAGATAGTGCTTGCAATTAATTTATATATAAATATAATTAACTCCTTATTATAATTTATTTTAGGGTTATTGGCGCAAAACGTCCCTACCTATGACGGGTTGTGTGGAAAACGTCCCTACGTTTGATTTTTTGGTGCAGAACGTCCCTACCTATGCATTTTATTGCGCAAAACGTCCTTTTCCCTAATTTTTAACATAAAATGACTGATATACCCTCCAATTTAAATAAAACAAAGAGGAAAAGAAAAGAAAAATAAAGAATAAATTGCAATTTGCTCTTAAACTTTTTTAAAATGCAAATCAATCCAAAACTTATGAAAATATTAAAAATAACCCTTTACACTTGGCATAACACTTGGAAGATAAGATTGGAGGTCAATTGCTCATTATCTTCCTCGATTGACATGTTACCCATGATCCTGTGATCCCCAATTGCGGTTTTGTGAATTGAATTAGCACCAACAACTTCAACAACATCATCAATTGCAGCCTCAAACCCTTCATCATGCATAGCCCCATTTGGGGGAATCAATTCGGAGATCAATTGCCCATCATTTTTCTCAATTGACAAGTTACCCATAGTCATTTGGCTTCCAATTGAATGATTGTGGGTCGAATTTACTGGGACAGCTACAACAAAATCACGAAGTAAAACGGACCCGTTCTCCCACAAAATCAGCAGCTTCTGGGCGAGAAAGACCAAGACCCATACCTGGGCTAGGTGCGCCAGGTGAAGAGGGACCTAGCCCAGGAGGTCCCTGGCCGTCGGTGGTCCTGCGTTGCCAGAATTGGCGTTGTTCAGTGGCTGTGTCGCGAGGCTCGCGACTGGCGAAATTTCAGGATTGAAGTTGATGTTTTCTGGTGATGTTTGTAATGATTTGTTGGCATGATTGTGGTTACCTGGTGATGGGCAGTTGGAAAGAGGTGGGTTTCGGCCATGGGATTGGCCGGAAGTGCAATTTCCGACGATTTTCAGATTGGGTGACAGTGAACTTTGAGCGTTGATTCCAGCCACTGTAGTTGATGGAATTGAGCGTGGTTGGGTGGTATTTGAAGGGGAGATGGATGGCTGTTGACCGGTGACAAGATCCGACGGGATAGGTGGTCGGAGGCTGCCTGATTTTGGACGCATTTGGGGGTGAAAAAAAGGCAAAGAATCGCCCTATTTTGGACGCATTTGTTATGGCAAGTGTAAAGGGTTATTTTTAATATTTTCATAAGTTTTGGATTGATTTGCATTTTAAAAAAGTTTAAGAGGAAATTGCAATTTATTCTTTATTTTTTCTTTTCTTTTTCTCTTTGTTTTATTTAAATTGGAGGGTATATGGGTCATTTCATGTTAAAAATTAGGGAAAATGACGTTTTGCGCAAGAAAATGCATAGGTATGGACGTTCTGCACTAAAAAATCAAACGTAGGGACGTTTTCCACACAACCCGTCATACGTAGGGACGTTTTGCGCCAATAACCCTTTATTTTAACATAACATCAAAATCATGTTATTATTAATGTTTACAAGTATTAATATTTTTAATACAAGTTACCTGAAATTCAGGGGTAGACCAATATTGATACAGCCAGTCCCAATCAACTTGCTTTACGTCAGTTGGGTAATTCTTTATTGCATCATCCAATTTTTTTCCATCGAAATATTTCTCTTTGAGTCTATCTCGCTAAAGTATCGTTCACACATTTATGGACATGCTCAGCCGTCAAATCAAGCTTGAATTTTGCCTACCAAAAAAGAAAAAAAGTGTGTGTATATTAATTTATATATATAAATTAATTATTTATAAAAATATGAGAAACTAATAACTATTCAACAAAAATTTATAAAAAGTGAATTTGTTTATCACTTACCAAAACTTGATCATATAATTTATTTTTTTCTTCGTTGGGTATGTCGATCCACCTTTTGTAATGGAGTGGAGCAAATGATCGAACGACGTAGCCACACTCACTAGCCAAACGTGCTTGCTAATTTCCAATAGCTCTTCCCAATTTTTTAGAAATCTCCAGTGATATTTTTCCAGCTGCAATGACGATATCATCAGGGTCCTTGCCTCTTGTAGGACCACGTCCCTTCCTCTTCAAAGAATGAGAATATATAAACAAAAAAACTGAGATTCTATCAATTAAATGTATACGTTATGATGATTTTATATCATAAAAATAAAGAGAAATTATTACCGTTGGAATTGAGAATTGTCTCATGTGTCAATGTGGCTGCATGTGATGAATTAAGTTGAGGTTGAGGCTGAGATAATGGGGCAAGAACCTGTAGAGGTTGAGGTAATGGAGTAGGAACTTGAACATTACTAGTCTGACACAATGAGGAAGAGATATTAGCATGAGGAGTAGTATGAGATAATGGACCCTTGCATGATGCCTTTGACGAGGAAACTTTTGAAGGTGGCTCATAGGATGTAATAAAAATTCTATTTTTCTTGCCAATTCTTGTTCGAAAATCCATTATCTACCAAGAAAAAAAAAGTGATCATTTTCAACCAAAAAAAATGTCTCTATTCTTGACCATTGTTTAATAATATTAACAAGTACTTAGGATCTGGTTCAGAAATTTTAGTAAAAACCCAAAATATGCTCTATATTTTCCTTTTTTTTGCCTTTGTAATCAGAAGAAAACAGAATCAAATATTCACCTCAACATAGCAAAATTTACTCCTTTCAAAATTATACAAGTTTCTAGCAAATCACAGAAACTGAGAAATGTTCAGACCAAGTTCTGTTTCTGTCCATTATTTATAGAGATTATTAATGCTTCTCCCAGTCATTAATAAGGTATGGATCACATACAAGAATATAGAAGGCTCTGGTTTATGCATGTTCATTGAAAAAGGTGAAAATGTGTCTTAATTAATTGCTACCAGATTGTGCTAATCATTACCAGAATTGTATCCTTAACGGTATAGCAAAACAGAGCTATTTCATGTGCCTATCAATGCCGTAATCTAGTATGTGAATATTGCAATCAAATAATAATAGTTGAAGCAGAAAGGAAAAAGTTCAAGGAGATAATTATGCAATTATGATTCCATATTATATAGAGGACGAGAAATCTGGTACAGTAAAATTCCACTTAAGACATTAAAAGTGTGTGCATTTGATACTACCCCAACATATATAATCAAAACTATTATATCTGTACAATGATCTATTAATGAATACGTCTTTGTTTAAATCTAATTACTACCCCAACATCAGTGCATTTGATAAAAAAAATATGCGAGTATCGAAAAGATTTATACAATTTTGACAACAAGCAAACACCATGAACTGTTCTAGAACTTGAGATGGGAAAAGGGATCAATGCACCAGGATCATGAATTTGTATATCAACAACCTTTGATAAACGACCAAGAGAATTTCGAAATGAATCAACATGAAACCAAGAAACGAAAATATATTAGATTAAGAAACCAAAAAATAAAAAAAATTAAAAATCATGAGTTTGGAGATTGAATGAACAAACCTAGGTTACAGAGAACTAAAGAAATGAAAAGGTGGAGTAAAAAAATGATAAACACGTCTTACGAAAGACAAAGACGTTAAAAAAAAAAGGAAGGGAACCAGAAATTTTCCCTCCAAATACAAGAGCCAAAATTGATAATAAAATCTTGTTGACAATTAAATTTAGTTATTTTTAGGAAAACAGAACGATTTTGGCTTATTTCTCAACGTAAAGTCAGCATTTCTTTTTTTATTTCTAAAAAATGGTCCATAAAGTGGTGGTTTTGATGAATGTTTTAGTCCCATTATAAAACTGCCTTTAATTCTTAGTCATGACACGATTGAAATAAATACTTAAAATAATTTGGTTCCAATCTTTATTTTTACGTAACTGTCCGCTAGGCTATTACACATTTGAAATATATAATAAGGCAAAATCATATTAATAGCCTACAAAGTTTAATTGTTATTAGTCGGATCACGTGTACGACTTTATTGTATTGGTACCGTAGATTATTAGGATTAATGTTGTGAATATAATTTAATAGGATTCATATAGTCATCATTGCATCTTTCATTGTTAGGACTTTCCTTATTTCTGCACGGTAGAGATTTGATGAGATATTATTTGATTTTCTCAAGTATACAATAACTTATACAACAACATTAACTTGTTAGCAAAAAAAAACATTTTTGTTCTTGGATTTATACTTAATTTACAAGAATTAAAGGGCGAATACTTACGTGATGTTGTGTTTTCATTTCTTGTCGTGTTTTTATTAATTTACGCGCAACGAATATGTACTTAGAATCACCACACGAAAATAAGGATTAAATTCTTATATCTATTTTTTGGAGCAATAAAAGCAACAAAAAACTAGCAAAAACACAAATTCTTCGTAGTTCATACTCAATATGAGAATTACGTTTAAATCGTTGTTATTTGTTCATACTCAATGAATTTACTTTTATAATTCAAAATTCTTACTAATAGTTAAGGTTCAATTCAATAATACACTTATTTTTTGTTATAGAAACTCAGCAAATTTTTATTAGTTCAACCGAAAGATTACAAAGTGATGTAGATCGAATCTACAAACACATTACCAAATGGGTTGCACCTTAAAAAAACAAATGTTTTTCTTATTTCATGAATGACCAATAACCCTACAAGACGTTTTAGAGTCTTAAATACTTAGCAAACAAATTCAAATGTCCAAAATCCCTCATACATCACGGTAAAGTAGTGAGTTCAATGGGAATCATCGCGAGCTTTACGGAATGGGGTCTTGGGCACTGTATGCAAAAGTTACGCCATTTTCTTTGAATGCCGACCATCTAAACGTTCCAAATATGCAAGTGCCTGTTTGATGGAATTGTTGGGATTGTTCCAAATACGCCGACCATCCAAACGTTCCTCCACACTAACCTCATCACAAAGTTTGATGGAATTGTTAACTAATAAATTTTGGGCATTTGCAAAACACCCCTCAATAAAGCTAATCATCATATTAGTCTTGTCAGACCTGTCAATTTAGACTATCTCACGAGTGAGCTTCTCGATACTAAGACAATGTTTGCAGATAAGTGACATGCATTATGTTTGGACAACGAATATAGCTACCAAAAGCTCTATAAGAAGCTCGTGTCATAATTTAGAATTTAACATATCTTGTTCTCTCAATTTCTTTAATTGTTACAAGAGAATTCCAATCATATCAAATATTCTCGGACATAATGCAAGCCTAATAGAAAGATATTGATTTAGTGAATTTATAAGAAACAAAGACGAACACTAGATTGAAATGAAAGAAAAACCTCCAATTTAACCAATTACGTATAGGGCATGAAATATTTTGTATAGATTAATTACAATACTTTAACTATACTGCATCTATTAATATTTGATCTATGATAAGAATTGGTTGGCCTTGTGCTTACCTAGGGGATGTGAGTTTAGATTATCTTGATCGTCTTACTAATTTGGATATTATTGTGAACCAAGCTAATCGACGATCCTATAACAAAAATTATATTAATCACATGGTAAGAAAACATTGAATTCGATTTTATTTATTCGAGGCTTGAAGAGTTCAATTTTTGAATGAATGTTGAGATGTATGAATCAGTATGGAAGTCTCCAAGAGATTTGGGGTCAAAGTTGAATCAAATGTGTACTAACAAGTTGAATGAAATTTGTAGTTCAGAGGATAAAGGCTGCACAAATAAATGAACTCGAGGATTAAAATGCATTATTTGAGAAAGTGGGGCCTTGATAACAAACATTGTTTTAAAGGGCCTTTGACCAATTGGAATGGATATCAACTTCTCATTTGGGCATAGGGCAAAGAAGATAGAGAGATACAGACGGCACAGAGCAGAAAGAAAAAGGAAAAATGGACGGCAATTGCACAAGAAAAACTTCCAGATTTTTGTACAAATCTCCATCAAAGAAGTCGATTGCAGAGAAGGCGATTGTAGTTCTTTCTTCTGAGAAGGCGGTTGCAGAGTAGGCGATTAAATCTGTTTTCAGATTGTGTTTGAATTCCCTCAATTAGTTTGTGTTGGTTCCACTTTTTCGACAATCTTCAACTCAGGTATTCCGTCTCGCACTTTCCATTGAATGACTTCAATGAATAATGAATACACTTAATTAGTCCATTATAATTACAGATTGCAGGAAGTTCGTTTATATATCTAATGGGTATATTATAATCCAGTCAATCTGAAGTCTATTACGTTGCTAGTCTTCTCGGCTATTATAAATTTGAGATGTGCGTCTTGTTAATTTTTTTGCTTCTAAATTATTCTTTTGGTTGTTTATTAATTGAGTTATTGTTGGGTTAACTTAAAGAATATGCTTGATAATCTGACTCAAAGAATATTCATTCATGATAAAAAAAAAAAATTTGGTTAACAGTATTGTTTTTCTAAAAATTGCTAACTACATATTCTCTTTGGTATGGTCTATGGAAATACAGTGATATATATACTTAATGGATAGGAGTTGGATGCGACTTCGTAATAGATTAAGTGAAGAATATTTAGATGGTGTTAATTCATTCATGGAAGTAGCAAAACAATGTCTGGACGAGAACAATGAGGTTTGTTGTCCATGTCGAAATTGTCAAAATGCATTTTTTCGATCACTAGATGTGATAGAATCTCACTTATATCACCCTGGAATCTTTGCGAGTTTCGAGAGATGAATTTTTCATGAAGAGGAACTGGAGAATGATATGGAGGGTGCTGAAAGAAATACATCTGAATTGGACAAAGAAGAAAATTATGATAAGATGAATGATATGTTCGAAGATCTATGTGCTCCCATGTCATCTGAAGCTAACCAAACTTGAGAGGGGGATGAACATGGCAGACATCATAACTATCTACATTTTTTCGTTCCCTATGTAGATTCAAGTACTGACGATGCATCTACCGAGAGTTGATAAGAATTTTTATTGACATTTAAGGTTAGAATAACCGACTAATGAGATATATTTGATTGGTTATTGGTTGATAAGAATTTTTATTGACATGTTTTTTTCTCGCTTTCTATGTGCTCCCGTGTGGATTCCTTTTTCTAGTTTGTGATTTGATAGTTTGTTATGGATTACTTTTTTTCCCTTCTCGCAGTTAATTTAGTTTAGTTCATAAGCATAATTCATGTGAAAATTTTACTAGTTTGTGGATTGGTTTAAGTTTTCAGAAATGTAAGTCATTCTTTTATTGTTTAGTAGAAATGAAAAACCTAGTTTCTTCTCGTGACATGGCATTTTTTCTCTTCTATAGATGTGATATTTCTACTTCTATATTGAAGCATTCTTTTCATAAAGCCACGAGTTAATTTTAATGAAGTTACGTTTTCAAATAAATGTGTACCATAGTAAAAAATTTATTGCGACGAAAGAAATTGAAAATCAAATGTTTGAAATAGAATCTCCCACATACATAAATAAAAATAGAATAAATTAGGTGACGATTGTACATCATTGAAGTGACAAGATTTTTTTGTTTTGAAATAAATTTAATCACGAGCACACATAATTATTCGTTGTTGCAAAATAATTTGCCTAATAATTTTATATATTGTAGAATAAAATATGTGACATATATAAATAAACACGAAATAAATTAGGCAACAACTATACATTGTTGCACAAATGATGATGCGATAAACTCTTTATGTTGCGAAATAAATTTAATTACAAACACCACTTGTTACATAATAAATTGTACTACAAATGTTGAATATATTAAAATATATTATGCGACATATCAAAAACATTGTAAAACATATTTCACGACAAACATTACCTATTATTAAAGATATATTACTACGAGCATGTATTGTTGCAAAATAAAATAGGTAGCAAAAATTACACCTTTAAAAGAATATTCACAACAAACATTTTTTCTCGTAAAAACGTTATTGGAATAATCGTTACGACAAACTTTCTTGATGCTCTTTTATTTTTTTGCGAATATATGTATGCCAATATGGCTACAAATATCGTGTCGTTATTTCGTATTTTTTGCACCAAACAAATAGCGTTGCGATTTTGTTAATGCGATGAATGGCCGAAAGTTATCGCAGAAGTCAACATTCACAATAAACATATTTCTCGTAAAAATTTTATTGGAATATTCGTTGCGATAAACTGACTTGTCGCCCTTTTAATTTTTCGCGACATATATATCGCGACGATATTATGGCTACAAACAAATAGTGTTGGTATTCCGTATTTTCCGCGTCAAACAAATAGTGTCGCGATTTTGTTAACGCGATAAATGGTCGAAAGTCGCCACAGAACACATTCCGTGACTTATATAGCGCGACAATACCTGCAACCAACATATTGTCCTTGCTAAATTACTTTTGCAACAAAATCTCAATTTTTGAGATAACATTTTGTTGTCGCGAAATCACAATTTTGTTGTAGTGATACCTTGACAACCTCCTGTTCTCCCACAGGCGAAGCCAGAGTTTCTTCCTATCTCTTCATCAATAGTTACTGATCCAAGGCGTGGACCTTCAAAACTTTCTCAAAATGTGTTACCCAGTTCCGGCTCCCTTCATGATCTTCATGTTGTAAATACTAGAAGATAATATTATTGTTTCAAAACGTTTATAGATTACACGGGGTGAAGTCGTGTTGTGGGTGAATATGATGCTCAATTTGTTTGCTTGTATTGCAGCCACTGAAGATGATGGAAGAGTTTTTGAGATTGGCACAAGAGAATGAAGTGAATTTAAAATGCTATCTCTTTTGTTTTTATATGTATAAACATCACTCAACGAAAATTCCCTCATTCGAAGGAAGTAAAATTAATGATTTTTTATTACAATATTCCAGTGGTAGAAGATAATATATGAAATTATAAGATTTAGATTTAATAATAATAGAAGATAATTTAATAAAGTGTTGGAAAAATTAAAATAAAATAAAATGAATGAGAATTGCGACAACAAATGGTTTCAGTTCTCTAATTAATTGCCCAGTTGAAGTGGTAGTTACAAAGCCCTTGTAATTTTGTTTATTGTAACGTTTCTTTCCATTATTTTATAATTCCAGAAGTATTCTTAATTTCCTTTGGTATTTTTTCCTAACATAAAGTACATTGGAGAACTTCCTATTCTCAAATACGAGCATCGTTATATATCTTGTTATCTTATTAACATCATAGAGTGAATCGATGCAATTTATGACATCTGGGATGCCGTGCAAATTAGTTAAAGGTCTTCATCTTCTAATCGTTATGTGAGATATTGGGGTGGCATAAAGATGTGATAAGTAATTATGATTTATGAATCAATTAAAAATAGCCCTTAGCAGTGTACAAAATATTAAAGGAGAAATACCCTCAAGATGTAAAACAATGTAAAAAATAGCCCTTAGCAGTAATTATTATAAAACTTTGCACACTTAATGCACGCATTTATAGAGAACGTTTTGAAATATTTCAGTAGGGAATGAATGGAAAAAATAGCATGTCGTATCAACGGAGAGTTCTGGTTCTATTTCATTTTGTTGCAATCAACCTGGATTTTTCCATCGACTCAAACTATTTTACTAAGTCGTCACCCAAGTAGCGGTGTGGCCACATTCAATCTCTATGTATTTTGTTTTCTTCAAAAGAAGATGAAAAGTAGCCAACTCCTTGTCAGTGAACATACCTGCAACGTTTTTCTAACTTCAGTCACTTCTCTATTATGTAAATATTAGACTTTTGTCTTCTTAAGGGAATTAAGATTTTTCTTAAGGAAAATAGTTGTATTCAATTAGAAAATATTGAAATTCCAATAATTTTACAAACTTGCAGAAAAGAACTATATAGATGCTAGGCTTTTATAGAAACAAAAATATATTCGAATAATCATATGCTTTTACTGTACAAATAAAAAAGATGCACATAAAACTTTCATTGAGTTCTTTGATGACAACCATTAATATTCAGAACCTATTTATATTTCTATACCTACAGTGTAGAGCAGTCAACTCACTTATTTTTTGGATGTACATCATCACCCATCAACAACACTAAATATAAAAAATTTCATCATATCTTTTTCTTCCGATATGAAATTCAGGAGATTCAAAGGGCGTGAACTCAAAAGGCCACAATTCTTCTAGAACATCATGTTTTTCCAATTTGAATGATTTCTATGCAAAAAATGAGTCGCAAATGTGACTGGGAATTTTGAGCCTATGCGACAATTTGGCACTCCATTGACTTTTAATTGTGTCGCATTGATATGTGATCTTTTTGGACATTTCACGATCTCTCACTCCTTCAAAATATATACTACCAATCCCCAAATCTTTGACTTTAATTACAACTCAATAACTATGATTTTGAACATGGAAGTAGCCCGTTACAAATTGGACCTCACACTTTATGTAAGAACTATCTTCTATTTTTATAAGATTCTAAATCTTGTTATTTTATTTATTGTGTTGTACCAGTGGAATAAGGTAAAAAATCAGTTAGTTTGGTTCCTATGAAAGAGTGTTTCTTTGACGGGTGATAATATTCATACCAAAAAAGGAGGTACACAGTTCAGAATGCATTGAGGCTTTCTTATAGCATTTATAGTTCTAAGTCGATGGAATGCCAAAGAAAAAAAAAATAATATATATATATAGATATATATATATATATATATATATATATATATATATATATATATATATATATATATATGTTTGAATTAGAGATAAATCGTGTTATTCTTTTGTAATTTTACTTTGTTGCAATTTTGTTTAATGAAAAATTAAATTAAAATAAAATGTTTGATTCGATGTTTTATCTTATTATTTCATTTAAACTTCATGACAAAAGGAAAAATAAAGAAATGTACACTGTTTGAATTAGTGTTGAATCATATTACTTCATTTATTGTTTTATGTCATTGGAATGTTGAAAAATAGAAAAAAAAAATGTTAGTTGTTAGAGATAGTGTCTTCGATGAGTGATGATGTGCATTCCAAAACACGAGACTTGACTGCTCCACATTATAGGTATATAAATAAGGTTTGAATATTAATGGTTGTCGTCAAATTATTAGATAAATACAAAGTAATATCATTGCTAAGATTTCAGTGTAAGTTTTATGTTCATATCTTTTATTTGTACTGTAAAATTAGTCATATATTTTTGGTTCAATAAAAAACTTACCATCTATAAAAGTCTATTATGCAAGGTTTGTGAAATCAATTGGAATTCAATGTTTTCTAATTGAATAGAACTATGAATTTTTTAAAATATATATAAAATCATCTACGAAGACAAAGAAAACTACTTTTAGAACACAGGAAAGTGATCTGAGTTGATAGCAAAAGATTGCAGGTACATTCACTAACAAATAATTGACTAGTTTTCATGGAGTGTTGAAGAAAGCAGAATACATAGATGTTATGTTTTTAATTTCGTAATTGGCAGTTCTGTAAATAAAAAGGACTTAATTGTAAATGTTGTAAAAGTTAAGGAGTAATGTACAATAGGTTTTTTAGGTCTAGGGTTCGAGCATGGCAAAAGAAGGAAAATACGGCGCATATTTTCGCCAGACTATCACCATGGATTGGCTCGAGCGTCAAAAACAGAACCTTCGTTGCTCAACTGCCACCCTGTCCTAGCTCGTGTGACAGTCTATCCCTCGACTATCCCTGAGCCCTCGCTCGAGCAACAATGTTGTCCGAAAATTTTTTATTTCGCGATTTAAAGGCCATTTCCCTCGCCCATTATTTTCTTAACCTACCTATAAATACCAAAACACGTCTGAACATGATTTGAGAAGGTTGATCATTAACAGGAGGTCCCGTCGTTGAAGAACACAGTGTTCTTCGTGGATCTACAGGATGCAGCTTTCTTTATTGATTATATTATCTCGATGATACCGTGTATTTTTACTACTTTCTTTATTGATTATATTAACAGCGGTATTTAAACATAGGTTAAATTGACTTGCATGTCTAATCATCTAGAGATAATTAATTGGTGAGATATTGCTAATTAATTAATAATTTTAATTCCACATAATATACCTATTCACCCCCTCTAGGTATTGTTAGGGTCGAACTACATAAATTTCAATAGAGATTGAATGCTGCTACATGGTTAACTGGGCGACGCACCTGGAGACCTAGAGTTTCGGCTTATGTAAAACTTAAGATTGATTGCAAATTTTTCTGCAGCTATTCCAAAAGGTTCTCTCTAAATTCTAATTACCTTGCTTATCTTGTTTTTATAGGCATGCATTGAATGTGCGAAGTGTTATAATTCCATAGATTCAGGTTGCTTTACATCTCTTGGTTTTTTCTTACTTCACAACTTCTACACACTAAGCACTACTTTTATAGATTCACGAATCAAAATTAATTATAAATTTACTGGATGAACAATTTAAATGATGAAGTTAATATCATATAATAATTTCTTTTGCTTTAACTCAGAATTCTTTTTATTATTATAGGTAGTTTGCGATGTAAGGACAATATGATTACACAAAACCTTGGCTAAACGAAGGATTTATGTTTTTTCTAGTCTTTGCCCTTGTTTCTTTATTGAATAAAGATATTTTCACATAAACTAACAATCCTATCTTTGACTACAACATCGTTTTGGCAGTGAACCTGTCCCAAGTTAAGTTTGCTAATGATAATATAAAAATCATTAGTCATACAATTGGAAGAGTCAAGTAGTGTTACTAACAGTTATAGGAAGTGAGTTTCTTTGATGAGAACTTGTTTGCTCAACATGCCTTTCAATGACCTTTACATCAAATTGTTCTTCATGATGAGCTAATAGGTAGTTCTAGATTTCTCATTGATCATCAATTCAGTCTTCGAAATAAGGAAGGTTGCAAGATATACCTTATTTAAGTTTTTGTGTTCTACTGTTGGAACATTGTAAATGACAAATCAATTAATGCATGTCATTTGAATTAGTGAATTGTGGATGAATGATGATTATACATACCAAAAATGAGAGGTAGCATTTCTTAATAACTATATTCTGATACATGTGTCATTATTGTTGATATTGCAGTTGAATAAATTGAGTTGAAAAATACATCATTGCAAAGAATTCATAGTATATCTTCTATCTATCTCCGTATATAGTTTTTTTTTTGTAAAATCTGGAGGACATACATAGAACAGTTCAGCACATAGTCGCGTGCACACATGTTGCTTACATTGATCTTGTGGGTGATGAAATCTCAAGACTAGAAGAACTCAATTGTTTTAGTAACAGCAACAGTTCAACAGTAATCCAAACCCCATTTTTATTGCAAAAGTTCAATGTTCTCTACATAGAGTTGGGTTTTAGATTCACTTTTACATACAATTTACACTACACTCGAAGTGGATCCACACTTGTCCATTATTTTGGGATTATAAATAGAAAGACGGGGATAGTAAGAAGTGTAGACCACCCAAATAAGTACCCCATGTATATTGTATGCCACCCAATTATTGCACATGACGATTAAAAGAGTCAAGTTTGTATCTCTGAAATTGACTGAAAACGAGTATTATATTGCTTTGTGGATGACTCTACATCAAACTATTCCCCGTCGTGAATTTGTGTGCTGTTCGAAGTGTCACAGCGAGCATCAATTCACACTTCAAAGAAAACAAGATTGCAAGATATGTCGTGATGCTCGTACTGGCAAAAACAGGAAGCTCTCTGACATAATTTATATAATAAATATCTTCTATTGTTACGAGAATCTAAATCTTATTATCTCATTTGTTGTGTTGTACAAATGGAATATTGTAAACAAAAAAACCAATTATTCTGGTTCCTATGAAAATGTGAATTTTGGATGGGCGATGAATATACATATCAAAAAAGGAGAGGTAGCATTTCAAATTAATTTCGTTCTTATAAACATGTCATTATTATGGATATTTCTATTGTATTAATTGGGTCCAAAAATGGGAGGTTAGCATCAGTTTTTTGGGAAATAAGAATAAGAGTCGTTGCCAAAAATTCAACTTAGGTCACCTATCCGTCTCTTTTATTTCTATTGTTGTACCAAGCTCATTCATTATCAAAAAAATTCTATAATGCAAGAAGTCTTCAAATCAAAAGGCCATAGAATACAAGATTATGCACCTACTCGTGCACGCAATCATCGTGAAATGTGAAGAAAACCATAAAATAGAAGAATTCAATTGTTCTAAAAGTAGTAAGAAGTCGGTAGAAACTCATTGTTATTATCCGGGATAGGCAATCACTTGGTCGAGTTTTGGAGTCCAAATTGAAGAAGTTGACAAGCCAAGGTTCAAGTTTCTTGAAGGGCTCTGGAGCCGAAATGAGTTTGATTCAAGGTTTGGAAGATATTTGGAAATAAAACGAGTAGCGTGGATGAAAAGGGGAATAACTTTCAGCTCGGTTGTCGGATTTTCGCCCATGAATACATTCGGGAAATGGCACAAAATTCTGCACAAGGCTACATGAGCTCATGGTACTTTTGGGCTTACAATCGCAGAGAAACATGCCTAGAACAAGTTGATAGAGTTTTCCTATTTTCACTAGATTTCCTTATTAGTCTAGGATTCTATTTTATTTCCAACTTTGACAATATTCTATGACCTAATTACGTTTTATTAAGGTTTCTAGCATTAATATAAATAGGAGATTTATTTCATTGTAAAACTAAGAACCTTTTTGACATCATGAATTAAATGTGATTTTCTCTTTTTGTTCTTGATTGGACATGTACTGAACTTATCAAAGGATTAGGCACCCTTTGTGACATTCGCAAATCGAAGGTCGTTGGTTTAGTAATCAAGAGGTCATTCAAACTTTGTTTTTATTTGGTTGCTTGGTTCAATAATTTGCGGGTCGAGATTCCACAGTCTACAACCTGAATTTGGACTTTCCCGGCATTTTCAGTTAATTCCGTGATTTCCACACTGATCCCGGGTTCACGTCATTTGGTATCAGAAAAAAGAGTCAACTCCCACTTCGTAGTTGAATTTCGAGCTCCAAAATTTTTTTACTGTTCACGGGGGGTACTGTTCACATCATACTATTTAAAAAAAAAATTTTTTTTGACTTATCTGGGAAGTTGTCACTATCCTATTATCTATCCCAAATCCAAAAACTTTTTGTGTTCATTCCAATCCAAAAATTCAAGAACTACTTTCTTGAATTTAAACGTCACTCATCCAATTGATGAGTTGTGTAGCCGGCTGGTTATTCCCTGAATGATCACAAGGCACGGATTCGACAACCCAACAATCGAGCTTAAAGTTTTGTAATCAAGAGGTCATTCAAATTTTGTTTTTGTTTGGTACCATTTCCGGAATGTACTCATGGGCGAAAATCAAACAACCGAGCTTCAAGTTATGCCCGTTTTCATCCACGCTGCTCGTTTTCTTTCCAAATATCTTCCAAACCTTGAATCCAACTCATTTCGGCTCCCAAGCCCTTCACAAAACTTGAACCTTGGCTTGTCAACTTCTTCAATTTGGACTCCAAACTTCGACCAAGTGATTGCTTATCCCGGATCATATCACTCATACAAAAATTTTATTTCAGAAGTTCAATCTTTTTCATAATCTACTCAACATAGAGTTGTGGTAACCTTATTGTTTTGAGAATTATGATCCCCAGTGTATATAGAGTTCAGTGTGCACAATGGAGAGAGTATAATGAGAAATACTATCCTCCATGTATACATAGTTCTGAATGCAATGTGGCCTCATTATTTCATTTAGAGTTATAGTTTTATGTCGTTGGAATGTCAAAAAGGGATGGGGGGGGGGGGGGGGGGAAAATGTACATTGTTTGAATTAGAGCTAAATCATATTATTCATTTATAATTTTATGTTGTTGCTATTTTGAAATGGGAAAATAAATTAATATAAAATATTTGATTTGATGTAGAATCTTATTGGTTCATTTAATTTTTTATGCCATTGGAATTCCGAAAGATAAAAATAAATAATACACTGTTTGATAATACTGAATTTTTTGTTTTATCGTTGGAACGTCAAAAAGGAGAAAATTTTAATTTTAATTTTTTGAGATAGTGTCATCGATGGTGATGTGTTCATTCCTCAACGCGAAAGTTGACTACTCTACATTCTAGGTATATAATTAAGGTTCGAATATTAATGGTTGTCATCAAAGTATTAGGAAAATAGAAAGTAGAACCATTGCAAAGAATTCAGTTTTACATGTGACTCTTTTATTTATACTGTAAAATTGGTCAAATATATTTTTATTTCAATAAAAACTTAGCATCTATAAAAGTCTATTATGCAAGGTTCGTGAAATTAATTGGAATTCAATGTTTTCTAATTGAATAGAACTATACATTTTTTTTTTATCTCTCCGAAGACAAAGAAAACTACTTTTAAAACACAGGAAAATGATAAGAGTTGTTAGCAAAAGGTTGCAGTTGAAGAAAACAGAAACATAGAGATTGATTGATTGCAATTGTTTCCAAAATTGTTCCAAAATGTTCTCTGTAAATTCAATTTACCGACCATATCTCATTTTTATAGGCGTGCATTAATTGTGCGAATTGTTATATTGCCACAGATTTGGTTTCGTTGCTTTACATCTCCTGACTTTTCTTACTTCATAATTCTTAAATAGCTAAGCACTATTTTTTATAGATTTACTGATCAAAAATTATTTATAAATGTACAAAATGAACAATTTAATTGATGAAATTACCTCATCACATAATCTTTTCTCCAGTTTTAAATTGAGTTTGTTATTTTATTAAATAGCTCGTTATTTTATTTATTAGAATTTCACGTAGAAAACTAAAGTTAATTTGATCATTAGTTACCATTTTAATTTAAATTGAGACTAGATTAGTTTAAAACTCTATAGCAGATACTAGTCTCTGTGGGACGATATTCGGACTTGATAAATCTACTTTATTACTTGTCAGGATCCGTACACTTGCAGAATTTTACGAACACATATCAACAACCCTAACTTAAACAATTTACGTTACACTTTTGCTTCTCGACATTCAAATGACATGAAATGGCATATAAATAATATGATTCAACACTAATTCAAGTAGCTTACATTTATTTATTGTCCTTTCGGCATTCCAATGGCATAAACGAATAGACAAAATAGTATGATTCAACACTAATTCAAACAATTTATCTTAATTTTATTTTTCCATTTAAAAATAACAACAGCATTATATTATAAATGAAAATCTGATTCAGCTCTAATTCAAACAATTTAAATTATTTTTCCTTTTCGACATTACAACGGCATAAAATAATAAATGAAATAATAGGCCCCATGTTCTTTATGAACTATGTGCACACATGGGGGATGATAATTATTACTAAACCTTGGCCATTGTACATTCTGAACTATGTATACTTGGAGGGATCATAGGATTCAAAACGATAAGGATATGCAGGTCATTATGAACCCCAAAGGTATGCAGAGTGCAATTTTGCAATAAATTTTGGGTATGAATCTCGATATACACATTAATACTACTAGAACGATTTAGTTTTTCAAGTGTATATCTTATTCACACTCTAGATCAATGCGTGCGCGATGAGTGCGCACCATGACTAGGTATAGAATCTAGTGTCCTATGGCCTTTTGATTTGAAACATCTTACATTACAGATTATTTATGAAATTTACGTAGTTTGACCCTAACAATACCTAAAGGGGGGTGAATAGGTATATTATGCAGAATTAAAATTATTAATTAATTAGCAACATGTCACCAATTAATTATCTCTAGATGATTAGGCTTGCAATTTAATTTAACCTATATTTAAATATCGTAATTAATACAATCAATAAAGAAAGCAGTAAAAACACACGGTATGATCACGAAAAAACCCTAACTGAGTAAGAATTCCGGGCACTTTGTCAGTCAACAATCCACTATAAACGATTTGTAACTTGCGGTCTACCAGACTAGAAAACGACACGTTATATTTGATCTCTTGACTGCAATTCCAATAGTTCTCTTGGATTCTATACTCCTTGACATTTTACAACATTTACAATTATGTTCATTTTGTTTACAGAATTTCCAATTACATAATTAAAAACCTAACAAGCTCCTCCTTTGGCATTCTGTGACAAAACTACTAACTAAAGTCAAGACAGTAATCAAATATGAAATACAGTATCAAAAACATAGACATATTAATACTACTAGAACGGTTTAGTTTTTCAAGTGTATATGTTATTCACACTCTAGATCAATGCGTGCGTGATGAGTGCGCACCATGACTAGGTACAGAATCTAGTGTCCTATGGTCTTTTGATTTGACGATATCTTACATTAAAGATTATTTAGATGTATCATTATTGGAAAAGCCATATACCTTCACAACCTCCTGTTCTCCCACATGCGAAGCCAGAGTTTCTTCCTATTAGTAACCGTTACTTGACTCTTCTAATCGTTATGTGACATATTGGGGTGGCACATAGATGTGATAAGTAATTATGATTTATGAATCAATAAAAAATAGCCCTTAGCAGTGTACAAAATATTAAAGGAGAAATACCCTTTAAGATGTAAAACAATGAAACCCCTCTTAGTTGTATTATAAAACCTTGCACATTTAATGCACGCATTTATAGAGAACGTTTTGAAATATTTCAGTAGGGAATGAATGGAAAAAATAGTATGTCGTATCAACGGATCGTTCTGGGTCTATTTCATTTTGTTGCTATCAACCTGGATTTTTACATCAACTTAAACTATTTTTCTAAGTCTGTCACCCAAGTAGCGGTGTGGCCACATTCAATCTCTATGTATTCTCTTTTCTTCAAAAGAAGATGAAAACTAGCCAACTCCTTGTCAGTGAACATACCTGCAACGTTTTTCTAACTTCAGTCACTTCTCTATTGTGTAAATAATAGTCTTTGTCTTCGTAAGAGATTTATGATTTTTCATGTCTTCGTAAGAGATTTATGATTTTTCATAAGGAAAATAGTTGTATTCAATTAGAAAATATTGAATTCCAATAATTTTACAAACTTGCATAAAAGAATTATATAGATGCTAGGCTTTTATAGAAACAAAAATATATTAGAATAATCATATGCTTTTACTGTACAAATAAAAAAGATGCACATAAAACTTTCATTGAGTTCTTTGATGACAACCATTAATATTGAGAACCTATTTATATTTCTATACCTACAGTGTAGAGCAGTCAACTCACTTATTTTTTGGATGTACATCATCACCCATCAACAACACTAAATATAAAAAATTTCATCATATCTTTTTCTTCCGATATGAGATTCAGGAGATTCAAAGGGCGTGAACTCAAAAGGCCACAATTCTTCTAGAACATCATTTTTTTCCAATTTGAATGATTTCTATGCAAAAAATGAGTCGCAAATGTGACTGAGAATTTTGAGCCTATGCGACAATTTGGCACTCCATTGACTTTTAATTGTGTTGCATTGATATGTGATCTTTTTGGACATTTCATGATCTCTCATTCCTTCAAAATATATACTACCAATTCCCGAATCTTTGACTTTAATTACAACTCAATAACTATGATTTTGGACACGGAAGTAGCCCGTTACAAATTGGCCCTCACACTTTATGTAAGAACTATCTTCTATTTTTATAAGATTCTAAATCTTGTTATTTTATTTATTGTGTTGTACCAGTGGAACGAGGTAAAAAAATCATTTAGTTTGGTTCCTATGAATGAGTGTTTCTTTGACGGGTGATAATATTCATACCAAAAAAGGAGGTAGCATTCTAAATTAACTTCCTGTAAACTATTTTTTGTGGATATTGTTGTCGCATAGATCAGGTCCAAAAATGAGAGGTTATCATCATTTATTTGGCAAATAAGAACTAGTCATTGCAAGGAATTCAATGTTTCATATATCTTTTTTTTTTTTTTTTAATTTCTAATGTGACATCGAAATCCTTCAAGTATATATTTTTTCAGTAAGTGATGAAGTACCTAAAAATTACATTATGCGACATGTTGTCAAATCAAAAGGCCATAGAACACAAGATTATGCACGTACTCGGGTGCACACTCATCGTGCGCACATTGATTTATATTGACTTGCACGACCTTATGGTTTTGAGAATTATAATCCCCTTTATATATATATAGTTTAGAATGCACAATGGCCATGGTATACAGTTCAGAATATACAGTGACCGAGGTACACAGTTCAGAATGCATTGTGGCTTTCTTATAGCATTTATAGTTGTAAGTCGATGGAATGCCAAAAAAAAAATAATAAATAAATATAAATATATATTGTGTACATATGTTTGAATTAGAGATAAATCATGTTATTCTTTTGTAATTTTACTTTGTTGCAATTTTGTTTAATGAAAAAATAAATTAAAATAAAATGTTTGATTCAATGTTCAATCTTATTATTTCATTTAGTCTTCATGCCAAAAGGAAAAATAAAGAAATGTACACTGTTTGAATTAGTGTTGAATCATATTACTTCATTTATTGTTTTATGTCATTGGAATGTTGAAAAATAGAAAAAAAAATAATGTTAATTGTTAGAGAGAGTGTCTTCGATGAGTGATGATGTGCATTCCAAAACACGAGACTTGACTGCTCCACATTGTAGGTATATAAATAAGGTTCAAATATTAATGGTTGTCATCAAATTATTAGACAAATACAAAGTAGAATCATTGCTAAGAATTCAGTGTAAGTTTTATGTTCATCTCTTTTATTTGTACTGCAAAATTAGTCATATATTTTATGTTCAATAAAAAACCTTGCATCTATAAAAGTGTGAAATTAATTGGAATTCAATGTTTTCTAATTGAATATAACTATGTATTTTTTTTTTTCAAATATATAAAATCATCTACGAAGACTAAGAAAACTATTTTTAGAACACAGGAAAGTGATCTGAGTTGATAGCAAAGGTTGCAGGTACGTTCACTAACAAATAATTGACTAGTTTTCATGGAGTGTCGAAGAAAGCAGAATACAGAGATTGAATGTTGCTACACGGTTAACTGGGCGGCACACCTGGAGACCTAGAGTTTCCACTTATGTAAAACTTAAGATTGACTGCAAATTTTTCCGCAGCTATTCCAAAAGGTTCTCTACAAATTCTAATTACCTTGCTTATCTTGTTTTTATAGGCGTTCATTAAATGTGCGAATTGTTATAATTCCACATATTCATGTTGCTTTACATCTCTTGGTTTTTTCTTACTTCACAACTTCTACACACTAAACACTACTTTTTTATAGATTCACGAATCAAAATTAATTATAAATGTACTGGATGAACAATTTAATTGATGAAGCTAATATCATATAATAATTTCTTTTACTTTAACTCGGAATTTTTTTTATTTCTGCAGGTAGTTTGCGATGTAAGGACAAAATGATTACACAAAACGTTGGCTAAATCAAGGATTTATGTTTTTTCTAGTCTGTGTCCTTGTTTCTTTATTGAATAGAGATATTTTCACATAAACTAACAATCCTATCTTTGACTACGACATCGTTTTGGGAGTGAGCCTATCCCAAGTTAAGTTTGCTAATGATAATATAAAAATCATCCGTCATAACAATTGGAAGAGTCAAGTTGTGTTACTAGCAGTTATAGGAAATGAGTTTCTTTGATGAGAACTTGTTTGCTCAACATACCTTTCAAAGACCTTTACATCAAATTGTTCTTCATGATGAGCTTATAGGTTGTTCTAGATTTCTCATAGATCATCAATTCAGTCTTCGAAGTAAGGAAGGTTGCAAGATGTACCTTATTTAATTTTTTGTGTTCTACAGTTGGAACATTGTAAATGAAAAATCAATTAATGTGTGTCATTTGAATTAGTGAATTGTGGAAGAATGATGATTAAACATACCAAAAATGAGAGGTAGCATTTCTTAATAACTATATTCTGATACATGTGTCATTATTGTTGATATTGAAGTTGAGTAAATTGAGTTGAAAAATACAATCATTGCAAAGAATTCATAGTATATCTTCTATCTATCTCCGTATATAGCTTCTTCTTTTTTTGTAAAATCTGGAGGACATACATAGAACAGATCTGCAGATAGTCGTGTGCACACATGTTGCTTACATTGATCTTGTGGGTGATGAAATCTCAAGACTAGAAGAACTCAATTGTTTGAGTAACAGCAACAATTCAACAGTAATCCGAACCCAAATTTTATTGCTAAAGTTCAATAGAAAGACGGGGATAGTAAGAAGTGTAGACCACCCAAATAAGTACCACGTGTATATTGTATGCCACCCAATTATTGCACATGGTGATTAAAAGAGTCAAGTTTGTATCTGAAAGTGACTGAAAACGAGTATTATATTGCTTTGTGGATGACTCATTTTCTAAAGAGAAATTGTGAACAACAACTTTACATCAAACAATTCACCATCGTGACTTTGTGTGCTGTTCGAAGTGTCACAACGAGCATCAATTCACACTTCAAAGAAAACAAGATTGCAAGATATGTTTCGTACTGGCAAAAATAGGAAGCTATCTGACATACTTAATTTATATAATAAATATCTTCTATTGTTATGGGAATCTAAATCTTATTATCTCATTTGTTGTGTTGAACCAATGGAATATTGTAAACAAAAAAACCAATTATTCTGGTTCCTATGAAAGTGTGAATTTTGGATGGGCGATGAATATACATATCAAAAAAAGAGAGGCAGCATTTCAAATTAATTTCGTTCTTGTAAACATGTCATTATTGTGGATATTTCTATTGTATTTATTGTGTCCAAAAATGGGAGGTTAGCAGTCGTTGCCAAAAATTCAACTTAGGTCACCTATGCTTCTCCTTTATTTCTATTGTTGTACCAAGCTCATTCATTATCAAAAAATTCTATTATGCAAGAAGTCTTCAAAACAAAAGGCCATAGAATAGAAGATTATGTACCTACTCATGCACGCCATCATTGTGAAATGTGAAGAAAACCATAAAATAGAAGAATTCAATTGTTCTAAAAGTAGCAAGAAGTCGGTAGAAACTCGTACAAAAATTTTATTTCAAAAGTTCAATCTTTTTCATAATCTACTCGACATAGAGTTGTGGTAACCTTATTGTTTTGAGAATTATGATCCCCAGTGTGTATAGAGTTCAGTGTGCACAATTGACAGAGTATAATGAAAAATACTATTCCCCATGTATACATAGTTTTGAATGCAATGTGCCACATAATTTCATTTATAGCTATAGTTTTATGTCATTGGAATGTCAAAAAGAGGCCGCGGGGGGGAGAGGGGGGGGGGGTTAATGTACATTGTTTGAATTAGAGCTAAATCATATTATTCATTTATAATTTTATGTTGTTGCTATTTTGAAATGGAAAAATAAATTAATATAAAATATTTGATTTGATGTTGAATCTTATTGGTTCGTTTAATTTTTTATGCCATTGGAATTCCGAAAGATAAAAATAAATAATACACTGTTTGATAATACTGAATTTTATGTTTTATCGTTGGAACGTCAAAGAGGAGAAAATTTTAATTTTAATTTTTTGAGATAGTGTTATCGATGATGATCTGTGCATTCCACAACGCAAAAGTTGACTACTCTTCATTGTAGGTATATAATTAACGTTCGAATATTAATGGTTGTCATCAAATTATTAGAAAAATAAAAAGTAGAACCGTTGCAAAGAATTCAGTTTTATATGTGACTCTTTTATTTATACTGCAATTTTTTTTATCTCTCCGAAGACAAAGAAAACTACTTCTAAAACACAGGAAAGTGATAAGAGTTGTTAGCAAAAGGTTGCAGTTGAAGAAAACAGAAACATAGAGATTGATTGATTGCAATTTTTTCCAAATTAGTTCCAAAATGTTCTCTGCAAATTCAATTTACCGAGCATATCTCATTTTTATAGGCGTGCATTAATTGTGCGAATTGTTATAATGCCACGGATTTGGTTTTTTATAGATTTACAGATCAAAAATTATTTATAGACGTACAAAATGAAAAATTTAATTCATGAAATTACCTCAGAATTTTTATCTTTTTTGTAGGTAGTTCATGATGGAAGGGCGTTATGATTGCACAAAACCTCCACTAAATCAAGGGTTTATGTTTTCCTAGTATGTCTGCTTGCTTCTTTATTGATCAGAGGTATTTTCACATAAACTAACATTTCTGTCTTTGGTTACGACATCATTTTAGCAGTGAACCTATCCCTAGTTAAGTTGGCAAATGATGCTACAAAAGTCGTCACACATAACAATTGGAAGAATCAAGTTTGGATGACTAACAGTGATAGGAAATGAGTTGCTTTGATGAGGACTTGTTTGCTAAACATACCATTCAAAGACGTTTACGACAAATCGTTCTTCGTGATGAACTTGTACACTGTTCTAGTTTTCCTAATCAATTTACTATTCGAAGTAAGGAAAGTTGCAAGATATATCTTATCTAATTTATCGTGTTTTACTTTTGTAACATTGTAAATGAAAAATCAATTAGTGTGCTTCATTCAAATTAGTGAGTTGTGGTAGAATAAAGATTATAAATACAACAAAATCAGCACATAGTCGTGCACATACATATTTGCTCACATTGATTTTGTGGGTGGCTAAATCAAAAGACCATGGTGTTCCAGTAGCAGAAACACTTACATAGATTCACTTTTACATGCAATTTACTACACTCAAGTGGATTTCCACGGAATTACAACACGCTTATCTATTATTTTGTTTTAATAAATAGGAAGACTTGGATATTAAGAAGTGTAGACCACCCCAAATATTGGGAGATCTCTCTTTTATCTTTCAAATCCATTAATATCTTAAAATTATCAAGAAAAAGAGGAGAACAAATCTAGCACGTGGATTGAATGAAAAAACATCAAGAAGGTGAAGAATCAATACTTGGGATTGAAGATCAAGAACAAGAAACTACTTCCATATATTTCTTGTATTCATAAAAATTTCGAGTGATACTTTTCATTCTTCTTATTATTTTATCATTTGAAACATGTTAGGATAGATTTCATTTGTGTTGGGATGAAGAAGGAACTTATTATTTAATTTTAATTCAAATACCAAGTAGTTTAGAAAATTATTTTTCTTCATTGATCTCGTATGCTTTGTTGAATTATTTAGTTGCCTGATTGACGAGTGTGTTTTTACTCACGGGATTTATACAATTTTAACATAATTGTTGGCAAAATATTATGAATATAGAACTTTTTTATGTGTTTGTCAGTATTGTTTTATAGGTTGTGATGTGGTAAAAAATGATGTTAAAGTGAACAAACGAGCCAAAATGTCAAGGAAAGGTCGGCAAAATGGCGCTTAGGAGCCATGTTCAGAGCGCCCATGCGCTAAGAATGAATTTTTTTTACAGCAAGCTAGTGCCCAGGTGCTATAATCCAAGCGTCCAAGTGCTATGAAGAACCAACAGAAACAAAAGCGTTGCACCCATAGAGCTTAGGCGCTAAAGAAAAGAATCGCAATGCCTAGGCCCTGCGTTGCCTGTTTTAGGGTTATGATGTTTAGGCTCGCGAAAAGCCCAGAAAGACTCCAATTTTTGGAAAACCGTGTAGGGAAGTATAAATAGAAGAAAAGAGGAAACTTTTAGGGGTTCCAACATTGAGAAAACAAAGATACAACTAGAGATTGAAGAGCACAATTCAAAGGAGGAAAACATCAAAGTATTTGAGTTTTGAAGCATTGATTGGAAGATGAAGAAGATCTTGGTGCCAGCTTTATTTCTTTTTCTACATCTATATTCAAAATCTGGTGATGTACTCAACAACAACTTATTTTTCTTCTTCATTTAGTATGAATAGCTAAACTTTACATTAGGACGAATGATGTAATCTACTTGAAACCCTTTGTCTTTTATTCAAGATTCTTGGTATTTTATCGTCCATATGTTGATTTTACTATGAGTTTAATGCATTAAATTACTTGATCACTAATTTGATGACTTTGTGAATCTTTTACAAATCGAGAGGTGAGTTTGAGATTTAGACCATATAATAAAATTCGGGAATTTAGTATAATGTGTAGAGATACTTATACTAAATATTGCGATCATAGATGAATTCTTAGAACTAATATTTCCTTTAACTAAGGTAGATTCGTATAGAGATATGAGATTGAAATAGTAAAATAGGCTCAATGAGAACTCGAGAGGGGTAAATTGAATACCAAACAAGAATTTGATTGAACACTACATTAGGCTCTTGAATCTTGAATTAGGACTTAAAGGTGATCAATAGGTGAAATTGTTCGTCCCCAATTTCCATCCATTATTCTCAACCAATTTTTGTGTGCATTTTAATTAAGTTAAACTTATTAAGTTAAAAATGCATTTCAACGCATAACTCTTTGTTTACTTTCATCAAATAGGAGTTAGAAAAATCTAATTAAGTTTTAAAGTATAGTCCTCGTGGGAACGATAATCCGGACCCAAAGATCAACTATATTACTTGTTACGATACCGTACACTTGCGATAGAAAACATGCAACAAGTTTTTGGCGCCGTTGCCGAGGACTCTTTGCTTTTAGTCTTAATTTATTTTATTTTTAACAGTAATTTGATTTTTTTTTATTATTTTGTTTTATTTCCAGAAAAAGGTGTTCGTTGTATGCTCTGTACCGAAGGCGACGATCTTGAACCGTTTGACTCGAAAATAGAACGTACTTTCAGACGAAAGCGCAAGGAACACAAACAAAAACAACAACATCAAATGGCCGACGATCAAAATATTCCTATTCCTGTTCAGTCAATTGTACAAGTGGTCGCAAGAGTAGCGGTGCCACCGAATCAACAGCAGGAGAGGGGAAATAAATTAAGGAGACTTGCCAATTTCAATGTTCTTAACGCCCATAGCCGCGTCTGCGCGCTCCAGTATTGTGTATCCATATTTCAAGTAAAATAATTTTCGGATAAAGGTAGAGTTGATCAATTTGATGAGCAACCCTCTCCAATTCTACGAGCTATCTCATGAAAATCCGAACACACATATCTCTAGATTTCTCAGAAATTGTAGGAACTTCCATGTTTTGGGGGTTAATGAAGACGCTAGTAAGTTGCGATTATTTCCATATACACTGAAAGATGTTGTATTGGAGTGGTTAGATGTCGAACATCATGCAAACATTACTACATGGGAAGAATTGACCAGAAAATTCTGAAACAAATTCTTTCCATCGACGAAAGTAGTTAAAATCAGATTGGAAATTCAAACTTTCCAACAGGAAGATATAGAGAGCTATCACGAGACATGGAACAGATTCAAAGAGCTGATGCAAAAGTATCCAAATCATGGAATCCCAATAGATAATCAAGTGCAATATTTCAACACCGGACTCTCATCACTATCAAAATCTCAGGTGGATTCCTCTACTTGTAGATCGATCATAGGAAAATCAATACAACAAACCCTAGATTTATTTGAGTTAATTGTCACTACACATTCAATGTTTTCATCAGAAAGAATGGTACCACCGAGAGCATCTGGAATGTATGAATTAGATAGAACAATATCTACCAATACGTAGATAACAGCTTTGACAAAACAAATAGAGTTATTGGTGAAATCACACCGAGAGAAGCACATAAATGTTATGGGTGATCCATTATGTGAAACTATGGAGCTAACCATTTGACAGAAAATTGTATGTCTATGGGCTTTCTAGAAGAACAAGTCAACTTCATTCAGAATGGCTCCCGCAATTTTAACCCATATTCACAAACATATAACCCAGGATGGAGACAGCACCCGAACTTAAGATGGTCAGATAATTAGTAAGGGAATGGTTCAAATAGTACTCAGAAAGAGAAAAAATCAAGTTTGGGGGAATTGTTTCATCAATATGTGCAGAAAACAGACAAAGTATTCCAATAGATTAATACTAATTTTAAAAATTAGCAAGCATCAATCAAGAAGTTGGAGATACATTGCTCAACAACTTGCAGAACGTCCACAGTGATCATTGCCAAGCAATACAATGACAAATCCTAAAGAACAACTTATGGCAATAAGAGTAGTGGAAAATGATCCACCCCGGGCTCCTGTAAAAGTTAAAGCATATGTACCCCCACTTTCATTCCCCCAAAGACTTTGAAAGAAGTCAATGGAGAAAAATATTCATGCTATTACTACAAATAGTGGGGTACAATTACTAGAGATTACTACAAAAATATCAGAAATAAAAGATGACTAGGAAGATTTTGATGAAGCTACAATGGAAGAAAAATATGCACCAGCCTAAATTGAGAATGAAGAAAGTATAGAAACATCCACTAGCAATGCACCAAGTCCAGTCAAGGCTTACGTTTCTCCCATTCCTTTTTGTCAAAGGCTAAAGAAGAACAAACAAGACACAAAATTTGAAAAATTTCTTGATGTTCTTAAGAAGCTCTAGATAAATATTCTATTGATTAATACGATATTACGAATTCCAAGCTACACAAAATTTTTGAAAGAGATGTTGACAAAGAAAATAAAGCTCCTACAGTTTGAAATTGTGGCATAACAGAGGAAACTAGTGCAAGAGTACAAAACAAATTGCCTCCCAAGTTGAAAGATCCTGGGAGTTTTACTTTGCCTATTTCAATTGGAAATTCTTGTACTATTAATGCATTGTGTGACAAAGGTGTTAGTATAAATCTAATGTCATATTTTATTTATAGGGAATTGGGATTGGGTAAAGTCAAATCAACATCAATAACGCTACAACTAGCTGATAGAAAAATTTCAAAGCCACGTGGCAAAATTGAGGATGTGCTTATAAAAGAAGGTTTCAGAGGACTTCATTGTGCTAGTTATATCAAAAGATCGAGACATTACAATTATATTAGGTTGGTCATTCTTAGCAATGGGTCGAACCCTGATTGACATAGAGAAGGGTGAGCTAATATTGAGGATGGAGGACAAGCAAGAGATATTTAATATTTATACCTTATTTGAGAAACCTTCCAACAAAAATGATTGTTGTAGAATTGATTAAGGAAAGCCATATAATCAATGAAGAAAATAAAATCTCAGCGGACTTCTTGGTAGAGATGAAAATGGAAATATCAAAATATGGGGAGCAAAAAAAGGGTGCATAAATGAAAATTGCACAAATTGTAAGGATGACATAACTTGGTTCGAGCCACCATAATCAAACATGGCGAAAAAGTCAAGCTAATGACTTTAAAGAAGCGCTTCTTGGGAGGCAACCCAAGCTGTATTCCTTTCTTGTTACTTAGTTTTTAGCTTTAGGACTATTGATTATATTGTCGTAACATTCTCGTTGTGTTGGTTGTAGATTCTCAAGTTTGTGGGCAACAACGTCGTTAGAAAGCCAACCCATACCCATCTGATGAGAACAACGGCAATGACACAAACTGATGTATTCAGGGAAGTCCTAACCTTCTCTCGAATTTATTTTCACATTGGGGACAATGTGTATTTTAAGTTTGGGGGTGAATCATCAGTTGTTAATTATTTTGTCAGTTGTTTCGTATTTTTGTGTTTGTGTGCTTGTGTAATATGATTATATTTCATGTGAAAAACAAGAATTATTATAATATAATAATAATATTACATGATTGTATGAGTTAGATAGCCTTGTCGGCAAGGATGAATAAATTTGAGAGCGTGTATCAATTTGTGAATGATGGATGGATCATGTGCTTGCGTTTAATTTCCTATTTATCCATGGAAACGTGACAATGATGATGCACGATATTTAAGTATAGCGTCGTACATAAACATGAAGGTTCAAATACATAGGCTAAATAGATGACTTAGGGCTAAACTCCTTAACCCATGATATGATTTTATTCCATGTGAAAAAAAAATATTATTATGTAATAATAATATTGCATAATTGTGTGAGTTAGATAGCCTTGTCGGCTAGGATGAATAAATTTGAAAGCATGTATTAATTTGTGGATGGATCATGTGCTTGCGTATAGTTTCCTGTTTATCCATGGAAACATGACAATGATTAAGCACGTATTTAAGTATAGCGCCTTAGAGAAACATGAAGGTTCATAAACATAGGCTAAATAGATGACTTAGGGCTAAACCCCTTAACCCATGATTCACAACATCCTTTAACCCGTATACATAACAATTTGGGGGCATTCTAACCGATGAAACACATGATTTAAGATTGTGGCGATTCAGTGCATGTGAAAAAAGAAAAAAAATTGTTTGGAGTGTCTTTGGCTTTCTAGTATAAGTTTGGTGATGACCAAATGCTAGAGATCTAACCCCTGTAAACTTTGCTCTTCTTGTATAGAAAATAAGAATTGCACTTATTGAGTTCATGCCTCACACTAGCACCTTTTTTACTCGAGTTAGTAAGTCCATAGGGGTATCTTGAAACCCTGTACCCTTTTGTGTTCAAAAGCCGAGGAGTTACTGAGTAAAAGCTCGTTACAGGGGTCAAGAAGAGAAAAATGGGTAAGGTCAATATTGGGCTAAAAATAAAACGTCAAAAAGAGATAACTTTATGCAAAAGTGCGAAAGTACTCAGATAACTAGTGGGTTTGAATCTCTTAGTACAAACTAGTTTGTTGAAATACTCATTAATAGGGAGAATCATCACATGAATAAATTGTTGATATTGCTAGTTGATCAAAACCAAATTAGAGGGGTGTAAGGAATAGACAAGTGAAACAAAACTTTAGGATTACACCATGGTGAGAGAATGAAAGAAAACAAGTTTGGGGGTGTGTAAATCTCATGAGCTAAATTACAAGCTATCTGGCTATGTTTGTGTTTGTGTGTTCTTTTCTTTTTTTATTTTCTTTTTCTTTGTGTTTGCTTGTGGACTAGCAAACTGTTAAGTTTGGGGGTATTTGACGAGTGTGTTTTTATTCACGAGTTTTATACAATTTTAACTTGAATGTTGGCTAAATATTATGCATATAGAACTTTTAATGTGTTTGTTAGTGTTATTTTATAGGTTGGTGAGGTGGTAAAAATTGTGTTAAAGTGAACAAACGAGCTAAAATGTCAAGGAAAGGCATCAGCAAAATGGCGCCTAGGCGCCATGTTCAAAGCGCCCAAGCGCTATAAAGGAATTTTTTTTACAGCAAGCTAGCGACCAGACGCTGTAATTCAAGAGCTCGGGCGCTATGAAGAACCAGTAGAAACAGAAACGCTGCACCCATAGTGCTTAGGCGCTAAAGAAAAGCATTGCGGTACCTAGGCGCTGCATCGCCTGTTTTAGGGCTATGATGTTCAGGCTCGTAAAAAGTCCAGAAATACTCCAATTTTTGGAAAACCGTGTAGGGAAGTGTAAATAGAAGAAAGGAAGAAACTTTTAGGGGTTCCAACATTGAGAAAACAAAGATACAACTAGAGATAGAAGAGCACAATTCCAAGGAGGAAAATCAAGGAATTCAAGTTTTGAAACATTAATTGGAAGAGGAAGAAAATCTTGGTGCAAACTTTATTTCTTTTTCTACATCTATATTCAAAATCCAGTGATGTACTCAAAAACAACTTCTTGTTTTTCTTCTTAATTTAGTATGAATAGCTAAACTTCACATTTGGACGAATGATGTAATCTACTTGAAACCCTTTGTCTTTTATTTAAGATTCTTGGTATTTTATTGTTCATGTATTGATTTTACTATGAGTTTAATGCATTAAATTAATTGATCACTAATTTGATGACCTAATTATTGTGATCATACATGAATTTTTAGAACTAATATTTCGTTTAATTAAGGTAGATTCGCGTAGAGATATGGGATTGAAATAGTTAAATACGCTCGATGAGAACTCGAGAGGGGTAAATTGAATATCATAGAAGAATTCAATCGAACACTACATTAGGCTCTTGAATCTTAAATTAGGACTTAAATGTGATCAATAGCTAAAATTGTTTGTCCCTAATTTCCATCCATTATTTGAAATTTCAACCAATCTTTTTGTGCATTTAAATTAAGTTAACCTGTTTAAATCAAACGCATAACTCTTTGTTTACTTTCATCAAATAGGAGTTAGAAAATTTTAATTAAGTTCTAAAGTATAGTTCTCATGGAAACGATAAGTCGGACTCAAAGGTCCACTATATTACTTGTTACGATATTGTACACTTGTGATTAAAAAAAACGCAAAGTTGATCACCAATTAGGTAATTAGTTGATTATTGTAATTAGTTACTTGTTGCAGTGTTAGGATGCTCATAATAAGTTTAGAACACTACAATTTCAACACATAGGCAATAGAAGTTAGGATTAGCATGTATGGCATGTGCAATCATATAAATAATAGAGTAATTGAATACATCACTTTGCATATAAATTTAGACTAGAAATAGGACCTGAATCTCCTTAGAATAGGTAACTTACCCTTGAGAGAGAGAGTTAAATAAAATTAGATTATCGATTATCATGTATACACAAATCAGACTGAATTACATAGGTCGAGAATTGAAAATAGGATATTAATAGGTGGATTCGAAATTCCAACACATTCGTCACATATTAGTTTAGAATCATCTTAGGTAAATTAGTAGGATAACTTTAAATAAATTAATATATCTCTTGTTACATACATTTGAATTTGATAACAGGTTGATACAATTCAATTGAAGGTTTATTCCTCATGAGATGATACTCTCAACTCATCAAATTATTACTTGTCAACAATCCCGTACACTTGTGGGAATTATCCGAACAATAGTAAAAGTTGTGGATATATTCACTAACAAGCAGTTGGCCAGTTTGCGTGGAATGTTTAAGAAAATAGAATACAGAGTGAAAATGCCAAGACTAATTATTAGAGTTCGGATAATTTATGTTCAATCAACTGCCTATGGTGGCTTGAAAAATTTTTGGACTTAATTTCAACTACTTTAAGAGTTTGGGATTGATTGTAATTGAAATTAATGTTCAGGGACTATATGTACAATTATACCAAATTAACGCATAATTTGGCATTGACTAGGACAAGACTTTTGTGCCTATATATAGGAGCGATTTTCAGCCATGAAGAATGTGCCAAACGTCTTCGTGGAGGAAGAAAAATCTGCACCATTATTTTTTTGAGTTTTCTTGGTCATCCGATCTAGAAATTGGTTTATGTGATAGTCCGAGAATAACTAACCAAGAGGGGGGTTTAAATTTTTTTTTTGAAGAATTAATCTCAATTCAAGCAAGTAAAGACTAAATAGATTAATTCAAAAAATAAGCGTAAATATGAAATCGATAAGTAAAAGGGAAGAAACGGTGCAAATGATACAATTGTGGAGGTTGGATCCAAAGTAATGATCTACGTCATCCGTTACCAAACTCTCCGGCATAAGTAAGACCTTTTTACTAATTAATTTATGGTGCAATTCAACCCCTTACAACGTTTTCGTTGACTTACAAACAAGGAGCACCGATCCTTATACAATATTGAGTTTTACGAGATCTCAATATGAAACACTATTGAGCTTTACAGGGGACCTCAATATGACCCATACGGTGACTTAGAATAAGAGCACCGATCCTTATACTATTGAACTTTCATGGGGCCTCAATACGACCCACAAATTTAGAGTAAATGATTTTACAATGAAAATCCTCAATTAATAGATGATACAAATGAATTAAGTACTATGAGAGGTTAACACTTCAATGAACATTAAGAAATAATAGCTCAAGTGTTAGATGAAGAATTTTAATGTATATGATAATTAAAATTTTGATTCAATCAATCAAAGTGTTTCAATGAGAAGATG